>CM066567.1:16142695-16562695 GCA_033816785.1 Picus viridis
CATTCTCACCTATAAAAGGATATAAAGGGACAGAGAAATTGTTAAACATCCTAGAAACCTGGCCTAGCTCTGTAAAAAGGATATACCCTTTATGAATGTTAATTATATCCTTTAATTTGCATTTCTTAAATTATTTGCAATTTGGAGAGATTTGATCACTCGAAAAGGATTCCTTCCTTAGAAACTTTCTTGTGCGGCTCATTCATAACACCTATAAAGGTTTGCTGCAGATACTTCACATGTTTGCTGTTGACTGAATTAATTATGCCCTGCATAAAATTTATTAATCTTATAACAGTAGAGTTAGTTGATCACTGTCGCAAAGACTAAAAGACTGCCATTTGTCAATTTATTAGCTCAGTCCCAAATGCAGCACAATTCAATCCAGAAAACACGAAGTCATAGAACTTTTACTTTCCTTACTCAGAAATAGTTTCTGAATGTTTGAAATACTAATTTGAAATTAGCAGTGATCTTCCTTTCTAGTTTTGTATCTGCTCCATCATTAGTCAAAACCTTTCAACACCTGAAATACAGCTTCTTTGGATTTCCCAATTCTCAGGATATTTTGATATATTCACTTGCCTAAAACCATTACAGAACACAGTTTAAACTGTCAGAAAATAGCCATATATCGGAACAAAGTGAATTTAGGTATTGTGTTGGTGTATTTCACAAAAAACAAAGTATGCATTTAATCTTGGTATTCCAATGCAGCAAGTCTCTAATCATGGTCATATGAAGCAGGAGGCTTCTAAGGCCCTCTGTAGGTTTTATTAACCCTTCTTGCCTCTGGAATGAAATCTTTAGTCTAGCTCATACTGGAAAATTCTGAAATACTGAAGCTATACTGAGTGTATTTACATTTGACTACAGAGAAAAAAGAGAGAAAAAAAGTGCTGCCTCATTAACTATTCTGCCAACACCAATAATGTGTTCCATTGTACCACAAAGGAAACTACTAAGCAAGACCACTGATCTTATTAGAGCAATTTTTATTATACATAACCAACAATTCAGAAAGCTTTTCCCTGTCACCTAGTTTTGCTTAACTATTCTAGACCTAATTTTGGTTTAATTGAAGATGCATCCCCTTTCCACTGAAACTCCATTAAAATCATTTCACCAAATTTTGCCATTGAAATTACACTATTTCATTCAGAAAACCAAACAAAACACTTTTTCAAGAGTATTTATACTAAATTTATTACCAAAAAAAAAGTTTCACTAAACATCCACTAATTATTTTACTATAGGCTTAGATCAAGGTGAAGACTTTTCCAGCCTCAGCTGAACTCATCATGTTTTTTAGCTATTTCTATGATCTCATTCTTTAGTGTTCTGAATTTAATGATCCAAATTTCTTTAATGTGTCATCATTTATAAGCCTGGCCTAAAATTTCACCATACTATTCACCCTTCTCTGGTCATCCTAATTCCACTACATTGGGGTTTGGAGCAGAAGAGCCTGAGGGCTGCCCTCATTGCTGGTGATAAAGATGTGCAGGGCAGTGTGGGGCGGATGGAGCCAGGCTCTGCTCGCGGATGTCCAACAACAGGACAAGGGGCAATGAAGATCCCATGTGAAGAGGGGAAACCTTTCCCTGTGAGGGTGACAGAGCTCTGGAGCATGGTGCCTAGAGAGGTTGTGGAGTCTCCTTCTCTGGAGACATTCAAAACCTTCCTGGCTAAGCTCCTGCCCTAGGTGATGCTGCTCTGGCAGGGCGGTTGGACTGGATGATCTAGGACTGGATGATTTAGGACCAGGCTGGATGAGGCTCTGGCCAGCCTGATCTAGTGAGGTGTCCCTGTCCATGGCAGGAGGGTTAGAACTAGATGATCCTTGTGGTCCCTTCCAACCCTGACTGATTCTATGATTTTATACTGAAATAATTCTGCTTAGACTTTTCTTACTTTAAGGAATATGTGCAAATTTTATTCTGTATAATGTTGAAGCACATTGTTCTGGCTTTCTGAAAGAAACTAATCAGTTCTATCAAGAATTAGCTTGTCAGATAGCCAATACACTATTCATTTACTCCTTGCCTTGCAGCTTGAAAAAAATCTGCATTTTTAAAATGTTGCAGTTCTACCAGAAGCCACCCCCAGCAACAGGTATATTAGGTACAAGTTTGTGTTGACTAACTTCATCCAGGCTCTAGACAAATAAATATCATATTCTGAAAAAAAAACCCACACCCAAACCCCAAAAAACTCTACTGAAAACAAGTCACAAGTAAATTGGCACATGGTTTTCTCAAGAAATACAACACTCACCAAAACATAAATACCTAATTTAGCAAATGCTATTTGCTGGTTGCTACACTAGCAAGCATTCCAAGATTACCAACCACCTTTAGGGACTCTGGATTAAATTCCTTAAGCTACTTACTGTGTCCCCAAGTCTGTTTCCTTAGTGAGTGCTAGGTAAACCCACACATTCAAATTATATGCAAGTCCCCACCACGCTTGAGTACCATCCTGCTGCAAGGCTTAGAGACAGCTCTGTTCCAGTATTAGGCATCAGACTGCAGTTCATGTATTGAACCTCAGTGCCACTGGCTTCTTGAGCTGACACTGGGGAATCTGCATTAGCTCAATGTCTGGTACAATCTACTTCCCTATCAGTCCTAGTTCAGCCTCCAGACGAGAGTCACAAGTCCTGTGTAAAATGGCACTGCATCACCCCACTGCTCTCGCCTAATCTCTCCTATTTGGGACAGTAGGTCAAGCAATAAACACAGAGAAGGTTTTCTTCTACTTTGCTGCCCCTAGGACAAATATTTATCTTCACGGATGAGTATGCAGAGTAGATTGTAAGCCACCTTGCTTACTGCAGTGTTATGTGGTTGCCTGCTTATTTTTGTTCTCTTACTCCTTTTAAAAAGCACTTTTTTCCACACTAAGAACACTTTGATGACGTTAACAAGGCCCAGTCATGAAAGACCCAATGTTGAAAGATGTAATTTCTCACAGGAGGTCAGAGTTTAGAGCTGGTTGAGGAAAAATTCTGTATCCACACATTGGAATAGAAGCAAGCAGCTGTGTTATGTGCCTCAATTAAACTGCCTCTTTATTCATCACCAATTCTGTCAGCTTCACTTGGAAAAAAACTTACCAACAGGCAATTTTTAAAAAGAAAAAATATGTCATCCTTGTATGTACATCTTCAAGAGCCATCTCCAAGAACATCTATTGAAATAGTTTCAGCTAGATATGCTGCTCATTGACAGTCCAAGGGCTTACTGAACTCCCTCCTTCTCCAAGAGAAAGGAAGTATGATAAAGAGCTGCTACTGAAATAAAATGCACTACACTTAACAGCAAGTACAATGTATAAAGAATCTAGGATTAGCTGAGTTACTGTCATCACAGTATCAGTGATTTTTTAATTTTTTCCTTGTAGCCCTACCTTTGCTCCCTAAATTCCACAACAGATGGAAAAAAACAAAGGTAGTAACAAATACAGACATTCTGGGAATGCAAGATTGCACAAAATCCTGTGTGATTGTACAATAATACCCACATAAGCAGATGCCGCTACTTGTTCACTTGGGAACTGAGCTGGCTGGATATAAGCCAGCTCTATATTACCTGGTTTATTATTTTAGGATTAGCACTATGATAACACGTGTTGCTGGCTTGCACCCAGATGTCTGAGAGCACAGATGGAACAGGAGCACAACTGTCCAAAACTGTACATGTAAATACATCCTGCATGGCACTGCAGATCTCTATTGGAGGAGCTAGGACAGAAACTCCATGAGCTCTAGACAATGAATCTAATTCTCCCTTCATTAACATTTGTCCTAGTTTAGAGCAGGAGAGATTGCTCTATTGCTCCAAAAGGGGCAAAAGAATAATGCTCACAGAAATGGATTGGATAGTCATGGAATGTTTAAATGGAAAAGCAATTCCTATACTACAAAACTACAAAGCATGATGGTGAGCATAGCAAAGTATACACAGTTCAAAGAAATCCCCAATCTAATCTTAACACACATGTTCCTTTACACCAGACCAAAAAGCCCAATGCTTCCCTTCTCCCTACCTGGGGTTCACCCAAAACCCCAGGGGTCTTTCTTCCCCCCCGATGCTAGGCTGATTTCAGGCTGGCCAGGCATGAACTGCCCCCACTTTCTACCCTGGCATTAGGCCTAGACAGGCCAAGATTGTGCAGGGGAAAAAAAAAAAAAGTTACTCAGGGCAACGAGGCCTGGGATACTCCCCTACTGTTACCAGATATGAGAGCATCTCTCTCTTATAGGAGCAGAGAGGCAAAAAAGAGAAAGACAATAACTTTGCAACCAAACTTACAAGGGTGCAGGATTTATGGGTAGATATACACTACTGCCTGTGTCCACCCACTGGACTGGACACTCTAGACACTGAAGATCTCATCTTTGTGGCCTCAACAGCAACCACATTCATACAGGAAGTCATGACACCAGTTTGTTCATTGTACCTGTAAGTGCAGATACTGCATGCAATGAAACCTGGCATAGCAGCATCTTCAAAGCATATTCATTCTCTACTTATATTATTCTCACTTAATATTACTCTGTTGTTCAATTATTCCCTTTTCCAGTTTCTGCCTTTTTCCTCTTCTTGCATTTAGTATGGCCAGGATAGATTCTGATGACACAATACGTAGACAAATACTATACTTTAGTATCTGAACAGTTAATACCTGCCAGCATATTAAAGCAGCATTTCATGGTTCCAATTTTCCTGAATAGACATTAAATCACTAGAAAGCAATTATATTACTAATTTCATGTCAAGTCACATTAATATTTTGCACAGAGGTGCCCCATGTTATTGCCCTATCCATCAGAGTACTGAGGATGTTATGGCTGGAAACAACACTCGAGCTCTTAATGGTAACTGGATAGTGGGTGGCAGTTAATCAACATATTCCAGGAAGAAATCAGCATCTTGGGACATCAAGCAACTAATTCATTGTCCTTCTTAACTGACTGTGTTTACTTCCACAGACATTTGATCAATAAAGCCCATACAAGTAACAGAACTAATAAGATTGGATGTTTTCAATAACATTCAGTGTGACTCTGGGCAGAACTAAGAGAAGCAGTGGAATTTCAAAAAACTGTAAGAAAAAATCTGATGGTTTCCACAGGACTCAGGCCCTGGGTTTGTGAATAATTGGGCATATGTAATTCTATCACACTGGAAAAGTCAAATGCATACTCTTTATTCTTAGCTTTGCACCGTATCAGTTAAAAAATGCCACTTCCCAGAACTTCTTGTGGATTCTATCATGGGTTTCCCAATTCCTATTAATACTTACTTATCCAGAGAGAAACAGAAAAAAACCCACAAAACATCTGTGTGATCATCTTATTCCCACTGTGTGCTTTCTATGACATACCTCCCATTGTTTTGCCTACACTAACCATAATGTCATGATATAATCTCCATTTTAGTTTCTCAACTGACATTTATTTTTAAACCTAAACCAGTGTGACAGTTTTAGGCTATGCTTTTAAGAAAGGGCCCAAAGAATACACATATTTCTCTTTTACCTCTGCAGTCACTTCTGCAGTATTAAAGATGCCTGCTGCTTAGAGCCCCATTTCTGCTTTTGCCTAGAACCATCTCATCCTCAACAGGCTTAAACTGCTTAGCATCTATGTAAAACAAAAACCCCATTAAAATCAAACCTGAGTTCTGATTCACATTAAAGTCCCTCAAGGAGTTTGGAACATAATAGCATTTCCAGTCTAACAGAACAGTTGCAGCTGTCACTTTCAAAGGTGACATGCTTCAGTGATTTTTTTCTATGAATTATGCAATAAATGGGACACTGATATTCTGTGGCTTCTTCAGCCTTCATCTCCCATCACACAGACCAAGAACAGCCTTCCAATCATGAGTCTGTGGGAAGTGTCCAGGGCTGCCAGCTTTCTAAGAGCATCGATTCTACCATGTTCTTGCTGGGAAAAAAAAAAAATAATAATGTTGAAAACCTAAAAAGAAATAAGCCCAAACAGAGGTTTTTGAAAACTACTTTTTCACCACTCCTCGAGATCAACATAAACCTCTCTAGTGAAGAGGGACTTTAAGATTTCTGTTGTTAGGTGCGTAGCGAACCCTATTTAAAAGATTATAGAAGAGCTCTGGAAGTAATGATCCACTTGTTACATCTGAGTTCTGCTTGTATTCCGTGAAGGAGGATTTGGTAAAAAAGCCCTAACAATGTGTGCTGTATTTAGAGAGCTTACATGATCAGAACATTTTTCTTTCATTTCCGATCATTCCCCTTTCAGCAGCCAGTGTTGGATGCTTTGTCAAAAGAAAAGGTTTATATTACTGTTTCATTCAGTTCCTATTCTGAGCTGTAATTCACTGATTTTAAAGAAAATCTAGAACTTACTACTAACACTTCCTGTTATCTCTTGCACAGTATAACTTACACATCACCCTGAAATTTCTAATTCAAACCCATGCCTTTAGGTTGGAGTGATGAATTCTATTTTGTTTTCTACTTAGTTCTGAATTCCCAGGTGCAAAGATAATATTTGCACTCAATAGCTACCACATCAATAGTGCTCTAAAACGCCCAGCTAGGAAGATCTCTGGACTTGGTTCACAGTATCAAGCAGTAGAACTATATTATATCACAGAATCACAGAATATTAGGGATTGGAAGGGACCTCCAGAGATCAAGTCCAACCCCCTGTTAAAGCAGGATCACCTAGGGCAGGCCACACAGGAATACATCCAGGCAAGTTCTGAAAGTCTCCAAAGAAAGAAACTCCACAGCCTCTCTGGGCAGCCTGTTCAGTGCTCCATCACCCTCACCATAAAGTGTGTCCTCATGCTCATGTGCTATAGCTTGTACCTGCTGTTCCTTGTCTCGGCACCACTGAAATGAGAAAATCACCTTCATCTTGACACTCATCCCTCAGATCTCAGTCCCCAGGTCTCAAAGTCTTTCTTCCAAGGAAAGAGATGTTTCAGTCCTGAACTCATCCTTGTAGATCTCCATTGGACTCTCTCCAGCAGATCCCTGTCTCTCCTGAATTACTGAACTTTTCATACCTTAGATAATGCTGCTGGTAAACAAAATTTTCTCTCTGAATTTGTATAGCACCAGTTTTAGCCTCTGTGGAACAAAAGATATTACAGTATTCAATAGCTATCTTCTCTTCCTGAGAAGAGAAACACAGACTTGTTCAGATCTCCTCTTGGCCTCTCTACAGAGAGCTCCTTATGTTTCCCATCAAAAGATACAGATTCCAGCAAAGTTTTTCTTTCTCTGAATTATTGTTTTACTGCAGGACTCAAAACCAAACACCATTTCAATATTACTCTCACTAACACATATAGAAGTAATATAGAAACTCTTTACTGTTCTAATTAATGCTTTATTTCTATACTTAATGATGGCTTTAGCCTCCCTAGCCAAACCCCTTATTGGATAATTTTTTTCTTTACATATTGACTTGCATTTAAAAGTCTTCAAATTTATGTGATTTGAGTGTATTCATCCATTTTCTCTTCTAAGTACAACTTGTCCTGGACATTCTAGCATTTATTCATTTTACTACTTCATTGTCCTTTCCATTACATGTAAACCTGAACAGCTTCCTGCCCAGCAAGCTCCGGCTCCTAGTCTCAATTTTTTGCTTTAGTACACAGGCAACATGCTTTTTCTCTGTTTCTTTGCAAATGAAACATGCCCATTTTAAGCAGCTTTCACCAGCTTACTCAGTGAATGAGTTAAGCAGGCTACAGTCCTTCCAGTTACACATTATAGGTCTTCCATAGTGTACCATTGTAAGGCCTATATCATGGAATTGCCTAGACTGAATCCAATTGTTACCCTAACACTGAGAAGTCCTTGACTAAACCATATTTCCAAGCAGTACATCTACAGAACTCTTAAATACCTCCAGGGATGGGGACCCTACTACTGGCCTGGGTGACCCATTATAATGCCTGATAACCTTTTCAGTTAATAAATTCTTCCTAATATCCAACTCAAATTTCACTTGGTGCAACTTGAGGGCATTTCCTCTCATCCCATCACTTGTTACTTGGTTGACCAGACTGATCCCCCTCCTCATTACAACGTCCTTTCAGGTAGATGTAGAGAGTGATAAGGTTTCCCCTGAGTCTCATTTTCTCTAGGCTAAACAACCCCATTTCTCTCAGCTGCCCCTCATAAGACACTCTAGGCCCTTTACTGGGCTTGCTGCCCTTCTCTGGACATGCTCCAGCAACTCAATGTCCTTCTCATAGTGAGTGCCCCAAAACTGAACACAGTATTCAAGGCATGGCCTAACCAGTGCCAAGCACAAGGGCATGATCACTTCCCCACTGCTGCTGGCCACACTATTCTTGATACAGGCCAGGATGACATTGTTTTTTTTGGCCACCCAAGCACACTGCTGGTTCATGTTCAGCCAGCTATCAATCAACATTCTCTCTGCTGAGCACTTTCCAGCCATTCCTCCCCAGTCCTGTAGCACTGCTAGGCATTGTTATGGCCAAATTGCAGGAGTCAGCACTCATACAATTGGTCTTGGCTCATCAATCAAGTCTGTCTAGATACTGCTAGATCAAGCAGACCAACACTTCCACCCAACCTGATGTTGTCTGCAAACTTACTAAGGGTGCACTCAAGCCCCTTATCCAGATCATCGATAAAGATTTTAAATAGGACTGGCCCCAAAATTGAGCCCTGGGGAGCACCACTTGTGACCAAAGAGGTTTGTCACCAGTGAGGCTAGACTCTCCATACTGAATCACCTTCCAGAAGACATCAAATCTTTCCCCAGACTTCTTAGGCCACATGAACATATTAGTCTTTCATCTTGACTAAGCAAGATGAAACTCACAATATCTTCAAACACCTGTACCACGTGTATGTGCCTGTATGCACAAACACACAGAGAAAGGCGCCATTTCTGTGGATTTTGATAATTAAGCTTAAGTAATCACATTTGGGGGTCTGGGGTCACACGCTATCCCAGATGATTAACCTGATCAAAATACTGTCAGCACTGCAGAAAACAGCTTTGATCATTTCATCAAGTGAAAGCTATTAAATTAGATTTAGGAAGAGAGATCAAATAATCAGGTTGCCTGACAATTCTCCCCACTGCAGATTCCTGTTTTAACGCATTAATACCTGTTCTGCAGAACCACAAACACTGCTTAAATACTGTTAAAGAGCCACAAGTATGCACATGCAGGAGACTATTTGCAGAGGTCCTACAAACATGCCTGTCACAAAAAGTATAAAAGACACGGAAATAGAGAATTTATTAAACAAACATTATTTGGCTTTTTTGTTTGGAAAAGGACTGAGAGAGAGGTTTGAAATTCCAACACCAATTGTGCAACAGCTTCCTAGCCTTGCTCATTGTAGTGATTCTGAGCAGGAATTCACAGCACTGAATATACAGTTGTTCTTGAAGCTGAGAAACTTCTTGAACCTGAGATGATGTCAGTGGGAGCTGACAATGCTGAGTGATCTACCAGCACCTTAAATAATTGTATGCTGCACTGCAACTCTCCAAAGTCTGGTGTAGTTACATTAACATGAACAGACTCTGACTGAAAGTAAAAGTCATCCCAAATAATAGTCATCCTTTGATATTGTACAGCCTGGTATATACTGAATATATAAAAAGTTTGTGTCATGCATTACAAAACAAAGACATAGTAAGTACTATTCCATTTGTCACATACATGAAATTTAATAGAGCAGTAGTGTGGTTGGGTACAATACCCATTACATTTCACATTTCAGTTGTACAACTTGCCACAATTTATCACACAACATGAAGCTTTTGTTTTTGTTGTTAAATCAATTTAAAGATTTCTTCCTTGTATTAATAACATTTTAGGTATCAAAATCCATAAAGACATGTCAGTTTTCATCACCTTTTAATCCCTCTTCCTCAATCCTCATCCATGGCAAGATTTGCTGATCTGAAGGACTATTGCTTTCTTAAAGATATATAACAGATACCACCCCTTTGGTACAAAGTACATAGTTCAGATTGCTATTTAGTACAAATAAGTTCTATTATAATCATTTTGTCTCAAAACTTTAAAGAAAACAAGTTTATATGCTGCTTATATTCGTTTACTATCTTTACTTTAGGCACTAAAACCATTATCAATCTTAATTCCCCTGAAGAAAAAAGGACCGAACATTCAAGAGTACACTCACACAGCAAATTAAAGTGTACATAAAATGCAGACACCGAGACAGAGAAAACAATTTGTTCCTTGGTGATTCATCCCTTTTTCAGATTACTTTTTTTTTTTCATTCACACTATCCAGCACTTTTGGAGGGCTTTTCCATAAAACTTATGTTCTTAAATTGACAATCTTACCTCATAGCTGGGGTGGGAGGGAAGAGGGGAAAGAAAGAAGTATCTCAATATGTCAGGTATGCTCTGAAAAGTACGACTGTGCATCAAACAAGTGTTATCTGGTCTCTGTGCTCATAAAATACTTTTCTTGGTTGTTGTCTCCCATTACTAAGGTCCTGGTTAACACTTAGCCTGGAGAAGAGGAGGCTCAGGGGTGACCTTATGGCTCTCTACAACTACCTGAAGGGAGGTTGTGGACAGGTGGAGTTTGGTCTCTTCTCCCAGGCAGCCAGCAACAGAACAAGAGGACACAGTCTCAAGCTGTGCCAGGGGAGGTTTAGACTGGATGTTAGGAGGAAGAAATTCTATACAGAGAGAGTGATTGCCCACTGGAATGGACTGCCCAGGGAGGTGGTGGAGTCACCATCATTGGAGGTGTTCAGGAGGAGACTTGATGGGATGCTTGGTGCCATGGTTTAGTTGTTTAGGTGGGTTGGATTGGTTGCTGGGTTGGACGCGATGATCTTGAAGGTCTCTTCCAACCTGGTGTATTGTATTGTATTGTACTACAACGTCCTCCCCTCCAACACATTAAGCTATTATAGATACACCAATATGAATACAGTGGCCACTTCCAGTCACCCAGAAATGCTTGTTGAAAAATCGGTGAACAATATTGCAGATTAATCACAGGTGCAAAGGCAAGGGCAACTGTAGATGAAGTGGCTAGTCTCATCTTTTCTGTCATTTAAAGCAAAATCCAGACTATTTTACATCATCTAAATTTTAAATACAGAGATTTTAAGTACCTGATAACCTCAAGAACAGCCAAGAAAACCATTTCTCCTGAATTTACACACCAAGAGCAAACAGGGCTCATAAGTACTTACATATTTACAATATGTGCATGCCCAGCAGTGGGACATTCCTACTTCAGGTCTATTTAAGGATCCCTTGGTCACCTTAAAGCAGTAGTAAATCCACATTTGAAGTCTGTTTTGACTGGCATGCTCTGAGCTTGTCATAACACTATCAAGTGAAACAGAAAACAGCTATTTAATTCCAGTATTTCTTCCATGTGACAGCTGAACAGCTAACACACAGGTTGATACCCTAAGAAGGTAGGAGGTCTTGAAAGCTGTCCTAGCAGTCATTAGAAAAACCTCCTTGATTCTTAGACAAGCTAATCTCCTTTATTTCTGTTTCATACTTTACCTTTCTTACTTTTTGTATCTTTATATGATTTTGCTGGGTTTCTTGATCAGAAACACAAATAATTTCTGCTCTTTAGAGAGGGGTAGTTGCTTTAAAAACAAATTAAGAAAGAAAACAATATGAAGAAACTGACATTTTATTCAAATGTTTTATATTGCATTCAGTCACACAAAATAGACATTCAGAACAGGTTTAGGTGCTGCAAGTGCCTATTATCCCATGGGCACTCGAGGTAATGACCCTGCCCTGGCAAGTGTGACACAAGCAATGGGAGACCCTTACCTTTTGAAGCCATAACTGGAGGCAAAATTACCTCCCCAAAAGTACCTAAACATTGCTAAGCACTTTCCTTCTGCCATTGAATTCTGTCCTTTTTCTCATAGTATTAACCCACTGCAATGTGGTAACATAACAAATAAAAATACCATGCATTGTAATTTCTGCTAATATAATGCTGTATGTTTTATGAACAAAAGTAAAGCATAAAGGAGCAATAAATGAAGAAAAATTAAAACTTCATTTTAATAAAAATTGAAATTTTGGAATATTGACCATTTTTTTCTGTATTTATAAAGCTATCATTTTCCAGGTGGTGAAACAACAACCACCACCACAAGTAAAACACATTCATATTTTTCAAGTTGCACTAATGAAAAACTATTTTGTCTTTACTGTTCCTTCTCAAGGTAGCTTGAGGTTCTTCACCACAGCAGTTGATATCCATGGCACCCTCGTGAGGGGTTTTTTTTAGCATATTTATATTTGATGTGCCCAGCACTGCAGCATTTTTTCCAGCTGTAGTGTTAGCAGCTCTCAAAAAGGAGCATTATCACCTTCTATTCTAGCTGTGATGCCTCTAAATATGCTGCACTTCTAAACTGCTTTGACTTTTTTGCTGCCATATTTCACAACAAACTTATATCTAATTGTCTATTATTGCCCATAGACCTGTTCTTCAGCATTATTGATTTCCATCAATCTTCTTCCTGTTGAAGGTGTTGGGGATTATTTTTTTGCACATACAAGCAATCATTCTTCCTGCCCACTCTTCCTGCCCATTCTCTAGGAACCTGCCAGTACAGTTCTATGATACACTATCTCAGTGGTTTTACATTACAAAGATCACATAATAAATGCATAATTGCCACTTTTAATTTTTTTTTCCTAGGAAAAAAAAAAAAAAAAAGATGCTTGCTTGAGTAAGGAACAGAAGAGCATTATTCAAAGAGGTAGAGTTACTTGTGGCAAATGACTCCTTTCTGAATTGTAACAGAAACAGTGGGTTTGCTCCAGCAATTTACTCATCAAGACAAGTTCAGGTTTAGTGTAAATGGAGGGGTTCAGCTGACAATGACCATACAATAAGATACTGTCCTTCTCAGGAGGTCATGTCAGGCACAGCACTAAGCTAGGTAGAAGTTAAGAAAGCTGCATGGGGACCCATAGATTTCTGAAGAGCAGGGCATTAGGAGACCACCTACTGAGGATTAACAGTTCCTTCATCTCTGGCACTCTCCTACTTAGAAATCAGAAGTTATACAAAACCCTATGTAAACTTCGGTAAATATACAACACTTTAACCTTTGCATATTTACTTCCGTGAAGACCATATGTATAATGAGTCATCTTTCTATTGTTGCAAAGCAGTTTTTAAGCCTTCATTTACTTTCAGGCAATGAGAACCTCAAATTTGGAGATATGTATTACTATATAATAAGAAAATTTCCACAATCAACATAGTTTAAGAAACAGATTTTCCAGCAACATTTTTTTCCCAGATCTGTTTCCTGGTGTGGTGAAAGTATTAACCAGTGCAGTACCTTGCCAATGCTCTATGGCAAAACAATTCTCTTTCACTTCAAATCTTACTTTTGTAACTTCTCTGCTAATGCAACCTGAGCAAGCAAGTTCTTTATTTACTTGTGATTTTCTTACTGAGCTTGATGACAAGAAACTATTTTTGCTGTTCAGTTTTCAAATTTTCTGGAGAAAAACACATGTCATATGTGAAATTCTGCCTTAGAATGCACCACAAAATCTGAGCTAGAGTTTCTCTATAGATTTGCACTGCAAGGCCCCTGTTGATATTCAGGTCAACCTTGAAGCTTCAGTAATGAGTGCAGAACATGCCACCATTTTCACCAATCAGGTTGTAATCGAAGTCAGACAGTGAAAAATCATCTTTTTTAAAAAAGGACATTGGCTGTTTTTCAGTAAGTGTCTCAACTCTAGCAAAGCATTCAAATTCCTTTGTTGATTTTAAAAGCACCCTCTATGAAGAAATGTTTCATTCAATTTTCACTATAAAGTTTCCTTCTCCACAAGACAAGATAGTACACCTGAGAAATCCATCAGACTTTTATCCTCTTCTCTTTGGATGGTCTTCTCAATATACACTGTTGTTACAACCCCTATGAAATAATTAATAATGTTGATTATCAACACCAATCTGCTCACTAGAAAGGATGATCTAGATATATATGACCTAAAACGCAGTACCTGAAATGCACAGAGATTGATTTATATTCCTCTACATTCATTGTCATCATTTACTCTCTTCCAATCCAACCATTGTGCATAATAATTCACATTCTGTTTCTATAGACCATGAATTATTGGGTCCGGAACAGTGTCTATTTTTCAGTACACAGTGAGTAGCATGTGAGGGTCTCAAACCTGATTTAAATATTTGGGGATTGTTATGAATAGAAAAAAAAAAAAAAAACAAAAAAGGAAAACCAAACAAACAAAATTACAAACAACAACAACAAATGACCTAAAACTATCTCATGGAATTAGGATAGTTAACTGCAGTCTTATGAAACAACCTGAGAGAACAAGCAGTGTGACTCAAGAAGGTTTTAAGAGCTTAAGCACAAAGATTTTTCTTGGGTTTGGATGATATGGAAGAGGCTCAGAACAGACTGGGAGAACAGAACTGTCAAGTTATAACACAATTCTTTTCTCAGATGACATTAACCCTCTCTTCCCTTGCTTCTTTGTAAGCAGTACACTTCATATGCAGATTAGCTTTGTTACCATTAAATGTGAGTTCCCTGAACAGACTTGCAAACTGAAGCGATAAACATTTCAAATAAGCATTCATACCAAATACTCTCTAACAGGATGCAGAAGGGCAACAACAGCATTTCCTACTCCTTGTTTTAATGTGCATTTTATGTACTTTTTAGGATTCTTTCTAATTCAGGCTGTGCTCTCCATTTTTTTATGCTAATTCTCACATTTAAGCTATTACTGCTCTCCAGTACAAAAGCAGAAGCATGACCGTTTCTCATTTCAAGATGACAATTGTCCAGGGTGAACATTAGAATGCAAACCAAGACATCACAACACTAAAACCAAAGGAGTTATAGCAGTGTGAAAAACAATCTCACATGAAAAGTTCAGGCTTGGACTGTACACATAATTTAGTTATCTATGGAACTGGGACATAGACAAATTACAGTCAGATATGCTGATACATTGACATGAAAAATATTTGACACTGCTCCACAACACTCACATACATGGTCCAGAGATGAGTTACATCCCATTTAGGACAGAAGCATGTGCCCAGACTGTTACTGTAGTATTATAAATGATGCACTGAACTTACATCCCCTCATACTTAATGTGCCTTTACCTAAAGTGACATCCTCTAAATGATGAAAATATGAAAATGGAGATACTTGCTGGAGAGCTTGCCACTCTCCCAGAGGAATATCACCATTCAGGTCTTGAAAAGCACAACTACGAAATCTGGACAGAGCTGAAGGCAGAGCTGGGAGGTTTTTCAGCAGTAACCTTAGGAAAGGTCAGCAGAAGGTTTTGATCTCCAAGTACAACCCAAGAATTATGTCCATTGTCCTGGGAAAATGGCTACTGAGTCAAATAAACACAATCACAGCTTTAAATAGTTGACTACTAATGAAACAGCCACTGCTTTGCACCTGTCATAACTAGTCTTCAATTAAGAAATTCCAAAGGGAAAAAGAAATAAAACAAAAAAAAATGTTTGGCATGTAAAGGACCCCTGGGAACTCATTTTCAAACATGCTTAGTGCCATCACTCCCATAGGCTTAATTTGAAAATTCAAGTGATCAGAACTGCAAATCAGTCCTGGAAACCAAAATTTAAAGATACCAAACTGCTCTAAAAAATTTATGACCAGGTTGGAACAACACAATCTCCAGTTACTAAAAGTGTAGCCTCTTCCTACACTAGAAGAGAGGAAACTTACATAACATGGTCTTGACAGTTATTCCAGTATGAAACTGGGACTGATAGGCTCTGCTGCTAGCTAAAAAGGACAATTCCTCCTACACAGGAAGACTTGCAAATAGTTCATCATCAACTAACCACACTACATCACCACTGTGCTGTTCCTAGTCTTTCTCCAAGATGCTTCATTGACCTCTTTTGACATCTCTTGAAACATGATCAGAAGTACACACACTGCTTCCTATAGGCCTTTACTGGACTTTTTAATTTGAGTATGACCAGATCTAGTTTCTAAACTTGGAGCTAAAGAGAAATAATATGTGACAGCTCATAATCTGGTAAACAAGAAATAACAGGATTTATATAGCTGAAATTCACAAAGCATTATATGTGGCTTTGCTTTCTTAAGACGATAATATCCAGTGGCAGAACACACTTGGATCCAAGTCTGACTGCCCATCTGAAATGACAGAGGCACAGGGAGCCTTCCAACCAATTTGGTCTCTCCCACAGGCAACCCTACCAATAAGAGAACTATGTTGTTACTTTTAAAACTTCATAACAGACTTCATAGCGAGATTCATTTCTTCATGAGTCATGCTTTCTAAAATATATTTTAAACATCTGTTTTAATATGCCTACCTCCTGCTCTCTCTAGACTCCATAAGAGGCAATATGGTGTTTTTCACTAAATGGTAACAGCTCGACCACCAACTTGAAAACACATTGGTTAAGGTAGCACTTACCACCAATAAACAGGAATCAATGTTTATATCAGACAAGATCAGCAGAGCAAAGGCCTTTTGTTTCATGAAACCATCAAAGGGCTTCATGAACAATGAGGGGCTCTGCCAAATTTTGCTGTCAATGTTTAAATATTATCATATCCTCTAGACTAGTGGTATCCAAATCGGGAAAAGACCTTCAAGATCATCAAGTCCAACCTGTAACCCAACACCATCTAATCAACTAAACCATGGCACTAAGTGCCTCATCCAGTCTTATTTTAAACACTTCCAGGGACAGTGGCTCCACCACCTCCCTGGGCAGCCCATTCCAATGGCTAATCACTCTTTCTGTGAAGAATTTCTTCCTAACATCCAGCCTAAACTGCAAAATTGTTTTAGAATCATAGAATTGTTGGGGTTGGAGGGGGCCTCAAGGATCATCCAGTTCTAAACCCCCTGCTGTAGGCAGGGACACCTCACATTAAATCAGATTGCCCAGAGCCACATCCAGACTGGCCATAAAATCTCCCAGGGATGAGGCTTCTACCACCTCCCTGGGCAAACTGTTCCAGTGTCTCACCACCCTCATGGTGAAGAATTTCTTCCTGAAATCCAATCTGAATCTACCCATTTCTATTTTTTTTTCCATTCCCACTAGTCCTATCATTACCTGACACCTCAAAGTCCCTCACCTGCCCCTTCTTCTCCTCAAATCCCAGAGCACCTGGGCTCTGTTGGAGTCTCCTCCCACCCCAGGTGTGGCCACTTGGCCCTCCCCACCCACTCCCCTTTTTAATCCCCTCCAGGAAAGGCAGAAGCCCTAAGATGAGCCCTTCTGGGCTGAGGGATCCTCCTCTCATTGCTGGTGAGTCCCCATGATGCTCACTGGGTGATGGTGGTGGTGACAACAAAGGCCGGGGGGCCTGGTGGCCCCCGGTTGTTAGGGCAATGATTGATGATTCCTCCAATATCTTCCACGGGTGCTGGCTGGGCCTCCTTACTGGGGCTGAGCTCCTCTGTGTAGTGTCTTGGCTGGTTGAAGGTCTTGCCCCTGGCTCTGGGATAAATGGCTTTTTAACAGCTCAGTGGTTGAATTTAGCCATTAGACATTCAGAAGCCTCTCCAAGGTAAAAACTCCTACCAGTAAAAATTTCAAACACATGCCCCAATATGTAGTTCTTTATAAACACAGTTTTATGCTTGCACTAATGTATTTTTAAAATAATGAATTGTTATCAATTCTCAACAACCATATTACAAATATACACAGAAATTTAAAAAAAAAAAAAAAAAAAAAAGGTGGGTAAGATAAAGATGACATAAACAGTATGGTAATTTTTTTTTATTTATAATGCTGCTAAAAACAGTAATTCTGCACCTCAATGCATTGTCTTACATTCGCACCAAGGTGTGCAAAACCCATTTGGGACACCACGGTGCTGGACTACTGTCTCAGTCCAGAGAGGGAAAGAGACTCAGTTCTTTTCAATGTTCCTGTGTTGTGAAATGAGAGGCACAAATGAGGCCAAAATATCAACAGCTAGAATATTTATTACATAAATAAAGTGGATGGATCAGAAGGTGAGATAGAGAAAACAGAGAGTGAGAGAGAGAAGAGGAAAGGAATTATTTTACCACACCCCTCACCCTCCAAGAAAGTTTGAGTCTGTGGAGGAAAGGTGCTGCAGGAGATGTTGGGCCTGTAAAAAGGTGCTGAGGCTTTGACTATAGAAGAGATGTGGTCCTCTAGGCAGCCTCTTCAGCTCCATGAGTTGCAGCAGGTGGAACTTAGGGCACAGAGAGAGGGTTCTGCTTCCTGCTTCTTCCAGGTTCCATGGTGATGTCTCTTGTCATTTTTTCTTTCCATTTTTCTTCAGAGCAGCATTGCCCCAGGCTTTTCCTTCTCTCATGTTTTCCTTCTCAGCAGCATTGTCCTTCTCTTGTGTTTTTCTTCATCCATGTTTTCCTTCTGTGTTTTTCTTCTTCTGTGTTTTTGGTTCTCTTGAGCCAGTAGTTGATCAAGTCTTTTATACAGTTTTTAGTCCTTATGTACGTGTCCCAAGTATTGTCCCTTGGAAAATCAGGGGCCAGGTGGTGAATCCATTGTCTCGCCATCCTCCCTTTCTGGGGGTACTTGATGGGTGGAGATTATCTTGTTTTATGCACATTCCCAAAGGTGGCCTCAGTCCATTCCCAAGAGTCATTCCAGTGGCTCTGTCCAATACACATCAGCTATTGTCTGGGCAAGCAGCAAAGGTGATTCTATCTTTGAGTCACATCAGGAGAGACAAGCTTTAGTCTCTCACAACTACCCTGCCAGATAATGTGCTTGTGCTGTGGTTACACCAACACAGAAATAAAAATATAAGTACAATGCATACATATCAGAAGCTCATTAATACAACGTGGTTGTGCCCTAAAGGTGACTGAGACCCAGAAGCACAATGTTTTCTCCTACCCTTATTATAGGTATTCTGTTGTATAGCGGTGAAGTTGGGCAGACAGTTGTAGAAAGCAGGGGAGTGAAATCTAAGGAAATAAAATCAGAGTCACTAGTGAACATCTGTTAGTGCCACCAGGCACTCACTTGATTGTTCCATGTAGACCTCATTGCCCTTATTTTCATTGTGCTGTGAAGCAGTTTATGTTGACTGAGACTGTATAGGGAGGAAAAAACAAACACAAAATGTTCCACTAGCCTCAGGCCTGAATATTTGTCTGTTCTCCAAAAAGTGCATACAAATAAGGTAATCAGAAATGACACCAGTATCACCTAAATTCCAGTGTCTTAAAGTTAGATAATAGAAGGTAACCATCCAGCTCTGTTTATTGTCACTGGGGAGACACAAGCCCTACCAGAGTGCCACCCATCTCATCCCATTGCAAGTATCTACAGTAAGTCACATAAATTGTCTTCTGAAGACACCTTCACCTTTCCGTACTGTCTGTGAGGCAGACTATGATATCTAATACCATCACAAATGCATAGTGTTTGAAACCTTTAAGCAGAGAAGGTGAATACCACCCTGTTAAGCCTACCAGTTCCACTGAGTATAACACAGACATAGATATATATTTGGAAATGTTTGTGATAACCTTTCCCTCACTGTACAGATATATAAGCAGCTTCATTTCTTACCCTACATTCTTCTGATATGAATATTAATGACATAAAGACTACCACAATAAATATACTATTATCCCCCTAGTTTCATAGGGTTCCTTATTATATCGCCTATTTAATTCATGGCTGTGGCATTTGGAATATGTTGTACCACAACAATATCAGTATCCAGAGAGATGTCTCATGCATTCACGATGAATCACAGCTTTCTGACCTTTAGACAACAAGAAGTAGAAGAATAATTATTCAGGTCATTATTTATATTTTGGTAACATCTACAGAGCCATACCATTTACTGGACACACTATTTGCTCTGTCAACTCTTGATTCAAAAGAAGATCAAAACAAAACCACGGAGAATGCATACAGCATACAAAAGAGCTACTGACATACCAACAATTTTGATAAAGGGAAAGAAAAAGGTTAGGAGAAAGTTAGAGTAGGGAAAAAGGACAACAGGGGAAGGGATAGAGAAGGAGGAAGGAAGATACAGGTAGTGAGAATAACAAGAGAAGTTGGCCCATGGGAATAAGTACCCAGCCAAACAAAAGAAAAGGGCGGGTTTCACTGTTCAGCACATCCAGAGCAGTTTGATACTAGCAGTGAACCAAGCACTTGCTAGTCTGAAACACTGGGTTTCTTCTATACCACACAAGTTTTTTTAGCTAAGGGCAAGGTACGTTCTGGGACTTAAAAGATACCAGGTCTGCTTCAGGATGATGTGCAGCAGACCTTGTCTTTAATACCTTCCAGCTGTGAAGACACAGAAAAGGGATATAAATGCAGCCAGGTTTTGGTCTATTGTTCCTGCTATTCAAGTACTGTCTAAATATCAGGATGAACAGGAGCATAGCTGGTTTGTTGCAATTTTTACTATGTTTAAACATGATTACTATGCATGTTATTTAAGACACATTTGCCTATTACTGTGATGGAAAACACCCTTTTGACACAGACATTCTCAATATCTACAGCAACATATTTCTCATTTCACTGCTACAGTCTCATTTTTTGTCAACAAAAAGCTTTATAGTACTGCTAAAGTGAAATAGAAATAACATCTGTGGCACAAGCGAAAACCTCAAATATTAAAGAATAAAAATATTTTGTCTTTTCTTTCTCAGCTTTTGGTAGATCTGTAACTCTGCTGACAATTCACTGACATGAAAGTTGTATAAATTGTAGTAGTCCATGTACCTAAAAGGTCAGGGTGCTCAGTTAACCTCCTTTAACAACCCAAGTTTCCTCCCTCACTTTTGTGTTCCTTAAAAATTTCCCTAAACATCAGAAAGATTATTGTACATCCTCTTCCAACAGGTAGGTCTTATTTCATACGTAATTTTTTATATATGCTATAAAATTACACTGTGAGGTGCTCTACTTAGCAAGTAATTTGGCCCAGTACTGCTGTTGCTCCTCTTGGATAGCTTCAGCAAATTTCTTTCCCATCCTGAGAACGTTATCTTTTTTCCCTAAGTCCTTGCTTTAGATGTTGTGAATTATAAAAACGTGGCAGATTCCATTCCTGAAGTGTTTGCATTCCAGCAATATAGAAATTAGTTCTCTCACAGGCAAATTTCTACTACTTTCAAAGAGGCTTAGAGCTTTCTAGAAGTGAGGCAGCCCTACATATGGTCATGAAACAAACTACCATACTTCAGAAAATATTGAAAGGTCTTTTTGAGGACAGGATAATCTTAAAATATTATCACTTGCTGTTGCTTCAGGGAATTTAAAAGCACTGTCTGTGTTAAATGTTCTTGTGTCACTTAACAATTTTAGGACATACAGTGAGATGTAACTGAAGGCACCCTGGGTGGTTACTGATCCACTTGAACTAGATCGGTAACCTGATAGTGCCTCAAACTTCTCAGTTGTAGAAACTATTTATAATTAACTTTACATATTCTGCCATAATTCTCATCTTTGCAGCTTCTTGTGATGTACTACAATAAGTATTAAAAATTAAAATTAAAAACAAACAAAAAAATCCTTTGGGTTTAAGGTTGTATTTTTTTATTGTCACATCCAATCTTTGTAGTCTTTATTCATTGCCCAGTTGATTATCTTAATAACTCTGCTTTAAAATAGTCTTGGCAATAAAAAAAAAAAAAAAATAAACAACAATGGAAATATACCATGAGAATTGTGAGCTTTGTATTCTCAAATCTATTTTATTTGTTTGCTTTCTCAAAGACTACTGAATTTAATAAATGACAAAAGTTGGTTTTTGCTTTCATGAAGACCATGGTATGCAGTGAAGTCTTAAGTACATTCTTCACCTCTTGAATTCTCAAGACATTTCAGTCTGCATCTTCAAGAAATTTGTTTTTGAAACTACTACTTTCAAAAGAACAATTACCCTACCAACAGGGGATACAGTGTAAGAGTGCTCTGTTCTTCAGAGAAGTTGAGGTATTTTCTTGCAAGTCTGAGGGCTTTCAACAGTATTTAAGTTTTACCACTTAGAAGTTCCCATTTTCAATACCTGAAAGATTGCTCTGCTTTGATTTATAGTCTTTTTGATACCTCAGAATACCTTTTCAGTATTCTGTTTGACAGTATTTAAAGGAGAGGATGAAACTCTTGCTTTTGTTTTGTATCCTGGGAAAACATCAAGCAACTACCACAGACAAAACTTATCTGTCATTAGTTGCAGTGTCTAAAAGCCTCATACAACCACAAATATCAAAAAGGCCACTATTTCATACACACAGAGGACTTGCATCTGCTTGCCCTGCTATTCCCCAGTATGACCAGTGAAAATATAAATATTGTTGGTAGACCCAAGGCCTGACAGCTTCAATTTAAGCCAAGAAAAGAAACAGAGGTGCTAAATCAGAATGGTCAGATGTCTTTTAGTTCTAATCAGAAGCCTCTAGATTGATTATCTCCATAGTCTTAATACTCTAACAACCACCAGGTGTTCAGCACTCCAGAAGCTCTTTTTTTTGGTGGGAAGGTCCATTTAATACTCAGCTACAGATCAGTAATTAACACAAGATGGTTTTCTGAAGTCAGAATGAAGGTACCATGTTATGCATTATTACCCTTTTAACATTGAACTCAGTTATGCAAATAACAGATTAATTAAATCTGCCACTCATTTAAAGAGAAGACAAGAAAATGCTCTATGTACTGATTCCTCTGTTTAAAGACATTCTTCAAGTTTTAGTAGATGAAGAGTTTGGCTCAGAGACCGACAGTGACAGGAGAACTTAAAGATGACTTTGTATAGTACTTACTATCACTTCTAGGACTTAATATTCCCTTAAGACATCAGTAACTGGTAATTTACAATTTCAAGTACATTTATCCACGAGTGTAATGGTTTGAATGTTGTCAGTGTTTTAAAAAAAAAAAAAAAACAAAAAAAAAAAAAAAAAAAAAACCACCAGTATCTTGAGTATCTCAAATTTCCATGTTTTGAGAATCCAGAGCAAGGCTTCTTTCCACATATTACATCAAAACACATGACTTAACTGAGGATCAGGTAAGCCTTTGGGCTATTATTGTGCGTTATGATCGTCTCAGTAGACCAGATAAAGAGGCACCTTCACTGCAGTAGCAGGTATGACCTCAGTTTTACCCAAACCAGTCTGTCATACCCCTTAAAATTCATTCCCATGAAGATCTGTAGTTCTTTAACCATGCCATCTTCTCCCATGGTGGTTGTTTGGTTTTTTTTTTTTACAGTTCAATTTAGCCATCTCAGATTTTGTACACCACCTCCATTTGTTCTTTGTATCTAAATTGTATAACTGAACTTAAAGATTAGGATTTGAAATGCAGAAAAAAAATATTTTCACCATAGCCCATAACACAATCATTTCTGCTTCATCACTTAAATGTTCTAGGGACCTCCATAATAGATTATAAACCCATAAATCATCTGTATAAAGCACATCCAGAAAGCAATTTCACTTTGAATTAAAATTTGTGCATTTCCATCACCAGATAATAACAGGAGCACTATTCCTTTAACTGTCCAAAGGAATTCAAATTCATCATAATTTGTATTTTCCCAGACTCTCAGCTCCTCATTTTCTTCAGTTGCAGTTGAAAAATTGTTCCAAATGATACTGTGACAGCTGCTAAACACAGCATCAATGCATGCACTGACTGTTGTAATCAGCACCAATAAAATTAAATGCTACAGTGACACAAATCTGTTGTGCGTGTAGTTGTTCATTTTACTCAAAAGACATCATTAAAACCACTGAAATACTGGAATTTGTCATGTTTCAGTCCCATAACCTTGCATACTGTCTCTATCGTGGAAGAGTCTTGAACACACTTTACATGAATGCAGACACCTCCAGAGCAAAAGCTTTATTAATGACACGCTTATTTCAATCACATAATAGTAAATAACTTAATCTCTACAGTGCCACAAACAATGTGCCGCTAATGTTATTTTTAAAATCCTTCTGTATGCTTTGTAATATTGGCTGCACAACGCCAGCATCCCATATTTCAGCATGTTCAGCTGCAATGCACTGGTTTTGAAGGTATGAACTGCTCATAGAACTGCAGAAATGTCTCAAGAGGGAGGCAGAATAGGAAGATATCAGAAGAAAACAAGTTAGAACAGGTGAGGCAACAGCAACAACTGACTTCTGAGAGTAACTGATTTGCTTGAAAAAAAGTCTAATAAACTTTTTGAAAAATATTTCTATTATGTTGCTGATGACTGTACCTAATATTCATGAAGTCATCAGGAATGCATTCTTTTCTGTGAGATGATCTTTGGACAAGACTTGCACACGTCTATCATACTCTGAGTGCCTGTGAAATGGCAGTAATTAACGATGAATCATCTATTCGTTAAATTTTGTCTCTTCTTATGCTTGAATACTGACACAATTAGTCTGCAGTTCTTAGACTCATGTTTCAAAACTGGTGTATCCAATTATTTTCCATGAATATTTCTTAATAGGCAGCTTGCACATGAGCTGTTCTTACTGAAAATACCGGAGCATCGGGATTTCAACAGGAAGACAAAACAGGTTATTTTCAATAAGTTTTGAGGGAAAAATGTTTCCAGTATGGTACATTTCATTATGGCAGATATCCTAAACTCTCATGTTGAGTTAGGTTATTCTTGCTGTCATTAAGAGGTCACAGTCTCCAAGAAAGGAAGAGAGGAATCTGCACATTATAGCATGTGCCTCAGCAGAAAGGAAAATGAATGGCATACACCTCCTCTTCTGCAGTTATCAAGTTAGGGGATGTCATTATTAACATTTGCCACGTTGCCTCTGAGAAGCAGTTACAGGATGTGTCTTCTACTCAATATCATGTCTGGAACCCATCATGACAAGCTGAAAAAGCTTTTAAATATCTATTTTCTCCTTTCATTTCATTAAGGCTCAGGAGGCTCTTTTTCTCACACATTTCTCTCCATAGAGAATCTATTAGAGGTGCCTCTTTCTAGTTTGGAGCAGCACAAGAGTACATAATGTCTGCTCAAAATCTGCAGCTAAATTTTAAAGGCAGAGCCTAAACCCACCACATTTACATAAGCAGAATAACCAGTCTGATAAAAATCACCCAGACACAGCTGAATAACAAAAACTATTCTTAAACTATTTTAGTTTAATATATAGCACAGTACCTACATATAGACTGTGGCTCTGGTTTCCACTGTCTTCTGTCTGCAAAGAGTTGAGACAGCTATGTGTAAACTATCTGGCCTGACAGTGCTGTCAGGCCCCAAGATTCTAACACAATCAACACAAGTACTTGCAATGCTTATTCAAATGTGAATAGTAGACAGTCTGTCTATGACTCAGAATCCAAATGTAACCTACAGAATATCTTAATAATATTTCTGAATTATTTTGCCTCCATCTGTCATTTTACAGGGATCACTGGCCTGTTTTCTTCACAATTCCTAAGCTTTTTACTGAAAAGACCTTCATCCTAAAGTATCATGTCCACAGTTGAACATGACCACCTAACAACAGAGCAAAGAGCTGAAAGTCACTGAGGTAGAATTATAATAGATATAAATAGAATTCAGCTTTCCTTCTTCTTCTATGAGAATTAAAAATGTTCTTCTTTCTAGATCAAAACATTATGCCATGGGATGCCTTTGTTTCATCCATTTCCAGATTTCAGCATATTTTTTTTTTCCATAAAGTCAGATGACGTATAGTGCAATTAGGTGTTCTGGAAAAGGAGTAATAAAATCATTTCAATGTTATGAAAAATCTCTTTAAATGCCAACTTGATAATAGGCACAATGTAATAAACATGTCTTTTGTCACCTGTAACAGACAACTCTCCTGAGAAATCCCAGCAAAGCTGGAAAGGCACTGCTTACCTGTAAAAGCTTTTCTATGTCTTTCTGCCATTCAAAGGACACTAAGCCCAGGTGCATAGAAACATAGGATTAGATGAAACCAGATTGGTCCTAAAGCCTGTTCCCAATGGCAGCAAACAGTCTGGAAACAGACCCACTGAACACCACTTTAGGCCCCTATTCAATAAGAATAAAAAGTTAAGGGCCTATCTCCAAACACATTCCAAAAAATAGCAAGTCAAAGTAACAGCAAAGCATTACTGCAGTTCACATAAAGCAAAAGAACATAAAATGCCTGCAGTGCAATCTTGCCCTGGGATGAATGCATGAAAGCCACTGACAGGGGTTAAGAGCTTGCAGGAAAAAAATTCAGCAGCAGAGTTGCAAATTTGCTTCATAGGGCCTCTTTGTGCTGAGCTTGAGGTCTGGGTTATTTTACATCCAGAGCTATCCCACAGCTCTCAGCTCACAGACTTGGAAAGTATGGGCAGGGAGGGAAACACCCTTAATCAAGAAGACCCAGCCCTTTATGCGTGTGTCAGTGCACAAAACAAACACAGCGTAAGAACTCATGGACCACAGTTCAATACTTCAGTTTCTACCTCCCTTTGGAGCAGCTGAGGCCAAGGACACATGCATATGAGCTGCTAATGCAGGGACACCAGGCAGCGCATCTTAGGCTAATGTGAGGGAGATGAGGGTTAAACTCTTTAGTCCTTCAGTAAATCTGCACATAAGACAAGATCAGTCCAGAGGAAAACCATTTCGCTCCCTGGTGCTGGAGGAATTAAGAAAAGGTCAGAATGTGGTGCTGTAAAAAGAAGTCAGGTAAAAGTATTTTCTCTTCTAATCTGTTGTGCCGCAAGAAGGAGATAACATTGAACCTGCTGCAACTTCATCTCAAGCATGCCACCACAATGGATGTATCTTGGTCATCAATAACTACAGTGGCAGAACTGATGTGGAAATTCGAGCCTAATGCATCGACCTGTTACCTGTCTTAGTACAAACAGGCCCACTCAGGCAGACCCCGGGCTATCTGAATCTTTGTGGAAAATGCCCACATATGCCAGAACTGTAAGGGATTGAGTCTGACTGCACAGATAGAAATATAGCGTTCACTTGAAGAAAACACTCTTAAACCAGCTGAGAATGGTGCACTGAGTTAAATTCTTTTACTGTTTGTTTTTGGCTGCAGTCTTTGACAATGGCCTCTTTATTTATTCCCTGAGAAGGTTAGGCACCATCTAGGGAAGAGCACATTACGGCCCTGGCGATGTGTTTAACTGTGGTGATACTAAATTGCTGTGTATGTGGGAGGGGCAGTTCTGTAGAAACACCAATCCTCATCTTTTTGATTTTCTCAGGTTCTATTTCTTACATCCTGAAGCTACATACTAACAGCTTCATTCATAAAGCAGCATCAGGTAAACTGTGTTGATGAATCCCTTCATCTCATAACTTCCTGGGGAGATGCTCATTACATGCTTCTTCCAAACAAGCAAGAAGCTGCCTATTGCTTTGTAGGTGAAATTACAATCCTGATATTTACCACACACAGCACTTAATTACTGTGATATTTACAGTATGCCATACAGTTCTGAATGGCACAGATACTATGGGGAAGTTAAATACTGCTATGCATCAAAAGATGTAGACACTGTTTATAAGACACTGAAAACTGTCAATATATAAAACATCAATAAATTAAATACTGCATTTGATTCTTTTATCCTTCTCTTTTGGGCAGAGATCATTTTGGAAAGAGACTCCCCCTCCCCCACCTTTTTTTTTTAATCTCAAATAATTGCCTTCTAAGAGGCAAAAAACCCCCCAGTATTTGCTACAAGAGCTTTCCTTTCGGCACACCTTAGGTTGATGGATAAATAAGCCCATCAGCGTAAGGCTAAGGGGGTAAACAACAGAAATCATTAAACAGACCAAATCAGAGTTTCAACCACATTATCAGCAAGCTTTGCACATTCCAGAGATTTGTTTCCTATAAAATGTAGGCTTTATGCAATCACACTATCATATTCTGTGTGGACAGATGTAGCCTTTTTTCTGGCATATTGGATAAGGTCTCCTGGCTTTTTTCACAGTTTTGCCAAATTTGACAGAGAGATAGAGGTCCAAAAGCTTATTAAGTACATTCATCTTTCGTGAAAGAACAAGAAGGCTGATTAGAAAGATCCAGTTAGTGGCCTCACTGAGGAAAAGCCTAATCGCAAAATTTGCTACACACCACAGCGTTCACACAGGACAGAGTAATTTCAAATGCCCAAATAACAGATAAAACTTTGATTAAAGTTCTCAACAAATTCAACCATGAAATACCAAGCCATAGCTAATGAGACTATATCATGCCCCCACCCACAGAACTTCTTTCTTTAATGTTTTGAACCAGAGATTATCTACAGTTTAGAAAAATCCCAAAGCCTTTATCTGCTCACAAGCTCCTACAGAAATTGAATAACGTTAGGGAGCACAGATTGATCAAATGGCTACCAAATAAAGCAGTTCAGCTATACTCGACAGTCTAGGAGATCCTGATGAATCACGTTGCACATACATCCTGTATTCTGCAAAATGTCTTTGCTAGAGACAGACCAGAGATTTCTGGACTTTTGATTAGATGCCATTCAGCTGCATTAAGGTTGTTATGTTTTGGAAATTCTGGATAATTACTCCGATCATAATTAAATTTCACTCAGACATTTGCTATCCCTTCCCTTAAAGGAAATGGTCTCTGCATTTCATAATATTAAATAATGGATTGATCAAAACCCCAATTTCTTTCCTGCAAGAGTTCTATTAGCACACAATACACATGGGATGAAATACAATCCTGCTAATGAGATGATTAAGCTAGGCACAGCCTGATTGAAATTTTAAATGTCTGGGCCCAAATGAGGACTTCTCAGTCCACTTAAATTGACTCTCCAGGGAGTTCAGGCAGTCAACAGCAAAATGCAGAGGATGATCTTGTTCTCCTATCACACTTCCTCCCGTTCTGCAGCAGAACATTGAGCCCGTTTTTGTTAACTTAGGTAAATCTAAAACCACTCCATTAGAATCAAAGTCAGTTTTTCACGTAAATACAGGGCCTGACCAAAGCAAATAAGAGAAATGGAAGAACAGGAGAAAAGGAAGAAGGAAGCAAAGTAAGCAGATCCAGAATGATCTTCCATATTCTGGGGAACTCCTTCATCACAGGAATTCCTGGGAATATAGCCCCTATTTAAGGAAACTAATTGCTGCTAATTTTAAAAGGACTGACTGCAGATAGGGGTTTTGTTCATAACAGAAATTCTGGTTTAGGAGCAACTACTTTTAAGGAACACAATAAGAAAAATAGTAAGTTTCTTCATTTATGTTCTTTTCTGCCAAATAAGAACTTACAAATGCTTTTTCTGTGTCTCTGAGAATGTCAGTCTCAGCCTGCACACCTGCTACACTCAGCCTTAGAGATCCCAGATACATATACATACATATATATACACACACACATATGTATATATATCATTATTTCTCAAAATAACTTATTTTAGCTTTCTCTGAGTGTGCAAGTGGCTCAGCCTCATGCAAAAGCTCTACAGATAACAGCACCCTCCCAGTCACGTAGGTACTGCCTGCAGTCATACAGGGAAGGGCATTCACACATCTCAGAAACTCGATATCCACTGGCACTAGAGTGACTCCATACTCAGTTACTTCAAGAGCAATGACCATGGCATCAGATGAAGTAAATCAGCCTCCTGATCACAGCTAGTTTTCCAGGCTTATATCTGAAGGACTTCAGTAGAGTTGAGGACATTGCATTCTTACAGCCAGACACCTCCAGCAGGAGCTTTCAAAGGAATGAATTAGAGTGTCTAAGAGTTAAGCTGCCTGGGAAAAAGTGACAGCTGGAAGGCCATCTGGGGCTCTGACAGGATGGAAAGGATACAACTCATGGCATTCAGCCTTAATTCTTCTTGATTATCAATAAACTGCATCTCTTGTTTTCCATTTTTTCCCTTCCTTACCCTTAAAGATTGTCATGAGCAAGTATTTGAGAAATTAAAGCTTTTCTTCCCACCACAGAGATCTTTTGGTATAACATAGCATCTGTAATGCTTTCATTTCACCTAGTACTTAGCCATCAGCTTTGGGACTATGATCTCTGTCTCTACATCCCTACAAGCACTGCATCACTTGCCCACCACCACCACCAATACACATAAATACGTATCTTAAGATCAGCAACTCTACACAATGAATCAAAAAATCTATAAAGGCAGGAATTACTCAGTTCTTGGAGAACATAGTTGTTGCATCAAAACAAAATCAAAAGCGACTAATGCTGAAGTGAAAACTTCTGACAACAAGCTTATGCTATGACAACATTGCAAGTCCACATGACACCTTCAAAAGCTTTCTTTCCAGAAGTTGTATCATCTTTATTTCTGCCTTGCAAATGTCTACTTTGATAACTGTGTTCCTCTTGCTAGATGTCAGCAATCAAACATCAAGTATTTAAATATGATTTTCATTTTTATAATGAATTTACATTAACTGCAAAATATAGCTGAATATATACCATTTTAGCATTTTTGTTGTGTCCATCATCTTAGTCCTATGGGACTTCAGAGGAAGATTCAGTGTATTAGAACTACTTCAGCAGACAAATTATAGGCTCTTGCTGTCCATCTCCTCACACAGAGTCTGCAATTGAATTCTTTTTCATTTGGTGAGCATTGAACAATAATTTCAGTAAGAATAAAAGCTGATTGAGCAAATTAATCAGGGAAAGCTAAGGGTAATCTTGGCATCTCATCATTCTGACTGTTAGTGGCATCATTATTATTTGTGCTCCTTTACTGTCTACAATCTATTTATTCACATGTGGAAAGGAATGAATTGAAACAGTGGAAAATTCAGTGCTTGTAGAAGTGGAGAATTAATAATGTTGGGTAAGCATAAGCAAGGGCACTGTGTAAACTCTCACCATACTCTCAACTGCACATGGCATAGACTGCTAAAATGGTGAACTATGAAGATCTAACAAAAGTGAAGTACCTCCTAATAAGACATTTGAAACAACAGTCTCTTCTGCACCAATGACTAATAACTTGAGCTCTGGTATTATTAAAACATATTTGTTGTCTATGTTCTGCAATTTTAACTAACCAAAGGTTCACAGAAGCAGATGAGATTTTATCTACCCTACAGTCCACAAAACCAGAACTATTTGAATAGGAAACGTTTCTAATTGAAAAGGTGGCAGTATAGAATACATTCTCAAAGCTAGAAGATCTGCATTCTTGTACTTAAAAGTCATCCCAAATAAAGTTTAAAAAAGGCAGTATTTGTGGACATATTTCTTTTCTGTTGCTTTAGAAAATTGAGCTAAAGCATAGGAATTTTGTGCATCACAAGAAGGAACCAAAGAGTTATTTCATTTTAATAAATCCATTTAAGATGGAATAAAATTAGAGTCATCAATTAGAATAACATCCCAAAGAAACAGGAAATTAATGGCTTGAGCTAAAACATAAAGATTATTTAATGGGGCATATGGAAGACAAGCTTAACTCCCAAGCTTGGAGTCTGCACAACTGTTCTGTCCCCAGAGCTTGAGCAAAGCCTATGAACAATACATCATGTGAAGAGATCATCCAGGTTTCTGAGTCAGATCCCACTATCTCAAACAAATGCATTGTACAGTCCCTTTCATGGAACAATCAAGATCCATTCTTGAAACTGATTTAATTTATTCATGGGAAAGTAAACAAAACTGAGCAGAATTCAGGGGCTTACTTTTCCTGTTCAGCAAAACCATCTAGAGCATCACTCCCTAAGAAAACAACTATATTTTGTTAAGTGTTTTATTAAGCTGAAGGTAATGGAAACTAAAGGCTGATAATAGATAACAGGAGAAACCACTTAACCTTTTTCTCCATTTTTTATGTTCTTTCTTCCCTTCGTTCTCATTCCCCCTGTTCTTTTTTCTGTTTGTTCTCTGTATTTAGGACATGACATATATTACCTTTAACCTCTGTCCTGCACAAGTTTTTCAATGCCTGTATAAGTGAAATAAATGAGCAAAAAGAGTTATGTAGAAGGAAACAGAAGGCAGCTCTCTACCCATCACAGAAGTCCTTGAATGCCTTTCACCACCCCTCTTGAGAGGCACCTGAGGTGCAGGTAGCCCAGAAGGGCTTGTCGCAAGCTTGCAATGCCTCTGGCAAATGCACATATGAGAACTGATGCTCTTCCAGCACTAGCACATTTCCTGAACACATCCAAATGTCCTTCTTTGAGAAAATGCCTTCTTTGTATTTGTTTATCACAGAAAGACAAAGAAAGCTAAGGCAACTCCAGTTAAACTGACCTTATTCAATCAACCTTGCAATTTCATAGATACTAATGTGGAAAACTGGTCATTACTATAATTGGGAAGACATTCTACACCTGAACTGAACATTTGACATCACTTGAAATCCTCTTCCCACCCCATGCTGAGACTTTACCAAGATAGAGTCCCATGACTTTAACAATGCACATTTGATTAACCATCAAAACAATTAAAGGATTTAATCATGAAATGCCCATTAACTTCAGTAAGAAGAATAGAATAGAATAGAATAGAATAGAATAGAATAGAATAGAATAGAATAGAATAGAATAGACCAGACCAGGTTGGAAGAGACCTCCAAGATGATCGCATCCAACCTATCAACCAATCCAACCCACCTAAACAACTAAACCATGCAGCCAAGCACCCCATCAAGTCTCCTCCTGAACACCTCCAATGATGGTGACTCCACCACCTCCCCAGGCAGCCAATTCCAATGGCCAGTCACTCTCTCTGTATAGAACTTCTTCCTAACATCCAGCCTAAACCTCCCTTGACGCAGCTTGAGACTGTGTCCTCTTGTTCTGGTGCTGGCTGCCCGAGAGAAGAGAGCAACATCTGCATGTCTACAACCTCCCTTCAGGTAGTTGTAGAGAGCAATAAGGTCACCCCTGAGTCTCCTCTTCTCCAGGCTAAGCAACCCCAGCTCCCTCAGTCTCTCCTCATAGGGCTTGTGTTCCAAACCCCTTACCAATTTTGTTGCCCTTCTCTGGACATGAACCATGATGTATATAAAATCTTTTGCCACTGGTACCATTCTCTAGGTTCCTATTTTCACTTTTAAACCAAATTCTTTGCACTTCATTTGAGAAAAAAAAAAAAAAAAAGAAAAAAAAAACACACATTTTGCATATGCTTTAGCAACAGTTGGAATATTTTCACTTTGGCTTCAACATTTCAGTTCTATAAAGGGACATCAAATTTTGTAAAACAAATGATTCTAGAGAGAAGTTAAAACATCAAACAAAATAATGTAAGTGAAATTAAATAATATTTTTTATCTCCTGAACAAGCTCTGAGAGGATTTAATCCATAAAATACTACAATGAAAGTAATTATGAGGTTTGGTAATTCTTATAAATTGAGCAGTGTGATTATCTGCACTTCATTAAGTGCATTAACATGTTGGGTAAAATACTTATAATTGTATCACTCAATTTACTGGCCTTGCAAAAGTTGTAATGCATCTCATAGCAAACTCAATATTCTAGCAAAATAGATTACAGTGGACGGGCTAGAGCATACATCAAAGTACTGCCCTCTCCTGGCTAGGATCTGAACACAGTAGAAAATAGGGTCTCTAGCTTATGGATTTGTTCTTTATTCCCATAGGAAAAAAAAAAAACAAAAACCAAAAGCTGTTATATGCAACTGGAGCAGCACTGAAAATCTGGGCATGTCTAAACTTTAATAAAACGGAAGTTACTTATTTCCTGGGACCAAACAGTACCATTCATTCTCTTTCATCCCTCTCAGGCTTTTTCAGAAAAGCTGACACTACATGTTTCTCTGCAGCCCAGATAGTACAGGTGAAGTTCAGCAAGACATAATTTTCTATAGACTGTCTCAGATGTTCTGTGAGATGGGAGTAAGCCATGCAAAAGATAAATAAAAGGTGCCATAAAGTCATAAAGAAAGTAGAAATCAAGTCAAAAACTAAAGAAAGGAGAGGAGGGAAAAAAAAAAAAAAAAAGGAGTAACCTACTGGTTAAGCCCAGAACACACTGGAATTTACCATAATAGAAAGGAAGAATGTTAGTGGACATCTCGTTAGTATGCCATGGTTTTGCTTCCTTTATATTTGCACCAGACCTTTACAGATCTTAGACCCCCTCAAAAAAAAAGAAAATAAAAAAGGTCCCAGAAAACCAACCATAATGCTCAGTTTGGTTAAGTGCTAAAAGTTTTTCAGTCTTAAGACATCTACTATGAAGCTATAACAGATTGAGGAGACCTGACTATGTATAAGCCCTACTGCAGAATGTATAGTTATATATGTTACAGCACACTATATAACATAACATTATGTGACTTTGCACAGAGAATGATGAATACTTGTTTTCTTGCTTTGCATTGAGATAAAACAACAACAACAAACCATTGTTTTAACAGCTTCCTAGATCTCAGTAGAACTGCCTAGAGAAGCAGATCATTTATCATGCATGCACACTATTTACTAACAGCATCTGACCTAGGGAAAGAAGGACAGATGATTCTTGGACAGCATTAATCTTCAGATATTATTTTTTTCTGATAGATATTATTATTTAGCCAAACCTAAAATTCTTGAAAATAAAGTATTTTTTCATTTTTCTTTTTTAAGGTCAGAGGATATAACTGCAAAGTCATCAGATGAAGCACTGCTTCATTTTTTTAAAATAAAATTGTGCTGAAATTAGAACAAAACATGCTTCAGGTGAACTAGAGATTCATAAAGGTCTTTTCCAACTAAAATGATTCTAAGATCAAGTCCAACTATTATCTAACTCTATCAAGTCTGATGATGAACCATGTCACTTCAGACCACATCTACACATCTTTTAAACACTTCCAAGGATGATGATGCAGCCATCTACCTGAAGAGCCTATTCAAGTGTTTAATAACCCTTTCAGGAAGTTTCTTCTAATATCCAATCTACACCACCCCTGGTGCAACTTGAGGCCATTTCCTCCCATCCAACCACTTTTTACTAGAGAAAAAGAGACCAACACCCACCTCACTGCAACCTCCATTCAGGGAGCTGTAGAGAGCGAGGTCTCCTTCCAGCCTTCTTTTCTCCAGCCTAAACAACTCCAGTTCCTTCAGCCACTCCTCAGTAGAGGTGTTCTCCAGACCTTTCACCAGGTTTGCTGTCCTCTGGACACATTACAGCAACTCAGTCTCTTTCTTGCAGTGAGAGACCCAAAACTGAACCTAGCATGCAAGGTGTGGCCTCACCAGTGCTGAGTACAGGTGCACAATCACTTCCCTACTCCATATGGTCACACTATTCCTGCTACAGACCCAGGATGCTGTCAGCCTTCTTGGCCACCTGAGCACACTGCTGGCTCATGTTTAGACAGCTGTCAACTAACACCCTCTGGTCCTCTTCTGCCAGGCAGCTGTCCAGCCACTCTGCCCAGCAGCTGTCCAGCCACTCTGTCTCAAGCCTGTAGGATTGAATGGGGTTGGTGTGACCCAAGTGCAAGACCAGCACTTGGCCTTGTTTAATATCACACAACTTACCTCGAGCTATCAATCCAGGCTCTCCAGATCCCTCTGCAGAGCCTTCTTACCCTCAAGCATATCAACACTTCCTCCCGGCTTAGTGTCATCTGCAAACTCACCAAGGGTACACTCAATCTCCTCATCCAGATCATTGGTAAAAGTATTAATCACAACTAACCCTAATACAGACCCCTGGGGGACACCACTAATGACCAGCTGCCAACTGGGCTCCATTCACCACCACTCTTTGGGCCTGGCCATCCAGACAGTTTTTAACCCAGCAAAGCATCCACCTATCCAAGCCATGAGCAGCCAGTTTTTCCAGGAGGATGCTATGTGAAAGTGTCAAATACTTTACTAAAGACCAGGTAAACAACATCCACACAATCCCCTTGTGCAAAAAATTTTCCCCTCTATCTCAACTGTCAAAAGTTGCCACAAGTTCTAAAGAAAGACTTTATCTGCCTGTTACATGGGCTATGTGACTGTCAGTGGCTTCACATAGAGTTGGATGATAATTGCATACAGCACGAGATGAAAGTTACCAACTTCCACCCTCACTTCCAGTACTATTGGCTCAGTAACAGATAGTATAATCTTATGTAAGAGGGAAATGTATGAGCTTAAAGCACCTTGAAGTATAACTGCATTCAGGAGGCCCATAGTTATACAAAATGTATTTATAAGGCAAGTATAAATATCTCTGCATTCTGTTATTATTGGTACTTGTATAGAAAGTAACAGTATTTACTACCAAAGCAGATATTATCAACCTTGCATATAGCATACTAAATTTTGTAACAGAGTTTTGAGAAAAAACACTTTAGGAACTTGGGATCAATAGGATGAAATTATTGGGTAGGGAGAGGGAAGGTACCTCTAAGAATGAAAAACAACCAACAGAAAGAAACAGTCAACATTCAGCACTGGAAAAGGCTGATGAACATGCCCTAGAACTGCCTACTAGATCTTGATTTGTATAACACTTCACACGTTCATGTCTTTAAAAGAGGGAGTGGGAAAGCATTGAGCAGAAAGATTGGAAACTTTGAAGAAGGTATATAATTACTTGAAATATACAAGAACAGAGAGAGGAGACAGCATTCACAGAGCTAAGCAAATATATCATAGAAAAGTATTGACTATTGACAAATGTAAGGGAGCACACCCAGGAATACCTGGAACTGTTCTCGCACATCATTGAGTTCTAAATCAGCTGTAGCCATTTGTTAATAAACCTTGGGAGTCAGCACAGATAGCTTTTGGAAATTATTTGTTTGATATTCAGCAGCCAACAGAAAAAGCTTACAATTTATCAGGATGTATAAAGAATGGGGTTGAGAATAAAAATGAGATTACAATGACACTACATAAATCAATAGTAAGGCTTTACTTGGAGTGTTCAGTCATGGCTACACAGCTTAACAGAGATATAAATGAAATAAGGGATCCAGAAACTGACAACAAAATTTAAACTGCAATTACTTTGTATCTTCTAAACCAGAGGTGAAATAAGTAAGAAGGCTTGCTATACAGGAGGTTAACTGGATTCTCCTGCATACCATTCACAACATCAAAACAAGAGGATGCTTTAAAAGTGTGGTTAACATGGTAACAAAAATAAATTACCATGGATATACATTTTCAATCTTCAGGAAATTGAAACATCAACCATTAAATACCTGGGGTTACAAAATATACCTTGGATAGGGAATTCTTCCTGAGACTATTAAGTAAGATTTGGTTGTGGTTTTTTTCTTCCATGTAGTTGAGACTGATGCTGGAGAGTAGTTACTGACCAGCACTGTCTGACTCTGATAGTTCCAGCGCCGCTTCACTGTTTAAACTGCTGCCACGGATCATGAAGAGCTGACACTAAGAGTACATTGCTAATATTCAGCCATAAGGCATTTCTCATACATGATTTTGAAGATGTACAATTCCCCAGATAGAAAGCAAAGCTGGAAAAATGTCACTCATTTTAAGCTACTAGAAACCATTTGAAGATAGAAAGACACACAGATAGAAAAATGCATTTTTTTCCTCAGTAACTGCAGAGCCAGGAAGTTCTCTTTATCAGGTGTAATTTGTCAGGGTGAATGAGACTGACTCTAGATCAGTAAAAGACAAACAAGATGGCAACTCAAATTCTGTGAACCCTTTGACATGTTAACAAAAGAATAATATGCAAATATGGCCTGATCCCATGCCAACATACTCCTTCCTGTTGCCTTTGTTCAGATTCCTGCCCTTAAAGAGACACTTTGCTTAAAGTAGTCTGTGCACACTGGGGAAGCAAAACCATTAAATATTACGTTCGCTAATTTCACTGCAGTCTGAATATTCAAGTGCACAGCAACCATTCATGCCACTGCAATGCAAAAGGTGTACTGCTGAATCCTGTGTGAAAACAAGCTCTTTGCAGAAGTGACAATAACACAAGTTTATAAAAAAACTTGAAGAACAAAGGAGCTCTTAGTTCTTGATAAAGGTGGGGGGGGAAATCTCACAGCAGAATCTGTGAAGCTTCTGGGACTTACTGAGAGATTCTCTATTTTTAAAAAAGGTAAGAACAGCTATCATGGAAAATAAGCTGTCAAAGGATTCCCCATAATTCTCCTCTGTCTTGTAGAACAGCAAAATTGGAACACACAAATCAAACACAGGCAGCTTTATTCAGACCGCAAATTATCTTGCATGTCCTTGATGCTTTCCCTTTCAGTATCCCCTTTATAAATACTTTCACTTAGGACAAGAATATCCACTGGCATTAACCCTGCTAAAATCCACTTTCTGTTAATGTGAGTGTGTGAAATTTGGTCATAAACAACTATAATGGCTACATTTGAATTGAGACATTTTCTAAGTCTGCTTTCATAGGAGTTATTTTTTCATTATTTGTGAATTATTTGCTCTAGGACTTCTAGCAGACAGTTGTAGAATCTAAGAGGAGCTACAGCCTCAACAGGAATACCTACTAATGCACAGAACAGTAGCACTTAAAAGACTACATTTCTGTCAATAGAGTAGACTAGACTAGACTAGACTAGACTAGAGTAGAATAGAATAGAATAGAATTAACCAGGTTGGAAAAGTCCTTTGAGATCATTGAGTCCAACCTATTATCCAACACCATCTAATCAACTAAACCACGGCACCAAGCACCTCATCAAGTCTCTTCCTAAACACCTCCAGTGATGGTGACTCCACCACCTCCCCAGGCAGCACATTCCAATGGCCAATCACTCTTTCTACAATGAACTTCTTCCGAACATCCAGCCAAAACCTCCCTGGCTCAGCTTGAGACTGTGTCCTCTTGTTTTGGTGCTGGCTGCCTGGGAGAAGAGACTAACCCCCACCTGGATACAACCTCCTTCAGGTAGTTGTAGAGAGCAATAAGGTCTCCCTGAGCCTCCTCTTCTCCAGGCTAAGCAACCCCAGCTCCCTCAGCCTCTCCTCACAGGGTTTGTGCTTCAAACACCTCACCAGCTATGTTGCCCTTCTCTGGACACCTTCCAGCAACTCAACATCTTTCCTAAAATGAAGGGCCCAGAACTGGACACAGTACTCAAGGTGTGGCCTAACCAGTGCTGAGTAAAGGGGCAGAATAACCTCCCTGCTCCTGCTGGCCACACTGTTCCTGACACAGGCAGTGATGGAACACTAAAACCTATATATTTATCCTACCATGTCCAGAAAAGTTAATAAGTTTCTTTGTCCAAAAAACTCCCTTGTAATCACAGAAGTCTTGAGCACAGTACAGATTACAGTTTAAACATTGTTTTCTACATTTGGCACAACATTTTGCAGTGAACTTCCTTTAAGAAATATTTCTCTTAATGATTTAAACTTCTAATATACTAGTATCCCTTAGTATTGTTTAGGTGCTTATTCACATCCAATATTAAAAAATACACTTTGCAGCCGTTAAGGTACTGACTTCAACTTACAGCCACTGAAACTTGGAATCCCCAACCACTGCTGCAAATACCTCTGCATTTGAAAAAAAACCACTTCATAAAAATGCATATTCGTTGTGAACACACCTACATTTAGCCTATGTCTGGGGCTAAACTATAGCAGTTGCTCTGTATACTGATGACCTCTCACCAGCAGAGAAGGGAAATCAGGGAAAAGGACAGAAGACCCACAGAGTGAAATAAAAATGGATTTAATGAAATAGCCAAAATAATACCTATGTCAATACAAGATATATAAAGCTATAATCAGCCCAGCAATGGTACAGTTGTCACAATATCCAAGAAGGCAGTCCTCAAGAGCAGGATACAGAAGAATAGCAGTGTGAGAAAAAGCCCAAGGAGGAAGCTGTAACAAAAAACTCCCTTCTCCTCAGCAAACTTTCTCCTTTATACTGAGTGTGATGTTCCTGGTACAGGATACAGTCAACTGTCTTGGCTGACTCAGAACTGCTAATGGCCTGCAGCCCATGGCTGGCCTGGGATTCTGTCCTAGAAAAACCAGGACAACACCACATACTATATTTTTTTTTAAAAAAAACTATGCTGTTATTCTAATTAGATTGCTTTCTTAAAACTAGAATCAACTTCTTTGTAATTTTGGTTGCATTTTTCCATTTAAAAATCCTGAGCTAGGTATCATGTTGAAAGTTTGTACAAAAAAGCCATTGCACTAAAAATGCTGCCAAAATAAGACTTTGTTTCCTGGATGTTTTTAATGTTATTTGGATTGTGCTCACAGCCAATGCAAATGTCTGGTGTTCACACCAAGTAAAAAGAAGAAAAAGCCTACCTTCCAAAGACTTCCATACTACATGAATATACACATATATAGTATGCAAATATATACAGAAAGGTGCAGAGGTCCTCCATATAATAATGTTTTTAACACTTACTTTTCAGAGTTTTCTAAATGTTGTAACTGCACCACAGCAGGCATCACTGAGGAAAAATATTGGTCCTTACTCTGAGAAGCTCACTTGTCTCACTTTCCCAGGAGCTGACTGCTTCAAACTCCACAGGGGTTGAATACCTTATAAAAATAGCTAACAAACTCAGTCTTGACCACGGTTCACACCCCACCTGGCATCAGATAATAAACAGCATTGGGTAAAATGAGGAAGTTTGTTGTCTTCCTACTCAAAGCATTGTCGACAACCTGAGACAACCTTCCTGTGCACTTCACCCTTTGTTAAACCTCACAAAACTGAGGGAAGTATTCACTGACTTCTTTCAGTTTCGAGTACATACAGAAGTCCCTGTTTCTTGCCCAGGACTTCTTTCCAGAATCAAATTGCAAATCCTGTGGAATAAAAAAATGTAGAAGTAGAGGAACTAGATGAAGTGTTTAATATACAAGCATCAACTCCTGTAGAACAGGGATATGTGTCCCTAGCTCTAAACTAAAACCTCCTTGAGACCCCCTTTGCCACTTTGCTCATTCCGTAAGTATTACAATATAATGGTGGTTTCATATATATGACAACATTGCCTGGGCAATCAATGAAAAGTATCATATTGGCTGTAAATTTCTTGGGTTCTTTGTAACTGTTTCTGGTATTTTTGTCATGGTGCCTTAAAAGCACCACTGCTAGGGATATTACTGCTGCATCTGGCCATAAGAATAAGGAATCTGAACAGAATACAATTCTTTCAAGGTTATCAGTGAATCTGTACTGTTTAAGGAAGCAAAACCAGATATACAACTTCTGCCAGTACAGTTCACTGTGGGACATTCTCTTTGGGGCAGGTGCAAAACCCAGTTCTACTGAATATTTCTGCCTTTTTTTGTTTGTTTTTTTCCTGCACTGTAGCTAGTGAGCTTTTGACATGGGGTTTAAACAGTGCCTCAAAAGTGCCTCAACTAACTGACTGACAAGAGACCCCTCAAGAGCTACTGCAGAGAAATAATTCCCTCTTCCAACAATCACTGGAGAGTCAGACATAACAGGCAAGTATGATTACTGCTCCGAGATATGTCCCTAAAACTATAGAGACAAAAAACATGTAATTAAAGCTGAAGAATATCATATTGATTAGCACCACAGAGAGAAATTAAAATGGTTCTTAATTATAAATCTCTAAAAATTACACTGTTCTTTATAAGGTATTAGTTGGAACAAACATTTTTAAATGTTGGAATCATTTTCATGCTTTTGCAATATTAATACACCTACCATCTGATTTTGTAATTGTTTTCCAAACATTACTTTGAAGCTCCTGTAGCAAATTATACAGTGCTACTATTAATTACAACTTGCAGCTTGAAATACAGTGTTATCAACAGAGTTCAGTTGCATAAATATTAAAGCAAAACTTAAAATTGAATTAAACTGTTTCCCCTTTGTGAGAGTATGTTAGGATATTATTAGTTGTGAAAATCAATTTGTTAAGCTTGAAATCAGTCTTTAAAGTAGAAATATCTTGGGGAAAAAAGGTTACATTTCATGTATTATACTACTTCAGCCTTCATGTTGCAAGATTTTTTAATCTTCTATTAAATAACATTGGGGGGAGAGGACAAGAAAAGAGAGTCTGTTCATTATCTTACTTAAAATATAACAAGCTTAAGCTTTATATCAAAAGGTATACAAAGAATACTGCAGAAAAGGTGAATTAATCTTAGCAATCAACTTATTTTATTTACTTCTAAATTATCAGTGAAAAGGTGGAGAAAAATGTTACATATTCTTAAGTTTTATTTTCATTCTCTTCCTACTACACTTTGGCTTTATCCACTAAAAGCTTTAGAAGTCCAAAAGATTATTAGAAGTAAGAAGCAAGCCAGTGATTCGGTGAAAAGCAGAGACAGAACACACAGCTTTGGTCACACAAATAAGTGACAAGAGACAAAGATGACCCCGACTATGTCAAAGGAATGTCACAGATCATTCTCTGTAAACAAAACATAGCTATGCTGAAGTCTGAAACCATTCAAATAAAGCTACTGTAGCATTCACTCAGTATACATAATCATTATAATTGGGTATGTAGCTATCAATGTGATAATGGGAAATGCTTAATGGTAAAATATTATGAAGGATCATAACTGCAGTCGCTTCTCAGAAAAATGCTATTAACTGCAATATACCAGGATAAAGGGAGCAGCTAAGACTACCCTATTCCTCAAAACAAACATTCAAGGGTATGCTGATATTAAGTTCACCTCTCTCTTCTAGGATAAAGTTGCTCAGTCAAAATCTTTTCCTATTGTCCTCTTTGCTGTCTTCTTTACACCTCTAGCAAGACATGCAAAATTGAAATACAAGGAGGGGGAAAAAGGGTTAAGCAATGTGGAAGTCCTCTCAATGATCAGCTACAGCTCCCTGGCTTTATAATCTTTATCTCTTTATCTCTTCTGATAGTTTCACAAGCATTTCACAGCCAGTATGCATCACTGCTCATGTCAATTTTTCTTTCACCATTATTGGGAATAAAATCTGTCATGTAGCATTTCATATATTATTTGTGGATTCGCTGCACTTTCCAGTACAAACACTACACTAACTGAGCAAATATTCTGACCTCGACAAGGTTTTTCTGAGCCAAATATTTTTGTATTTTTTGGAAAAGAATGAATAGGATCCCATGATTTTCCTTATGATGGAAGATTCACTTGGTATCTAATAGCAAGGAAGATGAACCACTAAGAGAAAGCCACAATAGACACTTTCCAACATTTATTTTGCCAAACATTTTGTCAAAATAGAAATGCAGTATTAAGCATGACAGTTTAATGAGGACCTGGTAAAATGTGCTTCCTTTTTATCCCATTTTGTTTCTCATGGTAGAGTCCACTTTCTCTTTTTGAGTTTGATGCTTAAACTTTTAAACATTTTAATTTTGTGTGAATTCATTCCTTTGGCCAATGTACCAAAATGATTCGATCATGATGCTGAAATCACTATAGCGATATCATTGATTAACCCCAGTAGAAAATTATACAAATTTAATCATTGTCTTAAACCAATAAAGCATGGAAGAATGCATTGGAATAAGTACCATCCCCTATTCTCTTTGCAATCATTGTCGTGTAAACTATTCAATTTCCAGATATATTTTGTCCCAGACAGGATCTTTGTCATTGAAATGAGAGCAGATTTTGATATGCAATATATTCTATGACACGTCAGGGTGGCACCACTTTGACCTTTTCAGTATTAAACATTTCATTTGGGAGCCTGTCCCTTACTTTCTGTTTCTGTTACTGATCAAGAAATAGAAGCTGAACAGAGGGCAAATCATACTGGAAATTAAGAGGCTAAAAGTCAAGCTCATAACAAATAGCTACCTGAAACTATAAGTACATGAGATTCAACCCTATTTTTAAAATATTTAAAACTCTAACCCCTTCTTAAGCTGACTGGAGAAAAATTTAAAAAATACAAAAAACAAACAAAAAAAATCACCAAGGTTTTCTGTCAGTATTTTTGAAACTGCAGTCTCACACATCCTCTCATGCACTGAACTTTTTGTCAGAAATGGGTGTATCAGTTTCTTTCACATTCTTTCCTCAAATTTATTGCTTTTATGCTTATATGTCCATATGCTGTGTCCAGTTCTGGGCCCCTCAGTTTAAGAAGGACATCGAGACACTTGAACTTGTCCAGAGAAGGGCAACAAGGCTGGTGAGAGGCCTTGAGCACAAGCCCTATGAGGAGAGGCTGAGGGAGCTGGGGTTGTTTAGCCTGGAGAAGAGGAGGCTCAGGGGCGACCTCATTGCTCTCTACAACTGCCCGAAAGGTGGTTGTAGCCAGGAAGGGGTTGGTCTCTTCTCTCTAGCAACCAGCACTAGAACAAGGGGACACAGTCTCAAGCTGCACCACAGGAAGTTTAGGCTCAAGGTGAGGAGAAAGTTCTTCACCGAGAGAGTCATTTGCCATTGGAATGGGCTGCCCAGGGAGGTGGTGGAGTCACCGTCCCTGGAGGTGTTCAAGAGGGGATTGGACGTGGCACTTGGTGCCATGGTCTAGTCATGGGGTCTGTGGTGACAGGTTGGACTCGATGATCTTCGAGGTCTCTTCCAACTTTAGTGATACTGTGATATTTACATTCATTGTGTTTCCAATTATTGGATATTTAAACAGGCTGTAAAGTAGAAACCATTTGAGCTGTCCTATGCATCTGTGTGCCAGCTGCACAAGGGGAGAAATGCCCTGATAGGTTCTTTTAACCAGTTTTTCTGGTTTGTGTGCAGACTTGTACTATGTGATGTCTTTTATAAACTTACCTAGACACTATAGTCTCAGACCTCATCATTAAATATAATTCAAACTTTCCATCCCAAAAGTTTATCCAGCCCTATGGTTCAGTTGGAAGTCTGAGGACAGTGGATAACAGAATCAGGCTAGAAGGAATAATAAGAAATCATCCAGTCCACGTATCAGCCCCAGGAAGATTGTGTACACTTACACAAACCCTTGGCAGGTGTTTGTCTAATGTGTTCTCCCAGATCTTCAGCAATGGAGGCTTCAGAATGTCCTGAAGCAAGATGGACTAATTCTTTTATATCTTAACCAGTAAAAAGGGCTTTCTTCAAATCTAAATGGAGTCATGCTAGAGAATAATTCCATTACTTCTGTTTACATACACTACATCTGGATGAAACAACAGATCCTCTATCTTTTTCACAGAAAAAGCATATGTTCCAATACAGTCTTAGTCTTTCCCAGTTTGAAGTCATCTCCAGATTCTACAGGCATACCCTTCATTCCAAGTCCATCTAGACTAAACATGAAAATATTAGCTAGCATGTGATCCAGCATAAACCCCTGCCAAACACAACACAACACATTCTTCCTTTTAAGCAGAAATCATTGCTAATTGCTCTGTGAGCAACATTTTCTAAGTAAGTCTTCATCCAGCCTATGGTATTTTCACCTAAATCATAATTTTCAAATTTGCTCAGCAGAATACTGCATGTGGCAGTTGAGATAACACTACTGAATTCAAGAGACATGACATCAAGTGCTTCTTCTCCAGCTACAAAGCTATTATCCTGTCAAATAAAATTGTTAGATGCCTTTGATACTATTTGTTTGACAATTCTGCATTGGCTACTGATCATGTCTCTGTCACTACATACGATTTACCTGTTTCTTTATTTCAAGATTCTTCTAGGAATTAAAAGTTACTTGTCTGTTTTCCTTTTTCAGCACCATTTTACAATTCAAGTGCAAGTACCTGAAACGTGTGCCTTCCTGTATGACTGAGAAGGTCTCCATATTTACATGCAGTTATTGAAAATGGAACCCAGCATATTTTCTCTCCCAAGCTGACTTGAAAGAATAAGAGTTTGCATGTACATGCCCTGAAAGTCAAGTCCAGTAGATTAATCCAGGTTTTTAGAGGAAGAAGGGGAAGACTGTTTTCACTTTTTGCTTTTTATGTTTTGAAAGGATATTATTTTGTGTCATTTAACACTGCACTTAGTGAAAGACCGATTCCACCCTCTTTCAAAACACCTGCTATTCATCATCTTATTCCTTGGTGGCCAAAAACTACTGCTCCTGAGAAATATCAATTTTTTTTCAGGCCAGAAATAACTATGGTAGTGTGAAAAAAAAAAAAAGAAAAGGGAAAAAAAAAAAGATCAAAGGGACTTAAATATACTTCTCATAATAATGTCTGTATTTATACAGCACATTTCATCCTGAAGGAAAAACAGCAAGGGTATGTCTTCGCACTTCACAGACTTTTTTTGTATTTAAAATTCATCAAAATTAAAACCCCTAGATTTATCACTTCTGGAACATGGAAAATGAGGTCTCGCTGGATTATGATTTTCCTATAATAAGTCAACCACATCTCCCAAAATTCAGTTACTCATTTCATTTTGCCTCTAATTCATGAAGAAGCTCCCCACCATCCCTTCTAAAAGGAGAGAGACACACACATTTTTTTGCCACTCTCAAAAGCTCTTCTTAAATTACTGACAGAACTGTCACTTTGACAGACAGGCAATCTGCAAAATCATCCATAAACCTCTCCATGTGAGTCCAGGTAACACGCCTGCAGTTGTCCTGATCACACTAAGTAGACCTAGGCAGAGCTTGGTGTTGCTCTGTAACCCAGCAGCTATAAATACACCACCTGTAAACATACACTTACCAATTTCTCTGGAGATCTGGGTGAATGCCTCCACACCACTTTCTCCATAGTTGCCTTCAGAAGCCAGGGTTGAGACATAGTTCCACCCAAGGGCTGTCACGATGTCAACCATGGCCTGTGCTTGGTAGGAGTCTGGTGGGACCACTCGAGAGAAGAAGTCATACCTGGTGTTATCGCTCAGTTCTGGAGCTGTAGATGCATAGCTGATTTGAGGTATCTGCAAATAGATTGACAAGTTGTTCAAGCCAATCTAATACCATTTTACACTACATACTTGTATGTTTGAAAGGCTTAAAATAGATTATGCACAGGCATTGCACAGAGATGAGTATCTTGTTTTAATTAAATCAACTGTTCAGAGAGTACCTCAGATTTTGTAAAATGTCAGTCAAGTCTTATTGTATAACACTTTCACCAAGAAATAATGCATTCTGCTCCTTTCCAGATGTCATGAATCTTGACATGTAAGTATAACAATCTCTTTTTTGATCCTAGCTCTGATAAGAACAGGTGAAGAAAAGGAGAAAGAAAAAACACAGGAGGAATTCTTACTAAATTCTTACTATTACTACAGAAGATGAAAAGGTCAGTTTGGATGACTGTGATTCTTAAAAATGTTTAAAATCTGACAAGTAAAATACAGATTATTTCCATTTCATTGTTAGGTTTATTTATATACATACAAATGTGCTTTCTCGTTTGATTTTCAACCTCTCTCTTTTCATAGAGTTTCTAATAGGGTGTTGTGCATGATTTAAGAATATGGAGACTATGTCATTGATAACAAATCTCATGAAAAAACACACACAAAACATTCTCCATGCACAGTATATACACAGGGAAGAAGAAAGATCTTTGTGGAAACAAACAACAACAAACAACAACAAACAAACAAAATGCCCCACTAAATAACTGCAAGACTTCTTAAAACTAAAATATTTTCATAGAAAAAAAAATCTAGGGTAATTTTCTATTAACTGTTATCTAAAATTGAAGGGAGGTTGTGGACAGGTGGAGGTTGGTCTCTTCTCCCAGGCAGCCAGCACCAGAACAAGGGGACACAGTCTCAAGCTGCACCAGGGGAGGTTTAGACTGGATGTTAGGAAGAAGTTCTATAAAGAGTGACTGGCCATTGGAATGGACTGCCTGGGGAGGTGGTGGGGTCACCATCATTGGAGGTGTTCAGGAGGAGTCTTGATGGGGTGCTTGGTACCATGGTCTAGTCATTTAGGTGGGTTAGATTGGTTGATGGGTTGGACGCAATGATCGTGAAGGTCTCTTCCAACCTGGTTTATTGTATTGTTGTATTACTGTAGTATAAATTTGTCAGTGACCAGAAGAAAATGTCTGTAAGCAATATTCAATTATTCTGAAGAGTATTTTGGTGCAGGAAAGTGTAAGTAGTATTTTTCTAATTTGAAAAAGGAATGCTTTACTCATTTAAAGTGGTAAAATTTAAAATAATTACTAGCTTGAAATGAAAGATACTCCAAATATTGCACTGCATTTGTAATCTGTATTAACAATAGGTGCTTGATTCACATCTTACAAAACATAAAACAGTCTTCAAGAGAGTAATAAGAATGGAGTTATTAAATTAAACCTGTTGAGAGCTGAATTTAGCAGTCCCAGGAAACAGGGGATCTCGTAAATGCTTGCTGTCATATTAGATGCTATAGTAGAAGGTTCCTGTGTAACCCCCAGGTCCTCTACAGGGTTTCCTCGTCAGCACAAATTTAAAAAGTGATCTGAAGCAAATATAGAGATTCTAGAGTCTGGTCATTAGCCTATGCAAAGGCATCATAGACTCTTACAGCCTGGGGGGCGGGGAGGAAAAGCCATTTTAGAGCCTAAGGGATGGCAAAACAATTTCTCAGTCAGAAGCAAAAAAAGCAAGCATACTCTTATGTAACTTGGCTATATTCTTCTTAAAGCAATGTTCTACTCATGGAAACACCTCAAAATAAATAAATCAGAATGTTATAATAAGAACAACCAGAGAAAACAAAAAGAAAGGAAAGGGAGGATCACAGTAAAAGTTAAAGGTTACACCTCACAGAAATCAGTATTCCTAACACAGTGAAGATCCACCAAATAAAACTAAAGGACAAACTGTCCTTACAAAACTTGCCTTGTATAAACTCTCCTTCTTTCAGAAAATATTTGAAACACCTTTATCCCTTTAAAGACAAGAGATTTTGACCTGCAGTAACACAATTACATGCATATCACTCCCTTTGGAAATTTACCCTATTACTCTCTAAACCATTGTTCTTTTTTCATCTGAAAAAAGAAAAATAAAGACAACCTCTATGGTTTTACTTATTTTGCTCCTAGGTGTGCCATTTCACAAAAACTATGGCATTGTTGCTTTGCTGAAAATTCTTTCACTAATAACGTTCATAAAATCAACACCAGCAAGAGATCTTTTTGACAGATACACTGTCATTGAAAATCTTAAAGCCTAGACCACAGAGTTATATCCATTAACTTCCTCAATACCTCAATGGGCATGAGATGAATAACAACCTATACTTGCATATGTGTTTGTAGGAGAGTCATTGGTTCAACATAGCAATGAGATGTTTCAGATCAATAGAGATATCTTAGGTACTTATTTGGGGCTTTGGAAAATTCAGGGAAGAGATGCTACTTTCTTACTAGTCATCTCTTTTAGTTCAGCTTCTCCCCTAAAGTTATTTGTAATAACAGTGGAAGAAAATGGAAGGTAAATACAGTCCCAGCCCAATACCCCAAAATCATTGGGCATACCCTGTAGGCTTAAATCACTAGTGCTTTATAACTTCTGCCAACATTTCACCAGCAAGAAAGAACAATATGCTGTGTAAAAGTAGGGGAAAGGGCACTCTGTAAATAGTAAGTCATTCTAAGTTTTTAGAAAAGTGGTTCATGCAATGGAATATGTAGCTATCTTTCTTATTTCTTTTTGTATACATCCTTCATGGTTATGGACAACACTTTGCATTCAAGAATTTCCTCCCCAAAACTGCAGATCTCCCACCCAGAAATACCTCGTGGATTTCTTTCTGCAAAAGCATTTTATACCAGAGTAAACACAAACTTACTTCCTTGCCAGCTTTTAAATGTACATTTGTGTATGGCAGAGCACTGAAAAATAGCTTTAAAATGTGGGGGTCTGGGGTACATTCCAACAGCTACACAGTTACTGAAGACTCATAACAATACTCAAAGACTTTTATTTGGCACGAAGACAAATTGTTAGGATTTAGTGGTTCAATAATCCATGAATGAAAAAAAAAATGCATTAAAATATAACAACTCTAGTTATGGACTATAGGTTTAATAAACCATTTTACATGTCCCCAAGTACATTTTCAAGATAGTGCATAATGCCACCTAAGCAAGGGAACTGTTAAGCTCTGCCAATTCAGTCATATGTGTTTTTAAAACTCCCTAAATACAGAGAGTATTTATACTTTTAAGTTCCACAAGCCCCTTGAGACTTCAATATGCATTTTGAAAGAGACCTGTATGGGGAACGGGGGAAGGGCTGTATTTATCATTCTAGAGTTCTCAACCTAAGTCTTCAAATTTAAATACAGTATCTGTAAAATTTGCATTGTATTTAAGTGCTATATAGCACTGATAATAGCATATTTCCTTTTCTTTAGGGGAAAAAAAAAAAGCAACAATGGAATGGATTATATAACCACATCTGAACTAGCTGTCATACAACAGCTGTCACATTCACTAACAATGGCTAAAAAGCATTCATGTTTGTGCATTCAATGGCTTTTTTTTTTTGTCTATTCCTACCCTATGGTTTGCCCAAAGCCTCCTGTTCACTTATCATGATAAACTCTTGACTTCCAGAGGGTGAAAGACTTGAACTCTTTGAAATAATTCTCTGAAATAATTTTGCAGAGAAATTCACAGAATTTCCTTATGCTCATAATTTCTTTAAGCTTGAGGTATACCTTACATGTTTAAAACCAAACATTTATAGCATGATGCTCTGAAAAAGTATCTTGTCTTAGTTACATCCTGGTCTTAATCTTGCCTACAGAAACTACTGCTGAAACTACCAGCAACCCTTCAACCCTTGAATTCAGTCATGGCTTTGTCTCATTCCACTATCAGGTTGCAAACTATTTCAAATAAAACCAAAAAGAAAATAAAAATTGTTCATAATTAAGTAGAGTGGCTAATATTTCAAGGCACATTCCAACCAAGATAAACAATCAAGAATAGTCTCTGGTTTTCCTGTATCTTTCTGTATACATCTCCTAACTGATTTCAAGGCTATCTCTAAAGTTCTCCCTTTCCTAGAGCATTAGAGAAGATGAAGTTAACATTCAGAACTGTCCACAAGAGGTGACTGTTGCAGCACTTTAAAGGGGGAACCATTATACATAGTCAATATCCTCCAAGCATTACTACAGAATAGACATCTACTGCATGATAGAGAAAGTGTGGACAACTCCAGAAGTGCCAAAGGCAGTTAATATAACTTTCCATTTATTTCATCCATGTGGTAAGCCATCGCCTGTCCCCACACACACTGAAATGAAAGCCACTGATCACTCCTGAATCCAAGACTATTCATTAGGAAGCATTACATTGGATCTGTTTGGTGGGTCCATTGCTGAAATCCAAACTCAAAAACACAGAGGTGGTGTACTCTGGATGGTAGAGGAAACTACATTACCTAGGTTTTCACTTCCAATAAAGTGTCTTTACCACAGTAGGCATCTCGTAGTATGCCTTCTCTTCAATGACATGGTGTCCAAGTTTTGTGTGTAAGTTCACTGGAACCTCTTTTCTTGAGCTTTCAAATCCATTTACATGCTACATTTGTCAATGTAAAGTATCAGCTGGTCATTTCAAATGCCATCTTCCTTTATGCAGTCTTTCAGCTGAAAGAATAACTTGGAAGCAGAGTAATAGTGAAATAAGCTAAGGGCATAAGAAAAAAAAAACCTGAGACAGAAATCACCAGTAATTTTGAACATTACTGATTATGAGTTACAGCAGCAACTGTGCTATACAGTCCACCTGCCTAATGGGCTTAAATCACTCACTTCTTCAGTTTCACTACCCACTCAAGTCCTATTGCTAATTTTCATATGTCAGCTAGCATTTTATTTCCCTTTCTCATTCTCTCATCATGGAGTAGTTGTTGGGGAATTTTTTTGTTGTTGTTGTGGTTTTGTTTGGGGGTTTGGTTGGTTGGTTGGTTTAGGGTTTTGAAGGACTATTAGCACATTAAAAATAGTAATAATTGTCACTAACAAATTGAAGTCAATAAACTTTACATTAACGATTACTCAGTATCAACTGGCATTTTACCACCACCTAATAAAGCCTGCAAGGGAATAAAAGTGCTTGAAATAAAATTTGACTGTGAAAACACATTTTCAACTTGGTGATTTTCTGGAATTTTAGATGTCTATCATTAATCATTAACGGCCCTGCCTTTTAAAGATTTTTATTCCCACTTCTGTATGGCAAGAAAGAGTTTTTGAGTGGAAAAAAAACACCTCACAGCAGTGAAATGAATCCTCAGGATCTAGATATTGAACAGTTGCTGGATGAGAGCTGAGGTCACTCTTTTTCAGCATTAGTCACGTTTCTACATCACCATCATCATTTTAGCCTGTTTTCACTTCTGAAAAACATGTCAGCCTGCAATACAGTAATGTTTAACTCATTCAGGGTACACATTCAAGATTCAAAGACTTTGATGAGGCTTAATAACATCTTACATTATACCTTAGAAGATTAAAAATGTTCTTTTTTGTTATTAAGTGTGGGAGGAGATACAATGCACCCTGAAACTGCCCATTTCTCTCCACTGAGTATAAAGGGAGCCTGGAAGATTAATACAAGCTATTACGTGCACACTATATGGGACAATACTGTAAACAGTCACACTCTGCTGAATCTCACAATCCCACTCATTTTTGGCCATGCGTGACTATAAAGGACATCTACGCACAGCTGATGATCAATTTCCCTCTGCTACGTCTTCATTTTACCATCTATGCCAGAATCTGAATGGGTCACCCATGCCAAAATTAGGAACTTCATTTAATTTCTCAGAGTAAACCAACATTACATCAGCCTGGGAAGATACAACACATTACGACTCAGTAATGCCTTTGGAGATGTGAAATGCCCTGTTCAATGCTCTGAGCAGTTGATTAGAGTGACACCTTGCCAGCTTCAGCGGCTGCAAACCAACCCTGCTAGAAGCTCATGTGGAAACATTTCTGCCTATCAAGCTTTCTGATTCGGTCCCTTTCCATGGACTTTACTGTGAGGAGCAGAAGTGATCTGTGACCAGGCTGGATGAGGCTCTGGCCAGCCTGATCTAGTGTAGGGTATCCCTGCCCATGGCAGGGTGGTTGGAACTAGATGATCCTTGTGGTCCCTTCCAACCCTGACTGATACTATGATACTATGATTTTCCCAGTGGATGTGTACATGTGTTTTCTTATAAACATGGGTCATTCTAAGCTAGATTTAGTTAGACTTACACACTTGATACTCCCTCTGTATGTTAAAACCATTCAAGCTCATTCTTTATCATGCATCCAGCAATGCATCTTGTTCAGGAATTACCACAGGTGTCCAAACTCTCCCCAAAAATACATTCACTTCAGCTACAGAAAAAGAAAAAAAAAAGAGCAAAACTCCCCACAAAATACAATAAAAACCCCATACAGGTATGTTTTTCACCTAAGTGAATACATTTTAAAATACATTTAGTTCAAAAAAGTGCAGTGAATTTAAAATTTTGAAACGGTAAAGAAGAAAAGTTTCATCTGAAAGCCATCATTAGCTGACTTCTCTTGGAATGCAGGATTTATTACTTTTTTAATTCATTTAAATTATTTATAATAGACATAATCCATTCTGTTTGCAGTAAATATCACGGCATTTTCTGTCAAGGGAGCTTGCAATTCATACGCATCATGGTGAGGAGCTAATGATGATGTTGCTCAAAATCTTCTGAAAATTCCCTACATGTTTGTATGGTTTGTGTGCAAAGATGTGGTCTTTGTGATAAAATGCAGCAGCCATTGCTATTTTTTCTTTCCAGACACAGAGACAGAAGTCATCTATCTCACCTAAATGTTTCTGAGCTGGGATGAGTAAATTATTTCACTCTTTCTTTTCACTTCCTATTACTCTTTCACTGGCTTTATTTTACTTCTCTTGCTATCAGTTACCTTCTGAAGACACATTCCTGAGCAGAATATATCTCCAATGATCTGCACTGATCTCTCCATGAGAAAAAACATCACTAAGAATCAATGCAGCACAGTTTGTTGCCAACAAAAATATTTCTGCAGCCATCATAGACTGGCCTGGTATGTGAAAAATTACAGAGCCAGATGCTAACCCAGTGGAAATACAAGAATAAGGACAAACATGAAAACCCTCTTTCATTACTGATTTTCTCTCTTTATTTTTTTCTTCACCTACAAAAACACTAAGTATCCATCACACCTATTTCTTAGGTTATCTCTGTTGGTAAAAGGGACTTACCCCGGAGAAAGTAATTTCTTACAGTTGATACACCTAATTGTATAGTATTAGATTATGGGCTGAAAAAATATACAACTTCCATTGCATTACACCCTATCCCCATCAGCCTGCAAATATCTTTCCTAAAGTCTAACCAGTCATGCTACACCAAAGGTATTTCAGTTTGTGATCTGATCCACTTCCCAGGTAGAACAGCGTATGACAAAGGAGAAATGCATACAATACAGAGTGTTCAAATTTGAGAGGTTTCCTTCCAGTAGGTTGAAGACTCATTAAAAGTCATTGCTTTTAATTACACTCAAATGACACAACAACAGTAATAATATGATGATAATGATGATGATGACACAAATCCCGTAACAGATACAATATCTACAAACCAAATCCACCACTCCAAAAAGTATGGGTCACTGTGCTATGTGATGCATTTTAGGGCAAAAACATTAAAAGGCTGTTTATGCATTACCAACATTTTTACAGCTGAAGTACATCTTGTCATGCTGTGCATTGCTGTGTAACTTCAGGAGGATGAGAATCCATCTAAGGACAGCTTGAACTGCCATCAATGTCCTGTGCAAGAAGGCCTATTGATAAATGTTTAACAGTGACATTTTCTCAGTAAGGGAGCTCTGTTCTGGTATTTCCACATCATTTTAAATCCTGAGGTTTGCCTGTCTGAAAACCAACTCTGTTAAGCAGTTGCACATTACATTATGCACCAGCTCTAGGTAGCATCTTTTTAAATATTTTAAATCCAACCAAGGTCCAGGCACTGAATGATAAACTGAAGAAGCAGCAGATCAAATGAATAATATTTATACTGAGATCAAATCACCAGAAGTGGGGCTTGGGGGGACCTTGAGCTTGGGAATGGCTGTTAGTTCTTCCCTCAGTTTCTTATGTTCTCCAATCATCACATCAAATGGAAAGCCAAGGATGGTCAGATAGCTTCAGGGACTTCTTAAACATTAACATTAATTTTCTTCTTTTTGGGGAGACCCACACTTAATTATGTATACCAGTATGTTACATGTGTCAATCTCTGCTAAGCATAGTGTGAACTCTGATATTTCAAAGCATTTTTAAGCCTGCTTTTCTGATTAAAGTTTGCCATGTCAGTGTCTGGAATGGTAATCTCTTTTGATGCGTTTCAGAAAAATATACAAAGATGTGCATTACTTTGGGTCTGAACTAACAAAGCCAACTTTTATTATTATTCAGCAGCAAGAAATTTACCTAGTAGCTCATAAAGTATTCCTAAGTCCAAATGAGGTTTTCTTTACATTAATTTATTAATTAGTACCATAGAGAGCACAGCAACTTCAGAGACTCACCTGTGGGAACAAGCAGTGGTCCATAAGAATTTTTCTGATTACAGAGACTGTCACTATGGAAGAAGAGAGGTGCTCTCAGCAGGGTGCATGATGGGGGCTCTGTTTAATGGATATTCTGATCTTTGCCTTCACCTTTTAATGCTGCAAGGCCACTCCAGCTTATACAACTGGCTGAGCAGTAGTACTATCCACGCTGCCAGCTTAACATGATATACAAAGGAGGAAGGCCATGTATTGTCTAAAGCTCTCTTCACAGTTGTGGACACTGTGAAGATATGTAATGGAGCTCAGCAAGCCAGATATATATCCAGTGCTTTAGCAGATGTTTTCGTATCACAGAATCACAGAATGTTAAGGGATGGAAGGGACCTCAAAAGATCTAGTCCAACCCCCTGCCAGAGCAGGATCACCTATACCAGATCACACAGGAATGCATCCAGGTCGGTTTTGAATATCTCCAGAGAGGGAGACTCCACAACCCCTCTGGACAGCCTGTTCCAGTGTTCTGTTACCGTCACAGTGAAAAATTTTTCCTCATGTTTCTATGGAACTTTCTATGCCCCAGCTTCCTCCCATTGCCCCTTGTCCTGTCATTGGGCATCACTGAGAAGAGTCTGGCTCCATCCTTTCTGACCATACTATCCACATCCCTTCTAATACACCCCAGAATGGCATTGGCTGCCTTGGCCACAAGAGCATGTTGGTGTTCTAGAATATGCTGCTTGTACTTCAGCTATAGCCCAGAAAACCCAGCTTTACTGTAATCTATCTGCCCCATGCTATTGACCTGGATACCTCATATCAGAGTGCATTAAGGGAATCCCTGCTGTTCACTGTAGCTAGGGATTCCTTCTGCAGCATAGGCATTTCATGTGGGATTATAAGGCATCATTTAAAATTCATATATTACAGACTTGAAGTAGAAAAATGAAAAGCATCCCCTTTTCATCTCTTTTGATTATTTGTTTCAATTCTTAAAACAATCAGACCTGGCAGTTAATCAGTTTTACCTTGAGGTTTTAACTTTATAAGTTAGAAGAAAACAGTAGTCAATCCAAAGTTGCTTCCAAAAAGTCAAATGTTTCCTGATTTGCCACAATGAGTATTACCATGCTCAGCCCAGATGCTAGGCCACACCTTGAGTACTGTGTCCAGTTCTGGGGCCCTCAGTTTAGGAAGGATGTTGTCTTGCTGGAGCGTGTCCAGAGGAGGGCAACAAAGCTGGTGAGGGGTTTGGAACACAAGCCCTATGAGGAAAGGCTGAGGGAGCTGGGGTTGCTTAGCCTGGAGAAGAGGAGGCTCAGGGGAGACCTTATTGCTCTCTACAACTACCTGAAGGGAGGTTGTAGCCAGGCAGAGGTTGGCCTCTTCTCCCAGGCAGCCAGCACCAGAACAAGAGGACACAGTCTCAAGCTGTGCCAGGGGAGGTTTAGACTGGATGTTAGGAAGAAGTTCTACACGGAGAGAGTGATTGCCCATTGGAATCGGCTGCCTGGGGAGGTGGTGGAGTCACCATTATTGGAGGTGTTCAGGAGGAGACTGGATGGGGTGCTTGGCTGCATGGCTTAGTTGTTGGGTGGGTTGGATTGGTTGATGGGTTGGACACGATGATCTTGAAGGTCTCTTCCAACCTGGTGTATTGTATTGTATAGGTAAAAAGTTGAAGGAAAAAAGCAAAACATTTCCAATCAAATAGGATTGGATAGCAAGTTGTCTATTATTTAAAATCTGAGGCCCATGGGAGTGATATCCAAGCCTTCCTTTCTATCCAAAATGCACTATTTCAGAAATAGTAGGATGATTAGGGGAAAAGGCATGTTCCTGAACACCATATGGCAGTATCTCTTCTTTTCCCTCTTTATCAGATTTCCCTTTTGGTTGTCACTTAGGCACTGTTTCCACACCATGGATTATTTTGTCAAAAGCATCATGGAAAACAGAGATCTTAAAATCCAGGCAACCTAAGTGAGAGCACAACAGTGTGTTTATCAAGTAGGACTGAGCTGACACAGGCTTGAAGGCTCTATGCAAAAGCTCCTCAGGAATTTCAGAAAGTTGTGAAAACCTGAAACATTTAAAATCCTTATTCACTGAACAGACCACCTATCAAATCTATAGAGAAAGGATGTTGTGGGGGACTGTGTCAAAGGCTTTACAGAAGTCCAGATAGATAGTATCTGGTGGTCTTCCTTTTTTTCCACCATTGTAGAAAGCTACTAGGTTGGCCAGGAAGGACTTGCCCTTGGTGAAGCCATGCTGGCTGTCTTGAATCACCTCCCTGTCCTCCACATGCTTTAGCATACCTTCTAGGTGGATCTGTTCTATGATTTTCCCAGGCACAGAGGTGAAGCTGGCAGGTAGTTTTCAGGGTCCATTTATTTACTGTTTTTCTAGATGGGTGTAACATTTTCCTTCTTCCAGTCTCCCAGGGACTTCACCTGACTGCCAGGACTTTTCAAATATTATGGAGAGTGGCTTTGTGACTACACCAGCCAATTCCCACAGTCAGGCATATCAGAGAGATCCTCAGAGTCTGAATTCATCCAACACTTGTTTTGACCTTGCCAATAATTATGAGTAAAGTTTCCAAAAGGAATTAGATTGCCCTGAATGTCAGGAATTACAAAAGAAATTGCTCTAGAAGAGAATCAGAATGTTGGATAAAAATAATCCAATGCTATTCCTTACTGAACTACTGACCATTTCCTATACACAGGTACTTTTCCCTGACATTTTTCCTTTCATTATATAAACTCATACCTACTTTCTTTCCTGAGACATTTCAACACCTTGTAGCTCCCCATTGCTATCTTCATGATGTTCTCTCTTTTTCCTCTATGTGAACACCTCCGTCTTCCCAGATGCCTCTTTTCTTTCACACCCGGTTTGCCTACCTGTTCTCAAACTCTCCTGCTTTTTCAACCACAACTTGACTGAAGTGAGAAGGAAGAGTAATCAGTGATTAATCTCTAAAAAAAAAATCACTCTAGGATTTTTAGTTCCATCTCTGCTTCTCCCTTTCGGCATCCTGCAGTTCAGAAAGGGCAAAGGGGAACTCATCTACTGAGTAAGGCTTCCCTCCCCATAACAGGCATTTTTGCTTTCTGACTGCATTGGAAATACATCCACAAAGTCAGCAAAAGTAATATTTGATGTATGAAAAAAAGCCTATATTGAATGAGCATTTCACATCATTTCCACAATTTCTCCTTTTCCCCATTTTTATTCATTGCAGTTTAAGTACAAATCAGTTTACTGTTATCGCCACCATACAGCCTTGTTCCAGTGTTAGCCTTAGCCTTCCTGGCTAGAGTGATGGAGATTTCCTCCCTTGCTGTGACTCTCCAATATCTCTAAGTCCAAATACAGATGATATATAAGTCCTTTTGAAGGTTCTTTAAAGTCCTCCTCGTTAGCTTGATCCTGTAAGTCTGGCCTCACCATGAACACCCTACTTCAGCAGCTCAGCAGGATGCTGAAAGAGGGTCTGAGGAGCTTTCAATAAGCTCAAAATGCTCCACCACTCATTTTTTTTCCCATTTCAGCAATCCCAGTAACACTCCATATTTTCTGACAGGATGTCAATAGTCAGAGCTTGCTGATAACCACTTTCCACTGCCCTGAGAAATGGCTCCTTGCCTACCTTCACACCTACAGTTATCAGTGCACCTTTGCCACGCAGCACAGCCAGCCAAGGAATCCTGGCTCCAAGACTCCATACAAACCTGTGCTTTCATGCAAATGGGATGAAAAGGCTCATGTCAATCCACAACATATTTCACAGAATTCAGTGTCTTTATTTGAATAGAACAAGAAAGAAATTGGTTCTGTTCTGACCAAATATTGGGAACCTTTATACACTTCAACTGTCAAAGATTTTCCCTTTGACTAATGCAAATCACCTGATTTTAGGAAGCCAGCTTTCACACAGATCTCTTTAAGAGAAGTTCATATTTATCAGACAGCATTTCAGTCTGCAGCTACCATATACAGTGCATTGATGCACTGATCAACAGTCTTTGGAAATCTCCTTTTGTATATTGTGCACAGATGATTTGTATTAGGAAGTAGAGCACCAATGTACCACTCCTGAATACTATAGCAGCTTTTGATGAATGAACATCTTTTATTTTGAAATTGTCCTCCCTCAGTTTTCTGCTGCATATGTTAAAAGACCCCATCAAAAGCAAAATTACACTAAACTAGATTTAGAAGTGTCAAGTACATTGAAAAAAAAACAACATTAGAGACATCAAAGGCCTGAGTAGATGCACCTGATGACAAGTGGAGTGGCAATGCCAGCCTGTGCTGAGCCTGATACAATTCCATTTCTACCTACTTCCTGAAATTACTTCACAAATGTATTTTTCCATATCAGTGTTGCCTATCCAGTTCTGGGTACTGAAAGAGTTGGTTTAAAACTTGCAGCTGAAAGAGATCAACATATTTTTCCCATGGACTATCAATGTCATTTACCTCTCAAAAAAATTTAAAAACCAACAAACACTACAACATGCACAACTTTGAGCCATTTGGTTCTGATTTGTCTTTCACAGTCTAAGGATCTTGTTTTTTTAATCATAAAAACAACAAAGCACTGAGGTTTCTTGGAACAGAATTTGTGGGCTCTGTCTGGCACGTAGGCTGCCTCTGTAACATATGGTGAAGTTAAGCACCTCGAATGGGACTCACATCATTCTTCCTTAGGTAGCCAGTAGGAATGTGTCCAAGATCACATTTCTTTGGTGTAAATGGAACCACGAATGGAGGTAGTAGCCAAAAGTCATCTTCCACACGTAAATCTGATTCATTTTTCTCTTCCACAAACAAGTCTGGAGGATGATGTTGCCATCTCTGATTTTGTAAAGAGCAGTTAGCTGTCACAAAGCCCATGTTTATACACTTGTATCTTCACTCATTTGGGAGCCCTTCTTTTGTGCAGAGCTGACAAGCTCCCTCAAGTGCCTTTCTCTAGGTTACAAACCAACACAGAAAGGGTTACAGCGGTAGTCAAAGCATGAAACATGTCTCTAATGTCACCTTCAGCACACATACAGCCTGTATTCTATCTCCCAAGGGATTGCCCTAACACTGAGACACTGGCTAGACTGAGATCATAGAATCATCCAGGCCAGAAAGGACCTCCAAAATCAAGTCCAGACTTTTCAGCCACTCCATCAGGTCTGTCATTACACTATGTCCCCAAGCACCAGATCTATATGGTTTTTAAACACCTCCAGGGACAGTGACCCAACCACCTCCCTGTGTAGCCTGTTTCAGTGCCTGACAACCATTTCTGTGAAAAAAACTTTTCTAATGTCCATCCTCACTTCTTGAGGTAGCACTGACACTGAATAAAATACTATTTGTCAAACATGTAGGCAATAAGCTAACTGCCAAGGTGGCAATCCTCATGGGGAAATGCAGTCACAGAACTGTAAATGCTGAGAACTTTGCTGGCCCAAATTAGACAGCAGAAGTTTCACATATCCAAGAATATCTTTACAGATCACTGACTGAGGTGTCTAAGTGAGGTATGAGGCACATAAAAGGTTGTATGAGGTCATATGTATTTTATCTGGGGTAAGCAGTCCAAATACAAGTCTCTGGTTTGATGAAAACAATTAAGGAGTTTAGATGAATTATGTTTTCCAAATAAATATGCAAATCTTCTGTGTCAGAGTTCTAAACAATTTCCCTCCCTATCAGGATAAGAGAAGTTCCTGCCTGACAGAATTCCCCTTATAATTCAATAAATTTATTTTCCATACATTTGTACATCAATAGGTGTCTTATCTATTATTTCTGAACATTTGTCATAGAATCATAAAATCAATAAGGTTGGAAAATACCTCAGAGATCATCAAGTCTAACCCATTACCTAACACCTCATGACTTACTAAACCATGGCTTCAAGTGCCACATGCAATCCTTTTCACTGCACACTTCATAATAGGCATCATTTCTAATTACTCAATTTGGCTGAGCCTGAATTTAACAATATTTTACCCAAGAGAAAGAAAAATTTTACCTTATATGCAGCACAGGTGTCATAACAGTCAGACTCTAACAAAAAGTGTGAATTGTTTCAAATACACTTCTCCAAGCACAGGAGAGAGTTTTCTGCAGAATACGTAAGAGTGAAAACAGAGGTACTAATGCATGTGCTGGTGGCCAATAGCCCCAGATTAACCCTATCATCTTGGGGGTAAAAGTGAAGGGCACCTTTAGAAGTGAGCTCAACTTTAGCACAGCCTGGTGGATTCAAGCCTCAGGGCTGGAGTTTCTGGAGCCCACTCTGCCCTGCAGCCAACTACAGAGCACAACCTGATTTTCAGATGGGCAGCTGGCTGCAGAAACACAGGTCCTTGCATCCAGTGTTTTGCCTTGGTAGCCAACACATGGGCAACCATAGGTGAGAACAATGCATGGTTCCTCACCCCAGCACAGCCTCATAGGAGGCAAAGCATGGCTTTAGTACTATGAGAGGTGTGAGCAGAATGGCTCACCCCGCTACAGAAGAGACAAGGCTTTACGTTTTTCTAAGCACCCTAAGAATGAAACTCGCCTCCAAGCCTCTGCAGTTCAGGTTGGGTTCTAGCACTGCTGCCTCTTTACTCAGCCCCTTGGGATCACACCAGCAGCTGCACAGAGAGAGAGCAAACTATGGCACTGCACTATGCTGAATACATGGAGCACCACCTAGGGACTGCTCCAACAGAAAGAAGCCAGGGTTTTGGGACACTTCATCTACTCCTTCTAGTCAGGGATAAGTCAGTGAGAACGAGACACTAAATGCACAAGTAGTGCCATTGATTTAAGGCTCATAGATTAAGTAATAGAAGCACAAAAGGAACGCTCAGAAAATACCAGAGATTATTTAAAACTTTGCACAAGAACTGGTCCACCCACAGTACACCATCACTTTTTCCACATGACAGTTTTTCTTTTCCCCTCCCATAACAGGACTGCTCACTTCAACAAAATACTGATATTATTGTGGTATTTTCTCAACTTTTCCTGAAAGCAAAGAAACAAACAGAAAAACTCTTGTCAGACCACTGTTTAATAGTCTATATGCTTATTTGTCACACAATACAGAAAGCACTACCAAACAGTCTTTTTCTGCATGGAAATTACCGGGCTGTCTCTTGCTACCATTACACCATAGACTTTGTAAATATCAGCTCTACAGAAGAAACTTCCAAAAAGATAATTAACAATAAGGCTTTCATGTGATATGAACACCAGCCTCTCCTTATATTAATGCCTGAAGCTGTAAAACAAAACTAATGAATATACCCCTCATTCCCTACATTGGATACACAGAAAATATGAGGCTCAAATCCCAAACTCTGTAAATTCACTTTCCAAGTGCTTGTTAAGGTCAAGGAACCTTTGGAATTTTACAGACGTAGAATTTCACCTGAAAGTAGGAGTTCTAGAATCAGAATCAAACAGATGATCATAAATGTGATCTTCTCACACACCTCTTTTTTGAAGCTTCTATATACACGCCTACATATTCTCAAGAAAAAAGAAGCACTTGAGATTCTTCTCACACTGCATCAATTTCCACATCTTATCTCACTTCAGCTCATACCTGCTGCGCAAATTAATCTTAAGAAAAAGAAACTAAGATGCTCAAACATACCAGTTAGTAATAAATTCCTGGTGTATAGTCAGAATGGGTTAATTTGCTTTATCTCTTTAGAGTGCAAAAAGCAGCAAGTTAAATACTGAACTCTCTTTCAGAATGTGAAAAATATATTATCTTTTTATTGACTATAAACATTCAATCTAAAGAACAGCTGGAAGGTAGAGTCTGGAACACCTGCTTTGATTAGTCAACAGATGCTCTGCAAAGTCAAAACTTACTTACTCCCTGAGTTTTGCCTTTTATTGTTAACTCAAACAATAAGAAAGTAGAAACCTAAGCTTCCCACCCCCCAGCTGACTACAGCAGCAGCAGCTTCCTAAAGCTCTCTCTGCTCCAATATTTGATTATATCTGCTTCAGAGAAAGTTTCCTATATCTCAGATAATTTCCACCTGCTTCTATGAGTCACCTGTTAGTACAGCTGCTTCTTAATGGTAGTGCCTTGCAGCCAAGATAAGAGTGAATTCAACAACTAAAGATCAAGAGGTGCTTTGATAGTCTAATACATTAGTTCCTTCCACTGACAGAAAACTTATTTCCCTATATAAATAAAATCACAGCATGATCCACTAGCAAAAATCAGGAAAGAAAAAAATTAGGGCTAGAAGTCAGATAAAGACATTTAATGGTGAAAGTAATAAATAACTGGAAAGCTGCCAAACTCTACTAGTTTAAGATAGCACAATACACAGCCCAGACTTCAGATCAGCAGACTTCAGCTTATTCAAGCAACTGCTGGCTGTGATCCTGGGGAAGCTCTGAAAAGTAAGAGTTCAGGGAAGTTGTCTGGTCTTTCAGACAGCATCCTACAAGTACAAGAGAAGTTCTCCCCAGTATTCAGGATGATATGCAAACTTATCAGGGAATATATGGTTTAGAGACATTAAAAGGCCATATACAGCAGGAGAAGGATGCAAGGACCAGGCACAGGAATTTAAAAACATTGCTTAGGCAGGCAAGTACACTGTCAGTAAAGTCAAAGCTCACCTAGAGTAGAAGGGACATCAAAAGTACCAAAAGAACTTTTACCAACACATTCGTATCAAAATGCTGAACAAGGACAATGTGGGCTCATCACTAAATGGGGTGAGTGTGTTTAATAACAGAAGATAGATCAGAGATACTCAATGCCTTCCTTTCTCCAGTCTTCACCAAAAAGGTTTCCCAGACCTCTCTGAATAGTAAAAGGGTTGACAGAGGAAAACAGCTTGCAGTGGATGAGGACGAAGTCAGAGATTACTTGAGTAAATCCTTCTGCGCACACCTATAGACCCTGGTGGGCTGCAGCCAAAGGTTCTGAGAATTGGCAATTATCTTTGCAAGATCACTCTCTATCACCTTTTAAAAGTCATGGAGACTGGAAGAGGTACCCCATGACAGGAAGAAAGAAAATGTTGCACTTCTGTTTCGAAAAAGGTGAAAGGGGGAACTAGATCCAGATCAACTTCACCTCAGTCCCAGGAAAAATTGTGAAGGAAGCCTTCTTGGTGTACCAAAAAATCAGCAAGTATTTGTATTAGTTCCTGTTTCAATTTAAAATTTAAATGGAACTAGGCATTATCCGCTCTAATATTAGGCCTTCTGTATGTCCTGACATATAAAGGAGATATATAAAATGTTCCTGAACCTTTAAAGTAAAAAATAAAAAATAAAAATTTAAAAACATGAATAATTTCATAGTAAATAAAGACACTTCCAAATGTATGGGAAAGACTAGTATGTTGTGACAGCACAGAAAGTTGGATTTGCAAGAACTACAATAGAATAGAATAAACCAGGTTGGAAGAGACCTTCAAGATCATCGCGTCCAACCCAGCAACCAATCCAACCCACCTAAACAACTAGACCATGGCACCAAGCACCCCATCAAGTCTCCTCCTGAACACCTCCAATGATGGTGACTCCACCACCTCCACGGGCAGACCATTCCAATGGGCAATCACTCTCTCTGTATAGAACTTCTTCCTAACATCCAGCCTAAACCTGCCCTGGTGCAGCCTGAGACTGTGTCCTCTTGTTCTGGTACTGGCTGCCTGGGAGAAGAGACCAACCTCTGCCTGGCTACAACCTCCCTTCAGGTAGTTGTAGAGAGCAATAAGGTCACCCCTGAGTCTCCTCTTCTCCAGGCTAAGCAACCCCAGCTCCCTCAGCCTCTCCTCATAGGGCTTGTGTTCCAAACTCCTCACCAACTTCGTTGCCCTTCTCTGGACACGTTCCAGCAAGTCCTTCCTAAACTGAGGGGCCCAGAACTGGACACAGGACTCAAGGTGGGGCCTAACCAGTGTAGTGTACAGGGGCAAAATGACCTCCCTGCTCCTGCTGGCCACACTCTTCCTGATGCAGGCGAGGATGCCATTGGCCCTATTGGCTGCCTTGACACACTGCAGACAAACTCTCATAAGTTCTTAAAATATGCACATATGCTCATGAAGAGAGTGTAGAAGTAGCTTACAGCAAGAACTGAGGTCCAGTTCCTGTCAGCAAGGAAATGTACTCTGCTTTGCAGCAGCCTCAGTGGCACCCTTCACTGGCAAAATGCCAAGGAATTGCTTGACTCTTCATGCATCGTGATTTGGATTGCACAATGTAGGCAGTAAATAAGACAAGACACATGTGCACCTCTCTTTGCTACGGTCCAGTTTCCAGGGTACATGGCATTCTCAAATGAAGGGCACTCAAATGAAGACCACTAGGAAAGTGAAACATGTCTTCCAATCTCTCTCATATAGAGAAGCAACCCCTTACTGAAAAGTATGGTCTTCACCGTCTACAAATCTCAAGATATTTTAAAAACACGCTGTTTACAGACTTGTTAAATAAATAAATAAATAGTTGAAGCACACATTAGTTCCATCAACCAGCTAAAAAGGTCAATTTTACATCAGTAATGACATTAAAGATCTTATCTGCATTTTTGCCCTTTCCACATATTTTGAAGATATTCTTTGTGAAAAATGTCCATCTCATCTAAGCAATTTCTTTCTCTTACATGCTGCTACATTAAGCAATTCTCAAAACATTTCATTAGTTTTTTGAGTATTTGCCTCTTCCTCCAGAATACATGGTTTCAGATTACCTCACTTTCCAACCTCAGCCTTTACAGCTGCCATTCCAGTACAAGTGTCACTTCAGTTCTAGCCTCCCCAACCCAATGAGCTTTCGCTTGTGCCGTGGGTCCAACACCACAATACAAGCTCTATGGCTATGTCATTGTGAAAATAAATAAGGCAACTGATTGCTAAATCTTTCTGAAGGTAGGAAAGAAGATGTGCTTGTTATCCTGCTTACCATCTGTAAAGCAAGAATAATTGTCATTAAGATACAATGCTCCATTTGCCAATTGATCAATTTTTCAAGAATGTAGAACTCCACGCTAGCAAAATGGTCTTAACTTTGTCCAAGATAAACATATTTAGAGAGAAACACATTAAGAAATCCTCAGTCTTTGTAATTTGAAATCAAATTTCTGTAATTTCTTTAATAGAGCAGCATATTAAGTATGCTACAAATAAATCAAATAAATTACCATTTTTAATTAGGCATAACAAACAATTAAATGACATTTAAAATTAATTTTCCCTAACAAAGGGAACATGATTTAAATCATTGCTGAGTCTAGCACTCTCCTTGTGGATATTCTTTCAAATGCAATGGCATTCAAAACCATGATAACATTTTCAGAGACATGTCAATTTCCATTTCAGGTTTCACTTTTAAGCTAGGGTTTTTTTCAATTACCAAACTTCCCTAGAAATGCTTCATGTCTTAAAGTTTCTGCTCAGCTCCATAGTATGTAATTGCTGAACAGCTGCATAGTCATACCAACCACTGATAAAAAAGGCATTACAAACTTCTAAGCAAATCATATTTATAATGCATAATATTCAAGGCCAAAGAAAATCAGTAGTACTTCAAGGCAAAGTTCTGAAAATAGGGCAAGAGCATCTTGGGAAACGTGATGGTAAATATGTGTGGAAATTAAAGGAAGCAGCTGCCTGAAATATAACCCCTGTACAACGAACTGAAAAGAGAATTACCTTTTTTTGACTGCTCTTTGTCTCCCAAATTAGAGCATTATCTACAGCGAGCTGCTTCAGAGACTGGAGTAAAACTCTTAGAAGTCCAGCCCAGCAAAGAGCAGATACCTTTAGGAGGTACATAGCTCTGAGAATACAGGTTGTCTCCTCGACTTCATCTATTTAAACACATCAAATATTAGGCCCTGTGAGGCATTTCAGGTGACCCAGAAGCCACGAAGGAAATGTTCTGTTTCCTATTCAGAAAGTTCTTCCTTAATTCTTCATTTGTAATGATGTAAGCAAAGAGTGAGTCTACTGAAATCAGTGGGGTAAGACACTGTAAACCCCGCCAGAAAGGAAATCTAGCAGGTGCACATTTCACTTGCAAGCTTTACTTAGCAATTGTCATCATGTGCATACACATTTTCTGCGAAGCTAAAAGCAAATGCTAAAAACAAACAGTATCATATCCACTAAAAGGTACCAGATGAGTTTTTAGAGACTGCAAAATATAACACAGCGTTACACCCAGATCACTTTCAAGAAAAGCAGGAAGCCCAAAATGAGAACATGAAATTAATTTTTGTTCTGCTGCCTAGGAGAACTAAATGTAGAATGGTATCTTCCTGCATGGACTGTATGTGTGACTCCCATCAGCAGAAATGAGTGCTATGTATGTGCATTGAGGATAGGACAATTCTGGGTCTGTATATGCAATCTGGACTGTGACAAGGTAGCAGATTTGCTCTAAATTAAAGAAGTGGGAAGCTGAAGTGGCCGTTTTTGCAGCTAGCACATCTCTAAAGATCTGAAACAAGTAGCTGGAGAAACCTATTTGTGACATATGTTACATTAGACAAATTTAAGATTATGGACAGTCTGTTTCATACATTTGCATGTATAAATATATGTATTTTTAAAATAATACCAAAAAAAAAAAAAGTTTTTAAAACATTTTGAATGATGACATAAATAAGTCGTAGTGCTTGTGGGAAAGCCTCAGGGGAACCATTCTACAGACAAGTCCCTGCAAGGAAAATGCTTTCAGGGAATGCCTCCCTAGATGAATCTCCTGCTAAGCAGAATGCCCCTGGCAAAATGCTTTTGGTAAAATGCTTCTGAAAGATGATGACTCTCTTGACAAAATCTGTGCTCTCTCTCTGAGCATGCCCAAAGCCAGGCTTTCATCACTGCGAGGAGCATCCCATCAGTGGAATGAGCCTTGCTCCTCATTCCCTCTAATCAATAAAGATAAAAACTAGATCAAATCGCTGCCTGTATCCCAATGATTATAAAGCCAGAAATTTCCATGATCAGTTATTACAAATATTTGTGCTTTGTTTAGGTAATAGTGACAATTAACTGTCAGAAGTAAGGGATTTATGTGTAATAGTTACTGAGAAATAATCATACTGAGGTTATGCAAATCAGTCCTCATCAGCCAATCTAACTGCAAGGATTTGCAAATGTGATTACAAATTTGCAGTAATACATATGTAACTTTGGGCTTTGCCTGCATGAGACCACTTATCCTGTGGAGTACTTAGCGAATCTACAGCATTGAAATTTGGTCTTGTCTATCTGGTACAAGTATACAAGGTATACAAGTATATAAGGAAGGACTTGCTGGAATGTGTCCAGAGAAGGGCAGCAAAGTTGGTGAGGGGTTTGGAACACAAGCCCTATGAGGAGAGGCTGAGGGAGCTGGGGTTGCTTAGCCTGGAGAAGAGGAGACTCAGGGGTGACCTTATTGCTCTCTACAACTACCTGAAGGGAGGCTGTGGACAGGCAGAGGTTGGTCTCTTTTCCCAGGCAGCCAGCACCAGAACAAGAGGACACAGTCTCAAGCTGCACCAGGGGAGGTTTAGGCTGGATATTAGGAAGAAGTTCTATACAGAGAGAGTGATTGCCCATTGGAATGGTCTGCCCGTGGAGGTGGTGGAGTCACCATCATTGGAGGTGTTCAGGAGGAGACTTGATGGGGAGCTTGGTGCCATGGTCTAGTTGTTTAGGTGGGTTGGATTGGTTGCTGGGTTGGACGCGATGATCTTGAAGGTCTCTTCCAACCTGGTTTATTGTATTATTATTATTATTGTATACCTGTTAAGATATTCTCCTGTCAAAGCAATCTTAAATCATACACTCACAACAAACAAGATTACTGCAGTTTCCATCTTTCTCACTAATCTGTTTATATTCCCACTGTCCTCTTGCTGCCACTACATCCTTTCAGGGAAGTTTATCCAATCACTATGGACTCTACTTAAGAGTGAAAAAGCCAAAAGTAGGAAGTCACCATATTTACTATGAGATAGACTAGGAAGATTAGAGCACAGAGATAAACATGCTGTACAGATACTCAGAAAATATCATGATTTAAGTAGATCAATCATGGTTTAGGCAGGAAACCTTGACACAAAATGTTGATTCAGGCTGATAGCCTGGAATATCTTGTCAAATCACAGTTTCAACTGTAGGGCAGACCATATTCTCCTAAATCCTCCCTGAATCAAAATGCAAGTGTATGAAATCCCCTTGTACCTCCAACTGCAATCCAGCCCTCTGAGTTGTGTGCATAATCAAGTAGATACATTTCTTCCTGGCCTAGAAGTTCCTTTAGTATCTAAAATGTGTCTCCCATAACAACATATCTATGGTTAAATACACTGTTAGCATTTCTAATGACTTTGTTTTACAAAACTGCATTTATTCTCATAATCCATCCCTGGAAGTGCTTAAGACCAGGCTGGATGAGGCTCTGGCCAGCCTGATCTAGTGTAGGGTGTCCCTGCCCATGGCAGGGGGGTTGGAACTAGATGATCCTTGTGGTCCCTTCCAACCCTGACTGATACTATGATACTATGATACAAAGAACTCCAATTTGTACCATCAGATCTAGCAGCATACTTCCTAATATGACTATAGGGTATATTATTCTTATATGGGCCATTTCTTATTTGCTTTTCTGTACATATTGTGCTGTTCTCTTCTGTTGTCAGTACATGAATACAAGGAAGAAATCATGTGCACATAAGTCTTTGCAAACAGAAATATCACTGGCAACACTTGAAGGTAATTACAAAAACCCTGTGGAAATCTCTTTACAATACTATAGTCAATGACTATGACTTTTTCAGATGCATGCTTATTCAAATAGTTTACAACCATGTGCTGTCAGAGCTCAGTGGCATAAGGTTTCTCTACCCCAAATAATGTCAAGATTTCAAAACATTTTCTGTTCTGTTTGAGGATAGAAACCAAACCTGCCCAACCTTTTTACTGAGGTTGGTGTTTCTAAGTGGAAAAACATCGTTTAAATGTCTGGTTAGGAATGGATAAACTGATTATTTCAGTTGGGATTTGGGCTATCTGAAAACTACATGTACTTATAAACATGGAAACTTCTTAATGAATCTGGAAAACTTTACATGATCAGAGTTTTAGCAATGCCATACACTGCCATTAAAAAGTTTGATTCAGCAAGTCATCATTTTCCAGCAAAAAAAAAAAAAAAAAGCCAATGTTCATCACAAAATTCCAGACAAGCAGCAGTTGCTAGTATCCAAATGTTGTAGTAGTACTCATTTTATTTTTATGGGTGTTTTTATTACTATGCTGTAGCAAGTGAATCATTTGTCAATCAAAATAAAATTACAGACAATTTGAGTCTATGGTACTCACTCAAACCAGCTATCTAATTAGGTATAGTCAACGTTATGACTCATAAACTAATGAGATCTCCCCTTTTGATTATTGCAAAAAGGAATAAGGACTAACTCACTTGAGAAACCATTTTCTGACTTTGAACATTAGACCACAGTAATCATCAGATCAAAAATAACATATTAAAAAGATGTACTCCATATGTACTGTAGAAACTTACTGCATAATACCCGATCTGGAAATTGAGCATTCTTATCTAATACTGGAAAAACATTCCAAGAATCACTACAGAGTTTCTTTTTCATTCATGTATTACATGTAAAAGAAAGAAAAACTGTAGCTGTAGCCATTAAAAAGGCCAACATGCAGACACAGCAAAGCTGTTTCTCACAAGGCAGGACTGAAAGAGTTGCAATCAGCATGCCTATATGACAAAAAATAGTGGAGACAGTATCAGCATGCATTGGTTGCTTGGCATCACCAGGTACTGCAAATGGACTTAAATTCATTTTTCCTATCATTAAAAAGTGTCAGGAATCCCGGAGGGTGTCTGTGTTGTTTTGCTTTTTAGAGAAACGATTTAAGCTTTTTAAATTAAGTATCCAGAATGTTAATGTGTAGTTAATATTCTGAATCTACTTCTTAACAGAATTTATTTTAATCTTCTCTATTTTTGTGGGTGGTGGTTTTGTTACAGAATGTGAGCCCTCCCCCAGAATTACTAATTTGGGCACTGGTGTGTATATATTTCTGGTGCCCGATGAACTTCACTGTAATCAGCATGACTAGGTTTAAAGGCATCTCATACATTAAGGTGAGTGCCCTCACCATCCAGAAGCAGAAGATTAGCAGAGAGGAGAAGGGTGTCAGATTTTCTACCTTTCTAGTAGGGTGCAACCCAAGAAGATAACTCTTGCTTCTGGAGACGTATATAAATTTTTCATGACATTATTATTGGGGAAAAACTACATTTACAAAAGGGCATTGTCATCTAACTCATCCCAGTTCCAATCAGCTTGCCTTTGCAGTGGCTGGTTTTGTCCTATGAAACTGGCACTCCTCATTGCACAGGCAAGGGAGCACAACTTGATGTATTACAACAGATCTGCTCCATGCCAGGGGTTTGGCCCCTCCTGAACATAGAGCAAACATGGATGAGTGGACAGGTCTTAGAATGAGCTAAGGAAGACTCACAATGTCCCTCTTCTCTTTCTTTCAATCCCACCAGGCCCCATTACCAGGAAAGAAGAATTTTTCACCTTGCTGTTATTTAGAGAATGCCACCACGAAGTTAGTTATGATTTCATCCATTACCGTTTTTGACAGTTTCCGTGGGTCAGAAAGCAGCCTAAATTCAAACAGTCATGAAGCTGAGAAACCTCTCTCTCTCTCTAGAAAATAAAATGCTTATGTCCATCATAAGTACTCAGAAGCACTTGCAGACTGATTGGTGGACTTGGGAGTGCTAGGTTAATAGTTGGACTCAATGATCTTAAGCTTTTTTTCCAACTTAAATGATTACATGACATATTCCACATGCCATAGGAACTTCTAGACAACCAGGGATGCACTTAAAGGATTATGCACGAAGGTCAGATGGCTGAACGGCTGCTGGAGGTGTAAGGGGAATTCATACACTTCCATTGTGGTTCAGGCAGCATTTAGGAGAACAGGATCTGGCCTACTGTCTAAATGTGATGTGACAAGACATTCCAGGCTATCAGCTTGTATCAACATTTTCAAACTTACATGAAGAAAATTAGATGTATCAAATACATTCTTCTTAGCAACTAACAACAGCCTGATTATCACAGATATCCTGCACCTAAAGCTACTGTGAATAAAATAATCCTAATCCCTCCAACAGCCTCAGTGATAAAAATTTCAGAAAATGTTATTCCACTTCTTAAAAATCCTGGGCTTAGTTTTAATTTTTAAATAAAATGTTGATCTTTAAGTTGCCACACAGAGTGCAAACCAGACACATTTTAAAGCACTTGAGTCAGTATTTTTGTTTGAAGGCAAATGCTTTACAAATCACAGAAAACTTTCAGAGGATCCCACTTTTAAGGTGTCTCCTAATTTGTGATGGTCTCAGAGGCCAAGGCTTCCTAATTTTCTGTAGTTTGGGGTCATTCTGTACATTGTGACGAAGTGTGGCCTCAGTTTGTGACAGCATTTTGTGGACCCACTTAAACTAAGCATCTATTATCTGGCTCTTTGTGGTGGAGGAAACAAGAATCAATACTGATTGAGTGATAAATCAAGCAATCTTTGTAATCTTCTGATTCTACACAGTCAAATACAATTTTAAAACAACTAAGCTGATTCCTCCAGGTTTGACTAGGCTTTCAGTATAGTGAAACGATCTGGGATATTTCACAAATTGATTTGCTGTAACCTCTGCATTATATATGGAGAATTCAATCAAGCAGACAGAGTCCTCTCTTTTCTCTGCCTGCCTCCTTTTCAGAAGGCTTGTAACAGGGCACCAGTATTTAGTGCCCCTGCCTTTCTGCATTATGGGATGAATGTGAAGGCAAAAAAACAGCTCTGTTCCTGGAGTAGATTTCACAGTATTTCAGAACGCTTGCAAACAGTATTCGTTACTCCTTCATTTGGTTTCACCTGCAGTAGTAGAGCTGGTCCTACTGTCAAAAATTTAGAAACACATTACATAGAATGAAATCTATCTGCACTGAGGCTGTGCGCACAGCCTGGAAGGGGATGACCTACACAATCTTATATAGACTTGAGCCTCAGGTAACAAAGGCTAAAGATCTCAAACCTGGCATGTCAGCTACAAAAATATGTCTGCAAAACATTAATAGTCCAAATGTTTACTCTTTTCTCTTTTTCTCTATCAATATGTTAATTTGCAACAAATACTTTTGCAAACTTCTTTCAGCATCACTGATGTGTTTTAGGAATGTATGCTAGCTGCAATTGATACTTCCTAAGTGAAAATTTTTACAGCTTTGAGCACGGGAACAGAAGGCTCATGTGACAGCTCAGCTTGATTTGTAATTAATAAATCCATGGGTCACCCAGCAAGAGTTCCTACTGCAAAGGATTGTTCTTTCAAATATTAGGACACGAGCTGACTCCAGCAAGGTTGAGGCTGATGGCCAGCTAATTTGGGTAGCACATGATGCTGAGCATCTGCTTCAAAGCAGATGCTCAAGCATCTTTCTCTTGCAGACATGCTCCTGTCTGTAGAGGTTCTAGTAGAAGGTGCAAATAGAAACAGCAGGAGAAACCTTCCACACAGTTCAGGTTTGGAATTCCAACAAAATACTAAGAATTTCTCTCAAAGGCCATCCATATCTATGCTTCGGTTCATACAAGAGGCCTGATTTTTGGGAGCCTGATCACCACAAAGGGATAGCTAAAGAATCAGAAACTGCAAAACAGGCCAAGATGAAAAAGCATTGCTCATGATGAATCTGTTAGTCATGCATGCTTTGAGTGCCTTTACCCAAAATGCTTTAAAAATCTGAAAAGGTTGCAAATTTGCTGACCAGAGTTATTGAATGGTATCTCTAGGAGCTCTGTGGCAAGAAAGCCAGCAGCTTTCTGGCAGCTTGTCTTCATTTTGGCAGGGAGAATTTTTACATGACAGACATAACATCCTTTGATAGTTCTCCCAGAATAGCTTCTAACTTGTTCTATTGAAATTTTAATTGAAAGCTATGATAATTACTCAAAATACCTCAATGGACAGCATATAACAGGAATAAATCTTATTCAAACTAATTCACATTCACCTATGAAAATCATTTAATATGCTCTTTAGTAAAAATGAAATTTATTCAGTCTAAATGTAGACGGCTTAGATGTTTGGGTGCAGATTGAGAGACAGATAGATAAATGTAAATGCAAGTGAAAAAGGAAGTCCAAAGAATAGACATTTTTAATCCTTGAGTATTGAAAAAAACAATTTTTCCGTGTTACATTTTGTCTACTTTTCCCATAAATGTTTTTATTTCATCTTAATTGACCTGCCAGAACAGGGGCTAACTGCCAATTCTGTGGTATGGACATCTGTACCTAAAAAAAAGATTAATTGAAAAGACCAAAGATGCTTCACATTCACCAATTAACTCTCACAAGTGAAGAATTTTGAGTCATTACAAGCAGCAGTCAGTTTTGAACTCTGAGGTGAAAGTATCCATACCACAAAGCTCAACAATGTCAAGGAGTTATATTAACATCTGACTCTCACTCAAAATAGATTACTTCTGGTTTTGAGGACCAGAAGAAATCATTGCCCTCTGGTGGCCAAAGTAGCATTTTTTTAAGCATTACCAGCTTTGACTTTTAAGCAGGGTATATAGGGACAATAATCCAGCATCACATATGAAGAATGAAAAATCTTAAAGCATACTACTTTTTGTTGATACTGATATAAATGGAACAAAAGCATGGTCCTATCTTCTATAGTTTCAGCATACAAGCTCTAACTAAATCCTTAATCTGGATGTAGTTTTCTCCCCACAAGTAAGTTTTTCCAGTTCAAATTCAGTTTTATTTGGGTGAACACACACCCTTGAAATACAGGTATGTACCCCCTACCTTTACTTCATGTCAGGAGCAAGGCATGTTTTCAGCACCTAATCATCTCTATCAACAATTTTTTGCATCTAAATGTAGTAAAGCTTAATTATATTTCTTTCTGAGAATGATGTTCTTTTCGTAGACAGTCACCAGTGGATGAATGTGAACTATAAAATCAGGCTACACAGCTAATATAAGGATAGTTCTTGTACAGGGACTAGCCAGGAGGAGGTTTCCCCTAGTAGATCCACAGGCAAGGGCAGTTGTGCTACTCATACCTGGGAAGCCATGGTGAGAAGTGGAGTTTGTTGTACTACGGGAAGAGAGGCAAATACCATCCCTTAAACTCAGCTGAGAACATATGCACACATTGAACACATACCACGAGTGGATTCAGAAACACTACACCTTCAGACAGACAACACACGTGCTCTGCCTTTGTGTCAGTATACGAAAGCCCACTGCTGACCACAGTCATATACCACAAAGCTTAAACTGCTAAGAGTTCAATAACCTTCACCAAGCATTTGGTGATGACCTGATTGTTCATTATTTTCTGGATGCTTACTCAGGGCACACTCTTGGGTTGGCTTCTTACTTAAAAGTCACAACAATTCTGTGAACTGTGCTGAAATTGCAGCACAGGAGCAGGCATGATCCCCTAATACTTTTATTTTTCTCACAGCCCATCCAAACAGGTCCCACTGCAGCTAAGCACACCTCTGGAGGTCAGTACAGAAAGTGCAGCCATTTCACATACCTAACTGCTCTAGGTTGTGAAACAACACTACTGGACCTGGAAAACTCCCAAAGAATCTATATTCAGGACTTAGTTTGTTGTCATAAACCCACATTCATTTTACCCATGTGGAATTTCAAGGAATCTTGCTTAAAGGCTGATTTAGCCCAGTAATTTTCCTGGAAATTAATACTGCCAATTTCTTACTTTTAACTTTATCCCATCATTGTAATTACAGGTTCTTACCACTATTTTAAGCAAAAAGTAGAAACAGCAGTTAATCAAAAGCACTTTGCAAGTAAAGAAAGATGGAGCAAAACTTGGTTCATCTACAAAGGTGCCTATGATAGAAAGGAGTCAAATTAAGCAAGACAGAGTAAAGGTTATGGCTTTCCGGTCTATCAGGTGGTTTATCAAGTTCTTAAGGAAGATAGAAAGAGGATGAGACACTCCTTCCTGAAAGGAAGGGTAAGATCTTTATCCTCCAGCTTTAATGCTTATTCACATAAGCAGTTATTGGGCAGAGTTTTTATGTTGCACAACTGACTTCTGTGTTCACACTAACTGTAAGCTTGCGTTCTTCTTACTTCTTAATAGGGCTGCAGTTTAAACTAAAACATTCTTGCACCTAGACTTGGTCATTCAATCTAAGCCCAAGCATCCCAGCATTAATCTTCATAGATTGCAAAAATGAAAATGTGGAGGGCTAGCCTGTGGTTTGTTTTTGTCCAATGTTAAATGCTTTGAGTGGATCTTCATTTTTCTAAATGTAATTACCTTTTTGCAAGAACAATGACTAAAGCTCACAATAAAAGCAGAATGACAGAATTGGATACATTTTATTAACATTATGTTGCCTACAACAAATGAATAATCATTTCTTCTGAGCACTGGCTGAACTATGACAATTGTTATCTCAGACTGCTATTCATTTAATTTCATTAGAGAGCAATAAGCTTACTGCACTTTGAAAAATAATTTTTAATCTTACAGCTGCACAACTTAGATTGTTTTCTCCTTTCTCAGCAATTGAATATGCTTTAATCTAGCTATGTCAACAATGCACTGAGTGAAAGCAACATTCCTATTGATTACAGTGCATAAAAATAGTACTCAAGCACTTCAGGATCTGATCCAGTACCTGAGGTTTCTGGAATATTGACATTGGAGTAGATGCTATGGACTGGTTGCAAAATCACCAGTGTTTTCACCAAGATCAATGCAGATTTTAAAACTGTTATTGTTTCCCCTAGCTGTCATAAAATTCAGAAATGAACCATTATTCCAAATTTATGTGTATCTTTCAAAAATGGGACTAGTACCTCACCATTAAATACCACCCATAGTAGACATATGTAGGGATCATTTTTGGAAACTCCATCTCCTGTTTCTTTTGCCCCAATGCAGTTAATTTTTAAATGCTTTTAAGTATTTATAAAACTCTATTTTGTGATCTGATCTTGGATGGGCACATTTTTGTAGTAGTATTACCAGGTCGTAAAATGCCTGTAAAATTATGACCGCAATCCCATATAAGTATTGCTCTGGGAATTCCTTTGTAAGCTAGTGCTAAATCTTTACCTTACAGCAAAAAGTAGCGCATTCCTCTTTAAAAATGTGAGCTGCTTGTGCTAGGGAAGAATCAGCAAAACAGAACTGCACATATCAGCAGGGCCCTGAGCATTTCATCAGGAAAATCTCCCAGGGAAATGAGAATTTCTTCTGGAACACCTAAAGTAAGATGCGGCTTTAACAAGGGGACAGGGGCTGGTATGGCTAAGCCATGGCTGAAAGGTCTGGGGAGGGCACAGCCAAAACCCTTGCAGCTGTATCAGCACCAGCTGGCCAAGTTTATCTTAGGTAACCCTCTCTTTCTGAACATATTACAACAAAGGCAGGGTTTAGCAGGTTCATAAGGCCAGATGGTTTACCTCTTGTTTAAATGGATTTTCTTAAATACTGTACATCACAAATAAATGCTGTTACACCCAAAGATACTTTGGTTTTGGTTTAAGTACAACAGGTAAGACCTTCTAGGGAGTTCCCATAAGACTGTTTTTTTTAACTTCAAATGATCAAAACTCAATTTTAACAGTAATCTGGTTATCTTTTAACTACATGTACTCCTCTAACAGCAGTCCCGAGTCCATTTCACAACAGTGTGTGTTTATACTCTGGTTGCATTACATGCTACTACGCATTCTCATAGGTAGCTGTTATGTTATTAAGCACAGAAGAGGTTAACTAAGCAGATAACTGGTTTAGGTTATCTACTTGTGGATGGCATCTCTTGTCTCTAAATTTTCAAGTTCACACAGTCACCTCAAAATAAACCTCTTTATTGCTGGGCCTATGGTGCCTCAGGTGAAGACAATCCAGCTGCTTGCACTTAGTTTGTCTATAGTGCAAATAAAAGCAAAATATTCTATCTGGAAAAGTTTAAAAGAGCGTACTTTGAGGGAATGATATAGTGAGATTTTAGAATGCAAGACTCAAATGTCATCTCAATAATTCTTTGAAAAAGTACTCCTGCTTATGAGCCAAAAGCTATGTAAAATGCTGGGTAGATTCCTCAAAAAATTGTGATTTAGGATTTCTTCCTCTGTTTCCTGGAATTTGTTGTGCCCAATAGAAAGGTTTCTATTCACATCCCTCCTTTTCCTTCAGCTTTTTTCATTATATGCAGAGTCTAAAGACACTCTGATTAGGAAACTTAAAAAGCTTAGACATTAGCTGCTTAAGAATTAACTTCTTAAGATTTAACTTCTTAAGCCCATATAAATTTAGATCTTCTCTGCTGCAACATTAGCCCAACAATTCAAGCAAATGTATGTTCTGAATTTAAAAAAAACAAAGAAAGAAAAAGGAGATAAAATTCATATAATTCATTATACAATTATTCATCTGTCAAATACTCAGAACTGTACTTTCTTTCTCTGATCTGAAGTACAGCGAATTCCTTTATTTCCAATAAAAGCTTTCCTAGCAAGGTGAACAAACTTAGAGCAAAGCTGATCAAGTATAAGAGTCTTCCAGACTCCATGTTTCAACCATATCTCTGCTCTCTGGATCATTAAACCAACAGAAGTGCAGAGTCAACACTCCCTTTCCCCCTATCATGACTCACAATTGTTTTCTCTGATCTGCTACTGACGTGTATATACCATCTGCAAGAAACAGATCTCAGTCTTCTGGGAGACTTCAATGAGCAAAGGTCCAGTGCAGATTTAAAGGCTTAAAAATGACAAATAAATTAGCCCATGTCATGCTGCTTTTAGACACACTGAAGTACTTTAACAGAACTTTGGATTTCATTGAAACACTGATACATTACTTCATTGTCATATCCTTTTGAATGCATTTTCATTACTGAAAACAATTTCCTAGAACTTTGGGTTTAGACCTACTGCTTTCAGACTTGAAATCCTTATGCCCAAGATGAGAAGAACATGCCTGAGTATTATTGAATTTGAACACCCTACATACTGAGAGGAGTGCCCAAACTGAACAAGAGAAGCAGGACAGAATAGAAGTACCAAATTCTGTGCTCAGGATTGCCTGTGCAATCCCCCATGACTTCAAAAGATGTATAATATTGAACTGCAGGACTTGGATAAATTAAAACAAAAAGAGCTATTATCTGTTATAAGCAGATCATATATCAATAAAAAGTCATATTTTTATTATTACCATCCACTCCATCCATCTGTCAGGACAGGATTATCTTTTAAAAGGGCATTTTCTGGCAGTTTGATCAGTACAGGTTTAGACACTGCATGAGATATGACATATTTCTTGCTCAGGAGGCCAGTTTTATCTCTGAAAATATTGCAGTAATAAAAAAAAAGCTAGTCAAGATGAATGATTATTTACTTCATTTTATTTAATTACTTGTTATATACTCTATGACCACCCTAAATCACTCAGAATTATTTGTCTGCACATATACAGTGCATTAAATCTTATCTTTCCTGCTGATAAATCAAGGGGGTCAAAATCTCACCCCATCATGTAGACTCTGTAACAAACCTCAGAATTACTGCTGCATCCAACCAAGTTAAACACAGCCTGAAACAACTGACTTCTTTGAAACCTGGGATGCAGGCCTGTTAACTCTTGTGAAATTTAATTTTAAGCCGATCACCCTTCTGTTCCTATGATTTTCTCTGTTATACAAACTGGAGCTTCCCTGTGTGTGAGTCTCTTGTGCCTGGAAGAGCAGGCAGCCTTACTGGTCAAACAGGACTAGGAAAAGAGCCATATAGGGGTTGGACTCGATGATCTCTTTGGGTTCCTTCCAACCCCTGACATCCTGTGATTATGCTCCACTAAGTTATTAGATGTTGTTTAGTCCCATGTTGTGCAGTGTATGTTTGCTCTCTTCCTACACCACAACCACTTTCTGATCAATCCTTGTGTCTTCCAGGATATTCAGTCTTTGTGGGTTTTGCATCACAAAGAATATCAGTACTGAGAGTAGCCCTGAAGAAAAGAACTTGGGGGTGCTGATGGATGAGAATCTCAACATGAGCCACCAGTGTGCACTTGCAGCCCAGAAAGCCAACCAGATCCTGGGCTGCAACAGGAGAGGCATAGCCAGCAGGTTGAGGGAGGTGATTCTCCCCCTCTACTCCTTCCTGGTGAGACCCCACCTGGAGTACTGTGCCCAGTTCTGGAGCCCCTATTACAAGAACGATCTGGATGTGCTGTAACGTGTCCAGAGAAGGGCCACAAGGATGATCAGAGGGCTGGATCACCTCTCCTATGAGGACAGACTGAAAGAGCTGGGGCTATTCAGTCTGGAGAAGAGAAGGCTCCAAGGACACCTTATTGTGGTCTTCCAGTATCTTAAGGAGGCCTACAAGAAAGCTGGAGAGGGACTTTTTAGGGTGTCAGGTAAAGATAGGACTAGGGGGAACGGAATGGAACAAAAATAGAAATGGGGAGATTCAGATTGCATATTAGGAAGAAATTCTTCACCATGATTCTATCATTCTATGAAATACGATGAATTACATTTTAAAAACTAGGAGGTGAAGCCCAGGCTTCCCTATTTTCTGAGAAAAGCTGGACAACTATTTTGCTTTTTTCATGTTTCTTTGCTCTGTTTTTGAGATCCTAATTCCATCCCTGAATCTCCTTCTACCTTTTAATTTTTTTTTTTTTATTCTCACTTAGCTTTTAAAGACATCTTCCATTTCCTCCTCTTCTCTTCCTTACTGTCATCTGTTAATGTCACCAGTTGCTGTCAGTCCTCTCTCCCAGATCATTTTCTATAGGATGGGGTTATTATTAAATACTGTCTCTGGCATCCTGATACACAACTTCCCCTAATTTATTACCATGTTGTTTATTATTATTATATTATAATATATAATATAATATAATATAATATAATATAATATAATATAATATAATATATATTATATTACTATATTATATTCACAGTCTCAGGCTGCACCAGGACAGGTTTAGGCTGGATGTTAGGAAGAAGTTCTACACGGAGAGAGTGCTTGCCCATTGAAATGGGCTGCCCGGGGAGGTGGTGGAGTCACCTTCATTGGAGGTGTTCAGGAGAAGACTTGATGGGGTGCTTGGCTGCATGGTTTAGTTGTTGGGTGGGTTGGATTGGTTGATGGGCTGGACGCGGTGATCTTGAAGGTCTCTTCCAACCTGGTGTATTGTATTGTATATTTCACTTGTGGTCCAGTTTCTACACCCTTGTATCAAAAGACTATTTGAATTATCATGAAAATCAGGATTCCATGAGACACTGTGAAAAAAAAGCCTTACTAGTACTTAGCTTCATTATCTCTGGCCATAGATGTGCTGAGATCAACAACTGCCTCTGTGAAGGGGTCACTGCGAGACTTTTTAAAATTTACAATTAAAATATATTTTTAGGTGGTTAAGATGGACATTTCAGATCTGCTGCACAGCTGGGATACAGTGGCCTTCACTGGGACACTCAGCAATGATGAAATAAAAAGATTATTCCATTTGAGAGTGTAGATGGATTTTCCAGTAGCTTCCTGAAGGCTGGGAACATGAACACTGTATGTATACATGGATCTGTCTGACCTAGACACTTTTATTCAGAGAGATACGCCCTTTCCTTTTGCTTCCCAAGAGTCATGCATTTATCTGACACAAGGGGTGCCCAAACAGTTCAAAGCCTGGATATTATCCTGGCTCCCTTACTTAAAAGGGCAGCCTTTGGAGTAACCATAACAAGGCTAGAGACAGACTCATCCTGGCATACAATGGTAGAAATGTCAGTAAGTCCCATGGCACAGTTCTGGCTTCTATCAACATTAGAATACATTCAGGCTAACCTGGGGAATAATCTGGGCCAGGGATTGGCCATCCTATGCAGAAATACAATTATGCCATACAGGTGTGAGCTCCTGACACAAAGGGCAAAAATAAAAATTTAAAGGCTGAAAACCAGAGACAACCTTGTCCAAATCAATTCTGCCCATATTGTACAAGGACCAAAATTTCACTCACTGTCAGGATTTCTGCTTAACGTCTGATCTCCAGAGGTCTATGACAATATTTGGTGATTAAACTGAACAGAATGTTGACAGATCTGCCTACTAAAGATAGGTATGGACAAGATTTATGGCATTTCCTTAGCTGCTGCTCTACCAAAGACTCACAGTAATGCCTATGTTATCTTCTGTGACCTAATAAGCTCCTATAAGGAGACATATCTCTGGTCTTCTTTCATCTCAGTGTTCAAAACTTCCAAGTAGTCATTTTTTGTTTCATTTCCCCTTCTAAATTGTTTAACTGCTGTATGTATTTAGCAATTCAAATCTTCCTGACAGTGATGTCTCCAAATCACAGTTAGCATCTGTTTTTCACCTTTGAAATGTTGCTCTATTTTGCCATTATAGTAAGAAAAAAATATGAGTGAAAAATTAAGTAGAAATCTGACACAAACTGCTGTCTCTTTCCTCTGTGTCGTGGTCCTTTCATGCAGGCATACTGAAATCAAATTGTCCTTTTCTATGGCTTAATCACATAGCACACATATCTAATTTGCTGTCCTTACTGGATAGTAATTTCTGTTATCACTCCTCTCTGTTTTTTTTTCCCTCCTGTCCTGGAGCTGTGTAATGTCTTTTCCTTTCTTGAGTCTCCAGAGCCATGCCAGTTGCTAGTGGTCTTTGTAAGTGGCTAGATGCTCAGAAAGTTTCGGTGATTAAGCATCATCTTGAATGACTGCTTTTCCTCTGTTTACATTTCTCAAGTATTCCCAAACCTGTGTTTTATCAAAAGCTGTTCTTACATGATCTCAATTGTCTTGTAATTACCTAGCCTTCCTTTTCTTTCCATTTACTGTTAAAGGCAATATTAAAAGATTTCAATCCTTTGGCTATTTTTAAGTCACATTTAATTTTATCTGCTTCTTATTTATTTCATACCTCCTCTTCAGTTTTCAAGTTACTTTTTTCTGGAAAGCTTTGAATGACTCTGAATAACTTCTTAGAGTCAAACTACACAGCTGCTGCTTCCAATTCTCGCCTCTTTCCTCTTGAAATCTTTTTTTAAGGATCTCACTCATTTGAACACTGGGATCGATTATGCTGTTTGGAAAGACTATGCTCCTTGCTGTTTTGCACGTGTGAAGGTCCACCTGATTATATTTCAATGCTGTCTTCAGCCCAAAGGCTTTAAGGTAACCAAATGCTCTTTTATGAAAAAGGGTCTCCCAGCAGACAAAGTCCTTTTTCATTTGGTTAGCAAAAGAGACATAACTGGTTCATCTGAGACATAGACAAATTGGAGAAAGGATGAGCCACTGCGCAAAGCAGAGCTTATGGAGTCCTGTCATGCTGCTAGTTCAGAGACTTGTGACAAGAGAAGGCCCAGACAGTTCAGTGAATAACATTTCTTGATGAAATAATAAACATGTTACAGTAATAACCTCACAGTATCTCTGAATGCTGTGGGTTACTGAATCTGCTATTCCGCTTATTAGAGATAAATCTATTTTAAGAAAGGTACTCTTTAAGGGGAAAAAAAATTACTCGAATCAAAGCAGTCAGTAACTTTGATTTCTAGGCTATGCCATTTGACTAGCTGAAGGATCACAGTGACATTCCCCATTGATGTTGGGACCATAATACTGTCATTTTTATTATTCTCTGACAGAAGTAAACCAAAAATAATCTTCTGGTTTCTAAAATCTGTGGATTATAATTTGCTTTCTTTGCACAATTTCCATCTTCTCTTCCTCCTGCTTATTTGAATCTATCTTACCAAGAAAATACAGCCACGGCATAACCCTTGGCAATGACAGAGCAATCCCAGCCATGCCAAATGACCTTACTGAATCAACCTCAAAGTGCAACTTTCTAGGGACATTACAGAGCAGTGAGATCAGAAGGGATGTTAAAAGTACCTGAGGATACAGGTGAGGAGTAACTATTTTCTGGATAGCTCATAGCTAAAAATATGTTTACTTATTAAAATTCTGAGACTCCAAACCTTTGCCAGTGATAGTCCCCACGAACTGCAGTATTTATCAAATGTCATGCTTTAAAATTTCTCCCAAGAGCATAGAAACTATCTATTTGGAATTACTCACAAGTAAACACTGTTATTTTTAAGTCAATACAGATGGTCTTCAAGCGGTCTGTCTCATTCCTCTGCCTGTGGCAAATCTGATTTAATTCCTTCATTCTGCAGTGATCTTGGCACACATGAATTGTAAAAGCTGATATCTGCTAAATTTTCTAAATGCTTTCTGCTAAAGCCTATTAGCAGCTTGGCCCAAGCAGTCACTATCAGATAATAAAACACTCTGGACAGAAAATACCTGAATGATTTTTTTGCAGGTACTTAGTAGGTCAGGTAGGCTGTCAAACTGGTAATTCAAAAGCTATTTTTACTGTGATGGATCTGTTTTAAATGTCCACATTAAGAGAAATTTCTAATGTTCACAGATGGATAAAATATTTTTGGAACTTAACTCTTCCCTTAACCAAAGCTATAGGTCCTCTTTATTAATTTACACAGGAACATTTGAAAGGATGGAAGAACAACCAGGATACTCAAAGAAATATTTTACGTATTATGAGAAAATAACACATGTATTAGCTGCCAAAACACAAGATTTTTGGAGGGTGATTCCAGTGACTACTTGGCCTGATATTTTTGGATAGAGACTTTATGTAAATTTCAGCTTCCAGTAAACATAAAACACCCATAGAAACCTCTGCATTTCCCCTTACAGCAGCACATGAGAAAACAACAGGATTAGGTCACACCAATGGTCTGTCTTTGACAGTGGTCAGTAACAAATGCCTCAAAACCAATTAGATCTTCTGACTCTGCATCTTAAGAGATGGTCTCAGACCCAGAACCACCTCATAAGATTAGCCTGGGTGATTGTTCAGTGCTGTAACAGAATAAGCACCCCTGTAGCTATTTCTTGATGAACTTGTACCAGCCATTCATAAGAGCTGTGGAAAGCCAGCTGAAATGATCATTCTCTGATTAGAGGGAATAAAGGGGATTTTTTGGCAAGACTGAAGGGACATACATTGCATTTTGCTTCACCTCCATTAATGATTCTAGATACCTAGCAGAAAAAGAAACTGACAATGTCCACTTTGCCTTCTTGACACCAAATCCTTATGGAGAACAAATTCACACACATCTGGGGAACACCTCTGCCTAAGCTGTACCTAATTATGCAGTTAGTTTCCTTTCATAAAGCCCTGATCCATTCTTCTTATCTGTATTTCAAGCAATTCTTTATTTGGAGTACCACAACTGTACTACCTTCATCACAGAGTGGACATTTACTTGTTTCAATACAATTACTGTAACCAGTAAGTTAATGTAAGCTCATAACAGAGATGCCATCGTTACACAGATTTATGAGAAGAGCACCAAACATAAAATTGAGGTAATTGCCTGTGTGCTGCCAGGCTATTTTGCCAGTTAATATAAACAATATCACTCTCAGCATGAGCCACCAGAAGGACATCATCCTTAAAACTAATTCCTCACCTGTCACTGTCAGAAATTTTCACTATAAACTCAATGAAGAATTTGTTGCTAAGCGTAACTGACAATCATATATTACCGGGGAAAGGTGGTTACCTCAAGTACCCCAAACAATCTGTTGGTTTGGTATGTTACCACATAAAATTGATTTAATGCTGCAATTTTCCATTTCTCTCTGGAGCAGAGGCTGCTAATTTATTAGTCACGTATATTGAAAGTCCTCCTTTTCCCATTCATGTATAAATTTCCATAAGCAAACTGAGCAGATAGTATTTTGTTTGGTTTATTTTTAAAACTTGGAAAAACAAATTACTTGTGAAGTTCTGCAACTCGTGCTACTGAAACTGGTCCAACAAAGCAAGAAGTCAAAAGTCATACAGAAGATAAGAGATAGGAAGCATTGGCATGCCGGGGGAAAGACTAATGCGCCGTCTTGTTTTGATGCCTGCAAATAAGAAGTTATACAGCAATACCAAGAAGGATAAAGCAGGAGATTTTTATTTTTCTTAGTAAAGAATGCAATCGTTGACTTTAATGGGTGCTACAGTATATATCTGATTCTTTATTCAAATTTAATTCCTAACTTCTTTGGGTTTTTGAGGTTTTCAACGAAAGAAATCCCAAACTGCATGCCTGAGACAGTGGGCCTGAAGGTCTTTGACCAGCAACACTAGCACAGAAGTAAAATCAGGTACCCCAGCTCTCAGGAATCCTCATCTGTGACTAATCCTGTCTTTAACCACCAGGATCACTGTTTATCAGAAGTCTTTACGAGTCCAATCACATCTCACCATAAAGCATAAACATAGAATCATAGAATCATGAAGGCTGGAAAAGACCTTTAAGATCATTGAGTCCAACTGTAATCCAATTACCATGACCAAGAAACCATATCCTGAAGCACCACATCTAGATGCCTCCTGAACACCTCTAGAGATGGCAACTCCACCACCTCTCTGGGCAGTCTGTTCCAGTGCTTCACCACTCTCTCAGTACAGAGGTTTTTCCTAATGTCCAATCTTACCCTGGCACAACTTAAGACTCATTTCTTCTCATCCTATCACTAGTTACTTGGGAGAAGAGACCAACACCAGCCTCACTACAACCTCCTTTGAGGTAGCTGTAGAAAGCAGTAAGATCTCTTAGCCTTCTCTTCTCCAGACTAAACAACCCTGGCACTTTTTGTATGACATGCCTCCAAACCCTTCACCAGGCTCATTGGTCTTCTCTGGACACGCTCCAGGACCTCAATGTCTTTCCTATAACATGGCACCCAGAACTGAACACAGAACTCAGGCTGTGGCCTCGCCAGCGCTGAGTAGAGGGATATGAGCACTTCTGTACTCCTGCTGGACACTGTTCTTGATACAGGCCAGTATGCTGTTGGCCTTCTTGGCCACCTGGGCATACCGCTGGCTCATGTTCAGCCAGCTGTCCACCAGCACCCCCAGATCCTTTTCCACTGGGCTGCTTTCCAGGCACTCTTCCACAAGCCTGTAGCATTGTTTGGGGCTGTTGTTACCAAAGTGCAGGACACAGCTCTTGCTCAGCTACAACACTGTTGTAAGTGAGCAAAAGGGATTTAAAGGCCCATCATACACCAGTGCCTCTGAGTTTTGTGAAATACAGGGTAATGTTCTCATTCATGGTGGGGCCTGTATGTGGGCCTCTACAGATGAACTTAGGACTTGTACCACACAGTTTTAAAACCAGTAAGTAATATTAAGGCATGCTGCAGGTATAGCTGAGGAAGATCTCAAAGAGCTGAAAAAATAATGAGTATGATGGCAAATTACTTCTTGCTTGGTCGCTTTGCAGCCAATTCCAAAGTGGTGTAAAGTACTTGAAAAGCCAACAGCTTTCAGAATAACTAAAGAATAATGAATATAATGTTAAAACCAGGGATTCCCAAAGCAAATATTGTTTGTTCCAATAAAGTTCATAGTACTAGAAATGGTCTGATACTATTATCTTGCAGTTAATGGACTAAGACAGCAATATTAATAATACTCCTTCCCTTGTAAAAGAAAGTTGCAAAGAGACCATGATTTTTGCAAACAATCTTATCTCTCCCAAGGTCCTGCACATGCCAGAAACCTTCCAGGTGAAGTGAATAATAATCAAAGAAGATGTTTACAGCCTTTGCAAGAACAACACCTACGCTACTCTTGACTATATCCAATGAATGAAGAAAATTTCAGGACAACAATTGTACCTTTCTGTAAACTTTCTGTACATCTGCTCATGACAGTGGAGAAGATGTGATGAAGAACACATTAAGCATGGGACTATGTATCTCCCTCATTATTCCATGCCATCCTTTATAATATGATGTTTGGTTATAAACAAGCATGCTTTCTGTGTATTCAGGGAAATTGAGTATTTCCAGCCTGAAAAGACATTTCAAGTGCAAAGAAGCAGAGACTTTATCTATCTGAAAGTCAAGCAGCAGCAATGGATTCCAGGTAACAAATGCTTTCCAGCTAATTAATCTCTCAAACAGTCCTCTGGCTCAGGATCCTGCAGGCCACAATGTTGCAATAATAAGTTAGTACTGCTCACATGCTAGTTCCAGGCTGAAAGTGGTGTGTCTTCTGTCCTCAGCCTCCTGATGAAAATAAAAATGGGGCTACGAAGACTACCAGGTCCTGACAATTTTGTCTTCAATCTGTCAAGAATATATTCCATGACACAGGACTAATTTTCAAACATTCTTCATGACTATTCTTTCACAACCTTGCATTTGCAACTTATCATGAGGATCAAAGCACAAACTAAGGCATCAGCTATTCTCCTAAACTCATGATAAACTATGAATACTCTTGACCTACCCATTATTTTTTGTTATGTATATATCTTGAAATGTTTTGGATTACTTAGCTAACAGGAAAACAGTAAATTCAAATGACACAATTGGTATAAGCTTGCTACATTGACAGCAAGAATGTAAGATAGCACAAATGCATAGTACAGAGGAAAGAGCACCTTTGCATGAACAGCCTGTTGAACACAGGACAAGGTGGCTCAGATAGTACATCCGTAGCTTAACCACAAAGCCAGCCCCTAAGGCAGCTTCAAAATGCCAGTACACAGGCTTGAAAGAGCCTGCCAACAAAGCAAATGTGCCTGATGGTTTTAGGGGCTTATGACAAAAGAAAGGAAAGAAGTAAAATGACAAAAGAAATGTAATATGTAGGGGGAAAAAAATACCACCCCGATTTCATTAGCCTGCTGTAAGGGGATGAAGAAAAACTGTTTGTCAGTCTCTTATAGAATACAGGATTTAAGACTTGCAGGGTTTTCTTAAATAATGACAGTACAACTTTTGGTGTCTAATTACTTCATTAAGATTTAGGAAGAAATAGACATTGATAAATGAGGCTACAAACTGCTGTGCACTGGGAAGAGATATTTACACTGATGACACAGAAGCTAGCACTTTCCATGGATGTTATCATCTTGAAAAGAAATGCTTGAATTTGGAGCTTGTATAAGTTAGCAATACAATTGACAGATTATATGACCAGAAATATACCCAAAAAACCCCACAAGAAACATATGCTTCCTCCGCTTTCTTGGGAGAGCACTGCAACATTACCAACTGCTTCCGATTTCCACAGCCTATCTGTTCTCTGCACTCCTGAACAGAAGTGAAACACTTGTTTGTTGAACTCACCGACCCCATTCTCCCGGTTGCTTTGCTAAAGAGACCGTGCAAACTTGCTGCAATATGTCTGTACATTCCCTCCCCTGACACAATCTTATTTCCTCATCTTTCACAGCCAGTGCTCTTGCCCTCCCTCCATGCTGCTTCCCTTTCTCAGAGGCCATCAGAGAGCTCCTGGCAAATAGAGAGACTTCAGCTCCCACTAGCATACTCTCTTTATGCCTCACAGATACTCCAAAAAAATCCTTGGAATAAGCTGGATAGTTAAAAAGATTGAAGAAAAACTGGCTGCAACAACTTCCAGTTTCTGGCTTGTAATTGGGGAAGGAGTGCCCAGTGGGTCTGTAGAGGAGCACAGTTAATTTGGGGAGGAAAGACTTTCTTCACTGCCAGGTATCAGCGTAAGAGTAGTATCAGCAATAGTTAGCAGAGGAACTTTCCCCTTGAACTTTCCTTCCCATGCCCAAGCAAAAGCTTATCCAGATAAACCCCAAGCTACTACTGGTATTATTGTAAATAAATTAGGTTTTTTATATATGTATATTTATGAGGATCTGACTAAATAAGGCAAGGTTAAAGCTAACTCAGTATCTCACAGAATGACTTGTGGCACTGAAGTTTACAGAAGTCAATGCCATTAGCTTCACAGCTCAAAAGTTTGCTACAAAGATAATCACATTTATTTGCCAAGATCTACATCCCTTTCCTTCATGTGTGCGGACATCCTTGATATTTTCATTACACATAAATACTGTTTTATATCAGCTGTTACATTATTCTGGCCCTGGCAAGGACTGGTTGCCAGAATTGCCTTTACCTGCACATACACACACACATCCCCTTCTCAATATATTGGTTTATTCTAGTTCTTAGATTTCCCTGGCAGTGTTCATGGAGTAAAGCTCTGCTTAGCAGCAGTGACAAGGCAGACACAGAGTCTCAGGAGTAATGATGACATTAAGAAATAAAAATCAATTTTACAATCTAAACAATATTAGTAACCACTCTGCCTTCTCAATACTAGGGTAAGACATAGGGTGTCAAAGATCCCAGCTGGGAGTCTGAGTGTCCAGCCTTCTCCTATGCTCACATCTGCAGCTTTGCCCAGCAAGTGCAGCAATGACCTGTTAGCTTGTGCTGGGGACACTTCACCCAGCATGCCTAGCTTCATTCCTCTTTTTCTGCCCTCTTCCTAGCAAGATCTCAGGCTAACAGACCACTAGCTTTCTAATTCAGATTACACTGAATGGCAACACACAGCATAAACAGGTGAAAACAGGATGTTGTTATTTAAGGTCTATATATTAATCATGGTTTGGGTTGGAATGGACCTCCGAAGGTCATCTAGTCCAACTGCCTCTGCAGTAAGCAGATCAGGTTGCCCAGAGCCCTTCCAAACCTCACTTTGAGTATCTCCAGAGATGGGCCCCCAACCACCTCCCCAGGCAACCTGTTCCAGTGTTCCACTACCTTCGTGGTAAAGAACTTGTTCCTACCACATGGGAGGTTAATAAGGGAGCATGACAATCACCTACATAACTACATGTGCAAAATGTAACTGAAAATTGTTAACTCGCTTGTACCTGAACCTTTGCCTTGTAAACTCAGTAATTGGCAAGTATGTGCAGATGTGCTGATAGTGCTACTCATGTATGTCCTGACTGTCTTTCTCAAATAAAGGTTTTAATGAAATAAATGTCAAGATGATTTCTTGGATGACTGCTTACACTTACTCCTGCTTATACTTGCTTAATATCCATAAATTATGGCGTATGTTTCAGCAGCATCTAATTACACTTGTCATTCTGAATGTCAGATTCATAAGTAGTGAAGACAAGCTGTACAGTGATAGATGGCCAGTTCAGACATAATTTATGACAAATTAAATAATTTTAAAAAACAAAAAAACCACAACATATGTAGCACTGTAAAATGACCAAAAGTTATATGGAAGTAACGTTTCTTTTGGTTTTACAAGTTCTTACCAGCAGAAGAGTTTTACTAACTTCACCTTTCTACTAGTGCCCTCATAACCCTTTACCTAAAAATCCATTAAATGCTTCTAAGTTTTTCTAGAACAAGCCTGCACCTGCATTTTGTTATTTACAGTATTTCTACCAAAGTGTTTCTTAATTTACACCATCCTGGAACATTTTTCAGAAGTAATCAAATGGAAAGGAAACTTTCATATACCATTTGGCACTATATTTCCATGAGTCACTTAATGCCCTTAAACCAGCATCTGCCATTGCTGCTGCTATGGAGCCTGTGACCATGAGAGGACACTTCACCCAGCATACCGAGCTCTCCCTCCTGCAAAGCCAACATTCAGCTGCTGCAGGCTTTCCTGGCACAAAGAACAACTTGTCACTGTAGGCAGGGTGGATGGCTTTTAACTTGTTGGCTTAGGGTAGGTGCTGCTCTATCATTTCAAAGAACACAAATGGCTGGTTCTTGTAAACCAAACCAAAGTCCATATTTGATACACTGCCAGATAAAATTTAATGCTAACAGTAGCACATGCACAAGCTGGTTTGAGGCTCAGGACAACTCTGCATCTCCAAAAGTACAGACACTTTGATCTAGTGGTATTGCATTTCTCATGTCCTCAGGTGCCCTTGTGCACTGTCCAGACATGCCAACTGGGGCCACAAAACACTGATTCCTTTAACAGGTCTCGGGGTCATGGCACCATTTTTGTTCTCTTTGGTAGGCGGGACAGTACAAGGATTGCAGAGTTCAGCTCTTGCAAAGTAGGACTAAATATGCACTTCATGGTTCTTAAAAACTTTTTCCCCTTTAATCTTTTCAACAGAAGCTTTTAGTAGAATCAAAAAATCACCTGATTGGAAAAGACCTTAAGATCATTGAGTCCAACCACAACTTAACATCTCCCTATAAACAACTGTTAGACCACGTCCCTAAACACCTCATCCAGGAGTTTTTAAACACCTCCAGGGATGGTGACTCTACCATTTCCCTGGGCAGCCTGTTTCAGTGCCTGATGCCCATTTTGGTGAAGATACTTTTCCACATATCTAATCTACACCTCCCCTGGTGTAACTTAAGGCCATTTCCTTTCATCCTATCACTTGATACCTGTGGTAAGAGGCTGGTACCTGCCTAGATACAACCTCCTTTCAGATAGCTGTGGAAAGTGATGAGGTGTCTCCTCAGTCTCTTCTTCTCCAGGATGAAAAACCCCAGCTCCCTCAACCCCTCCTTCACAGGGCTTGTGTTCAACACACCTCACCAGCCTCACTGCCCTTTTCTAGACACTCCAGCACCTTAAAGTCCTTATTGTAGTAATAGGCCCAAAACTGAACAGAGTACTCAAGGAGCAGCCTCACTAGTGCCAAGTAGAGGGGCACAATCACTTCCCTACCCCTGCTGGCCACACTATTTCTGATACTATTTCATGGCCACCTGAGCACACTACTGGCTCATATTCAGTTGGCTGTTGACCAGCACCCCCAGATCCCTGTCTGCCAAGTCACTCTTCTACAAGCCTGTAGTATTTTCTGTTTGTTTGTTTGTTTGGTTTTTACCAAAGCACAGGACCCAGCGCTTTTGTTGAACACCACGCAGTTGGCCTCAGCCCATCAATCCAGCCTGTCCAGCTTGGTGTCGTCTACACACTTATTGAGGGTGCACTCGATTTCCTCATCAAGGTAACTGATGAAGAAGTTAATGAGCCCTGAGGAGCACCACTTGTGACCAGCTGCCAACTGGATTTAACCCTGTTCACCACCACTCTTTGGGCCCAGCCATGGACCCAGCAAAGGGTGTGCCTGACCAGACCATGGGCAGCCAGTGTGTCCAAGATGATGCTGTGGAGAACTGTGTTGAAGGCTTTGCTGTCCAGCTACACGATATCCACAGCTTTTCCCTCATCCACTAAGTGGAGGTCAGCAACAGTCGTATATATTGACATCTAACTCCACAACTCAATATTTTTCAGTCAATGGACCTGAAAAGTACCCCAATTAAAGTCATAACTACTGTATTTTTTTCATTATGACTCGCAGAAAATGTTGTTTGTAAGCTGCCCTTTCTTCCTTCAGCCCTTGCACATCCTGAGCCTTCAGTTAAGAAACATCACAGACCTAACTGCTTAGAGAGGCCTACAGGTTAGATGCAGAAAAAAAGCTTCTGTCATAGTCCAATTATTTTACTATCCATTTGACATTATTTTCATGGTTCATTTTCTGTTTAGGTTTTAGGGAGGTGCCTGGAGCAGTGCTGCAAATAGGAGCTGTAAAGTAAAATACAACATTATTTATTATTATGATATCAGTGTGCCTAAATAACTATGCTACCCACAATATTCACAATAGCCTGAAGAAAGAAAGAATGACAAATATCACTGTCAATAGCTGCTCTAGGAGTGTCCTCTGATTTTCTGTATTCAAAACAAGAATCTCTACAGTCCTTCTATAAAGCCCTATGTGTAAAACAAATCAGAAGTAATTACAATCCTGTATGTCAAGGACAGAAACCATCCATATTTAATCAGTGTCTGTAAATAAGACATTTTCTGGCAACTAGATACTGAAGGACCTGCTTGGCACTTAGTTCAGAAGTAAGATGGTCAGCACTGCATAGCAGTATAGCATTAGAAAGTCCAAGTCCTTGGAAATCATTAGGTCTTTGTCTATGATGAACATACACAGACACTTGCAGAAGTCCACTTGCACTTCAGACTCACAAAATATGATTCAGCCATTTATATGAATGGAAGGATCTGTTGTTGAGTCTATGTTAAGCTAGGCTGCCAAAGATGGAGGTGAGTTGAATCTCATCTTGTGTTACCATTCTGGTCAACATTTTCAAACCTCATCTTAAAGACAAAAGCTTAGAAATCCATGGCTAAAGCATCTAAATGGAAGTTTCAGTATTCAGATGTGCTTCACTGTTAGGTCTCCCCATGGCATTGAGCAGGACTTCTTTGAAAGTTTTCAGTTGGTTCTGGTCTCTTTCCCCATGTATCTGTCACCTTTTGTTGTTATTTATCTTCTCAGTGCATATATATGTTCCAAAAGGAAAAAATGAGGCTGTAGTAGCTGCCTGTATTATACTTAATAGCTTGATAGTTAGAGTTACTCAGCTGGGAACAACTAACCATTGAGTTATAGGGAGTTTGGACATGAAAGTCTCTCCCGCTGAAGCTGTTCTTGTTTTCATAAACAATTAAGCTTCCATTGGAACCGCCTGAGAGTAATTCACTGTGTAGTCCAGTATTCAGCAAAGAACAAGGATAGGTAAGTTCAAATCATTGATCTAATGAATATTTAATGACTTCTAGCATAGATGAAATAAAATGTTCCCATTGTGAAAACTTATCAGCAGTGAATAGACAGCATCTGGCAACAGCAGCATTAACTTGCATACAGCTGTTCACAGGGAGAACAGAGGGAAGGATTTTTCAAAGAAGCAGATGCACAATCACGGGGTAGGTTTGACAAAGAGTTCTGAGATTAGAGCTCTCCAGGGAAAGTCCTGCATATAGGAGGGAGACTGGTAGGATAAGACCTGTTCTGGCAGAAAGAAAAGTCAATGTGGTGGAAGTTCAGGAAAATTAAATTATACAGAGTACCCTACCATCCCAGTGATGGAGTACATTTCTGCAGGTCTCTCACCCTCTGTGATCAGAACTCTAAATTTTACTATAAAGCAGTTCTGTCTGTTGTTGTGGGGACTGGAGTTGGGCTCCTGTTAGAAGATAGCATTTAAACTCTATCTGATTTCCAAATCCAAAAGGAAGAATTTGCCCAAGATCCTTGTGTAAGTCATAAGTAAACATGCTGTGATAAATGGTACCCAAGATCAGCATTTCAAACCTATCTTCTTTTTTTTTTTTTATTATAAAATTTTCAAAACAGAAATAAACTGTAAAATATGTCAGCATTTAACACAAAACAAAACATTTTGGAGAGCTTTCCTCAACATAATAAAACCAAAAAATCCAACCAAATAAGGAAGCCCCCGAATCCCAATTCAACGTGATCATTTTGGTTCGAATTAAAATGAATGTTTGTTTTCAGTTCAGCTGTCAAACCTACTAATTATGTGCACAGCCTTGCTCACAATATTGCATTCATGCTTTGGTATATTAAAAACAACTGAAAAGGAGAAACTTTAAAATTAGGAATCACCTTTTCTAAAAGTTGTGGAAGGCCCCTCTTAGCTCCCAATCCACTGCTGGTAAATAAGTAAGGCAGTTCTTCCACACACAGCTGCCAGAAATTGCACTATTCACAGGGATTTTTACTCAAGCTAGAGATAAGCTAACAAACTTTTAATGAAATCACTGTGAAACAAACACAAAAATGGTTCCTGAGACACCAAGAAATAAACTGGAATAGCTGTCAGCTAGCAAGTCTTCCACAAAACTGATTTGATTGTCAGTCTATTCAAGCGTTCAAGAACAACAACAACAAAAAAATTCCACTCAGCTAAGTAGAACATGCATCTGCAGACACCCACCTTTATTTTCTTTTACCCTACACTACTTAGTTTCATGTTGTCATAATAATGGCAGACATACATTTTTCCTAATCACTTTAATATAGACTGCAGACATGACTTTTAACAATTTTATCTTTACTGGGCAATAATCCAAACATTTTTCCTGACTCCGGGGCTCTCTTTCCTTGACTGCCATGGTTTCCTAAGGGAGATGTACAGCCTCTGATTGAAGGTCAGGCAGGCTTCACCACTTGCTCCAGAGACTGATGACTTGCATATTTAAATCATACAGTGAGTTGGATAATCCCCTTTCATAGAAAAACCCTGGGGAGGGAACTGTGTAAGAGGATACAAGGAATCCTTGTTAAGAACTAGCTATCTGAGGTACTTACGGGCCCCCACCCTCACTCTTATATCTGATTATCAAGGAGTCTTTATATTCACAAATCTCTTCAGGCACAGAAGTGCTATAAACAAGGAAGAAGGGGTGGGGAAAGCCTAGACTTCAGTCCTCCAGTGCCGCTGGGCACCCAGCTCCGCAAACATCAGCCATCAGGATGAGGATTCACTTCTGTGTGACTGGCCCAAGGTCACAGAGAAAATCTGTAGTGAAGCAAGACAAAGGATGTAAGGCTTCAGCGGGCGCTACCACACAGCAATGGCCGTCTGTCACACGCAGACAAAGCTTTGCAGCTTGCCATTGAGCCGAGTGATTACGTGACCCACCCCAAAAATACTCCTTACTTTCATCAGCTTTTTATATCTTTACCTTTATTCTCTCTTCATGCCAGAATCAAATATTATTTGATGCATATGCAAAGATGCAGTAAAATAATTATAACCTGAATAGCGTATCTTCATTCCTGAAGAACAAGTCCTTTGCTATTCAATCTAAAAATAGAAATAACAAGAGGAAAAAAGAAAAACACAAGCTTTGAAACTTGGCAGGAATGGCAGGAAATCATACCTTGAGTCACAGGGCACTCTCAGCATCTGTTCCAACTGCAAGGTCTTCAAGCTCCCATACACAGCTACTCTCCCTTTATATTCCAGGCCCCAAGACTAGCCCCAAAGATATTATTCTTCCTATGCAGTACATCTTGTCTCAAGTATCTTGCATTGCCAGTTTCCAAAATATTATTCAGTTGGTACTGGAAATGTGAACTTGCTCACAGATGAGGAGTTTTTGCTGTTCAGAAGATATTTGACAAAACAGTTCCCAGAGGGCTGAAACAACAGCTCTGACTGCATTTGGGTGTTGTAAGTGCTCCCCCCAAAAAAATTCTGGTTAATAAGTTAAATGTTTACACTTAAACTTTCAAAGGGGAACATCAAATCCTATTCAACAAAGAAGACATAAATGCTATTTTTCTCTCATGTTTCATGCTTTCTAATGGCTTTTATTTTCATTACAAACATTTCAGTTCTGCCTGAACTGTGTACAAAGGGAACTAGCTCTTTAATCCTCAGGACAATCCATATTTTCTTCACCCTTTGGAAAGTAAACATAGCAGCTGGTAACTTTTAAATCCTGTGTTTTGCTATGCAAAGGATCACAAACAGAATAGTCAAAGTTAGGAATGAAAAACACTGGCTCCCTTAACTAGATCATTTCCTTAGTGTTAAAAAAAAAATATGTATTTTTATACTTCTATCTAATTTTCAGAAAGCTAAGAAGTACAAAATTTGACATGTCTGCTGTCTTACACAACTGGATTAACCTTTAGACAATGTACAACAGGGTAATTGTCAACAATATTTTTTTCTAACAGTCAACCTGAAATATCCTACCTATGTATGTATATGATCTACTGCCTCTTTATCAGTTGAATTTGGGATGTTGTATTAAGTCAATATCATGAAAGCCACTTTGCAAAGCAGTGTTTCTGCAGATGAGATTGCCAGTGCCCTCAAGATCAGTGTTGTCCCATAAAAACAAACAATCTCTCTTCCAATCAAACATATCCATATCTCTTTGCAGACTGAGACTAGAAGAGTACCACCATGATTATATCTGAAAATGCCACTGAGGATCTACGTGTGCTTTTGCTACACACCTGTTGAACTCCATATCATAACAGAAAGCCTGAAATAGACAGTAATACCAACAGTATGCAATACTGAATGGATGCTGGACAGCATTTGCCTCTGGATAAATCCATTTTCGCAGTGGTTTCATTCATTGGCTTCCCTGGAATACATTGCTCTCCCAGGGATTCTTCCTCATTTAAACAAGGCTAAAATTGACACAAAAATCAGGGTATGTTTCCCTTTTGAGTTAGCAGAATTCAACAAGTAGGTCCTATCCAACTGGCTACAGAAGCATGTAGTCAATTATGCTACTTATCTGCTGCCCCAGAACTCAGCAGAAGCCAGATATCTGAACCAGAAAATAAGACTTGCCCCTGCAGCAAGCCTTCTGCAGTCTTGGGGTTCCCACACCTCGCCATTTTACATTCAGTGTATGGTACCAGCCTGTTGGCCTCCTTCTCCAGGACATGGTTTTGTTCAGTCTCAGACACCCCAAGTGAGCACAGTCTGAATCCCCAGGATTTTTTGTACTGCTTCTATTGGTAAATGAGTTCCTTGTCTCAGGTTACCAAGGCACCTTCTCTTCTTCCATAGTACTCTGTTAAAAGGTTGTTTGGTCTATGTAGTTCACAGCCAATGGTTTCATGATTTTATAGTAATTATACGTGTACAAGAATCATAGAATCATAGAATCATAGAATCAGTCAGGGTTGGAAGGGACCACAAGGATCATCTAGTTCCAACCCCCCTGCCATGGGCAGGGACACCCTACACTAGATCACGCTGGCCAGAGCCTCATCCAGCCTTGGCTTAAACACCTCCAGGGACGGGGCCTCAACCACCTCCCTGGATAACCCATTCCAGGGCTTCACCACTCTCATGGTGAAGAACTTCCTCCTCACATCTAGCCTGAATCTCCCTATTTCCAGCTTCATTCCGTTCCCCCTAGTCCTATCACTACCTGAGATCCCGAGAAGTCCCTCCCCAGCCTTCCTGTAGGCCCCCTTCAGATACTGGAAGGACACAATTAGGTCACCTCGGAGCCTTCTCTTCTCCAGACTGAACAGCCCCAACTCCTTCAGTCTGTCCTCATAGGAGAGGTGCTCCAGCCCTCTGATCATCCTCGTGGCCCTTCTCTGGACACGCTCCAGCACCTCCACATCCCTCCTGTAATAGGGGCTCCAGAACTGGACACAGTACTCCAGGTGGGGTCCCACCAGAGCTGAGTAGAGGGGAAGAAGCACCTCCCTTGACCTGCTGGTCACACTTCTCCTGATGCAGCCCAGGATCTGATTGGCTTTCCGGGCTGCAAGTGCACATTGAGAGCTCATGTTGAGCTTCTCGTCCACCAGCACCCCCAAGTCTCTCTCCTCAGGGCTGCTCTCCAGCCAGTCACTGCCCAGCCTGGATTTGTGCCTGGGATTGCCTCGACCCAGATGCAGGACCCTGCACTTGGTCTTGTTGAAGCTCATGACGTTGGCTTGTGCCCACCTCTCCAGCCTGTCCAGGTCCCTCTGGATGGCATCCCTTCCCTCCAGCGTGTCCACTGCAGCACACAGCTTGGTGTCATCAGCAAACTTGCTGAGGGTGCACTCGATGCCACTGTCCATGTCACCCACAAAGATGTTGAACAAGACAGGTCCCAGGACTGATCCCTGAGGGACTCCGCTTGTCACTGGCCTCCATTGGGACATGGACCCGTTGACAGCCACTCTTTGGGTGTGGCCATCAAGCCAGTTCTTTATCCATCTAGTGGTCCATCCATCAAACCCATGTGTCGCCAGCTTGGAGACCAGGAGGTGGTGCGGGACAGTGTCGAAGGCTTTGCTCAAGTCCAGGTAAACGACATCAGTTGCTTGCCCCTCATCTATTAATGCTGTCACCTGCTCATAGAAGGCCACCAGGTTTGTCAGGCAGGATTTGCCTTTGGCAAAGCCATGCTGACTATTCCAAATCACCTCTTCGCTATTCTTCTGAGTCATGAGTGCCTCCAGGAGGATCTGCTCCATGATCTTTCCGGGCACAGAGGTGAGACTGACTGGCCTGTAGTTCCCGGTTCCTCCTTCTTGCCCTTTTTAAAAATGGGAGTAATGTTTCCCCTTTTCCAGTCTGTGGGGACTTCCCCAGTCTGCCATGACTGTGCCAAGAGCACACATAGAGCCATTACTCAGGAGAGGTGCTATATATGAGCTACTCCAGCTCCAGCTCTAAAAGAAATACTATAGGAAGATAGTTTAGATATTATTAGCCAGTATCATAAAATCATAGAATGGCTTGAGTTGGAAGGGACCTTAACCATCTAGTTCCAATGCCCTGCCATTGGCAGAGACACCTCCCACTAGACCAGGCTGCTCAAAGCCTCATCCAGCCTGGTCTTAAACACTTCAAGGATGAGGTGTTCACAACTTCTCTGGGCAACCACTTCCTGTGTCTTACCACCCTCATAATAAAGAACTTCTTTCTAACGCCTAATCTAAATCTTCCCTGCTCTAGTTTAAAACCATTGCCCCTTGCCCTAGTACCACAGACCTTTACAAATAGTCCCCCTCCAGATTTTCTGTAGGCCACCTTCAAGTACCAGAAGGCTGCTATAAGGTCTCCCTGGAGCCCTCTCCAGGCTGAACAGACCCAACTCATTCAGTCTGTTCTCACAGGGGAGGTCCTCCAGCCCTCTGATATTCTTTGTGACATGTGTCTTGACCCTCACCAACAGATTCATGTCCTTCTTGTGTTGTCTTCTACAGCGAGGCATTCCAACATTTTAGCTCATGTTCTACTTCACATATCATCTGAAGAGGTAAGTCTTGAGACTTCACTGAAATTCACACAGCACACCTTCTAGACTTCGAAGTCCTTGTCTAGTTGAAAACCAAGAAGGAAGTGAGCTCTTCTGGAAGTGGACTTTTTGTGTATCAGCATTATTGATAAACCCAAAGCATACTCATTGCACCAGAAGAAGAAATAAGAATGGCAAAAAAGCCAGCCCTTTCTTTAGCTCTTTCTTGGGCTTTGCTTTCTAAGTGTCAGGCTTCGAGAATTACTGCAGGATCCATAGCCACTTTGAAAAGTTTCTCTGATGAATAGCTGAAGTATAACTGTGGCAATAACTTTTCACTAAGACCTTAACATTTCAAAGGACTTTACAAACAAACAAATGAAAAAAAAAATCCACCAAGAAAATTTATCTGAACAGAAGTAATAAACACCCTGGAGGATCAGTGCTAACATTATGCAATGGAGTTGCTTGACAAAATTTTACCCAGACTGGGAGAAGATTGTAACAGCATTTTAAATGTGACAGAGCCACTATCAAAGTAAAAAGCTAATGGAAGTTGTTAAAAGCTTTTTTGTAGAATGGTACCCAAAATGGGCTAAGGTCCTTTTGCTACTTTTAAGCTTATAGAAGAGCCGTGTGCGTAAATGTACCAGTGAAGAAGGAAAAAAGATCCTGATTATGTCTCTACAAATACTGCTGCTATACAACTAAATGCTGGAGGCACCTGAAAGAACATAAGTCAAAACTCAAAGTATGAATTATTCCAGCTCAGAGAAATTACTTTCACTCCTGTTGCACAGTCTCAAGCTATAAAATAAATACTATAGGAAGAGAGCTCTTGCAATACTGTGGCATATCTCAGCATTGCTATCAGAAATAATTTATTTCAGAGAAGAGTTAGTGCCAAGTACCTTTCTGAATTGCCACACAAGAAATCCTACAATAAGGTAAAAAGGAAACACCCTCATCCTTCTGGGGCTCAGTTTCTCAATAACAATTTCTTTTATATCCCCATAGACAGGTCCCACTCATAAGCTGCCCAAGCTCCAGCTTTGCCTGCTGCTTACCCACTCACCCTCAGGACCCACAGACACTGAGACTCACTCAGAACCTTGGTCATTCTACATGTCTGGAAAAAAAAAGTATTGGAGACCATGAAGTACTCACTTGGCCATAAAGTAGCTTTTCTTAAGGTGAGAGAGAAATATAGATGGGTGAATAGGGAGGGAAGGAAGAAAGAGAAAAAGGCGATTAACAGATTCCTCCCACAGGAAAGTGAGGAAGGAATTAAGAATCTGGAACCATTCTTGCAAGTGTTTAATATCCTCTCATAAATGTGTACAAAGCCACCTATGACCTCCATGCAAGGCTTCTAAAACCTCCTTTCTGGTAAGAAGAGGTGATTCTGCTCTAGTGAGACTTCAACTGGAGTATTGTGTCCAGCCCTGAGGCTCCTAACACAAAAGAGAAAGCCCTGCTGGAGTGGATCCAGAGGAGGGACACAAAGATGATTACAGTGCGGGAGCACCTCTGCTGTGAAGACAGGCTGAGAGAGTTGGGTCTGTTCAGCCTGGAAAAGAAAAGGCTCCAGAGAGACCTCCTAACTACAGGAAGACTACAGAATGACTGTTTAGAAGAGCTTGTAGCAATAGGACATGGGTGGTTTTAAACTGGAGCAGGGTAGATTTAGGTTGGATATAAGGAAGAAGGCTTTTTAATGAGAGTGGCAAAATACTGGAACAGGTTGTCCAGGGATGTGGTTGAGGCCCCATCCCTGGAGACATTCAAGGTCAAACTCAGTGTGGCCCCGGGCAGCCTAGTTGGAGGTGTGCCTGGTCACTGCAGGACAGTTGGACAAAATGACCTTTGAGGCTCTCTTCCAACCCAATGTAGTATGAGAGTCTACGTCTGGTCAAAGTAAAATCATGGAGCAACCCATCAGCTTTGTGTAAAACATTAAAGATGTATCCAAATTCATAGACCTGATTCAGACTCCTTTGAAACTATTTTACTCTCTCTGTTGAGGACACAGGCAGGCAAGGGCCAACAGCCTCCTAATTTAAGGCCTCACTTAAATGCTTAATTGTCCTGTCAGAAGGATAGGGGACACAGTATCTTGCTTTTCTGGTGTGGGAGCATGTGTAGATCCCAGCCCAGAGGAACATTTTGCTCTTGGCTACTTAATTCATCCATGTGGAATCAATGTCCTTCAGTAAGACTTTTGTTTGGATGACTAGTTTTCTCTGATAAATGCTAGTAAACATAAGGATATACATTTAAGCACTCTAAACCAGTTTAATGCTAAAAGCACAATGTGCTTTAGGGAAAGTAATGAGGATGGAAATACAAAAGCCCACAAAATCTACCAGTTGGCTGTAACGCACAATAGTCTCTGGTTTCTGATGACAGTCAGAATGCAAGACTATTCTTATTGCACAGCTGTCACTGTACTGAAACAATTATCCAGCATGGGGGGAAAAAAGCCTTAATTTAGTTCTCATCATGGCTAATAAAACTAACATTGCTATACTAAAACACTGAAGCATCATCAATGCTACAGCATCCCTTCAGTGTGATGTAGGAGCAGAGGAGCTCTGTCCTGAGAAACCAACACTGACATCTACATTGGTAAATCATGTAATTTCAGCACACACCCCTCAGCAACACTATTAGACTGACAGGACAGTCCATAACTCAGCCACAACCTGCACCAGCTAAGTCTCCCAATTTCCAGACAGGCTTCAGAAATCAGAATGGGTCAGGAAACATTCTCTCCCAGTATTTTGCATGCAGGACCATGATCTCGGGGAATAAAAGGAGTTTATGATACAGGACTGGATTGTTTGTGTCAGCTGACCTTGCTGCCAGAGAACTTAGGCCAGGTACATTTTGTTTACTGGCAGAGACATAAGAAGTGTGTCCTATTAACACAAGATCTCTAAAAAAGCCACTGCAGAGTTTGTGTTTCTGTGTGTAAGTGACCTCTTCACACGTGTAAATATCTAAAGGGTGGAGGTCACACAGATGGGGCTGGGCCACTCTGGAGCATCTGTCATGTACAAAGAACCCTAAAATAGTGGTAGGAACTCAGCAAAAAGTCAGCAATGTAAGAGTGAAATAATTCTCTCCACATACGCAGTTTTCTTCCTGGGCAGGAAAGATGTGTGTGTGTGTCTGTGTGTGTGTCTGTGTGTGTGTGTGTGTGTGTGTGTCTGTCTGTGTGTCTGTGTGTCTGTGCGTGCGTGCATGCACATATATATCCCAAACTGCCCTGGGGAAAGTAGAAAGAAAATCAGACCATTGGTCTTTAGTAGCTATGCTCTCTTTGTAAAGTGCTCACATACTGTGGTTATGGAATGACATAAAAACCTCAACATTTTAAACAGCTTCAGCTTGCCTACAAAAACAGAGGAGACATCTGAAACCATTTAACAAACATTAATCAAGCATCCAATTTTTCCTGTGAAATAGCTAAATACAAGCAAATCAAATTACAAAAGATAAGCACAAAATGGCCAAGAGATGCTTCTCAAACCTAACAGCAAAACAGTGACAAACATGGAAAATAATACATAAAACCAGCTTGCCCCTTTGATATACCCACTAGCTATAGCTTCATCCAGGAATGGTAAAAGACTACAAATATTAAATCTTTAGAGGAATATTTGAGGAACAAATATACTGTAAAACACTAAATGAGTGCATCAAGTTGCTTTTCTACTCTCTTGCCTTAAGCAGCCTAGCACAAATAAAATTTGATGCTAATCACTCCTAGCAGTTTTCACAGAAACTGAAAATCTATTACTTCCTCTAGCTGCAACTAAAAATTTTCCCAGCTGTTTCATTACTGATACTTGAAAAGTATCAGTCATACCTATAATTTTATCTTGGTGTCGGCCTGGTGATCGCCTCTCTTGACCATAACACATTTGACCTAGTAGTGACAGAAAATCCTGGCTGAATTAAAAGGGTTTTTCACATAATCAAGTATCGTGGAAATAAAGAGATATGAAACTTGGGTTTATGCAAAAGAAGCTGAATTACAGGGGGGAAATGAATTATTATAATGGCATTTTCAGCCAAGACAAGATGCTCAGGCACTAAACAGATTATGTGCTTGCAATAAGCTACAAAAAAACACTGTAAAATTAAAAGAGATGTATTGGCAGTGGATTCCTTTTATAATTAAAAATGATTCAGAAAGCAAAAATATTATCTAGGACAAAGGTAAAACAAATCTGTTTATCTTAAGAGCTGATTTCAAAATGTTTCAGTCATCTCCCTACTAACAACAATTTTTCTTCACACTTCACCCAAGATTTTCCACATATGTTTTAACCACCAGAAAGAAATCATCCTATTTCTTATCTCAAATTATACACAGCAGAAAATATTATTGACAAATGTAGCATGACACATTGAACAGAAAATTTATATGATTTCATCAGTGTAGCACATTTTGTATTAATGAAGGCAAATATGTCAAGTAAAATTCTTAACCCTGCTCTTTGCTTCTTATAAAGACTATGGCAAAAGCAGTTCAAATGTGGAAAGGCTCTGCAGTCAGACATGGAACAGACTGACTCCTGCATAGCCTCTGAAGTCAGTAATGCTCATGAGGTGCAAAAATGTCCATAGGCATAGCATAAGGATCAGGATCTGTGTATGGTTTCAGGTTGTCTCACAGAAGTATGTGCATACTCTCTGAAGTTATGCGGTAAAATGTTATTACATTTTATTTACATCGTATTCCCTTCAGTCAAGAAATGCACTCTATAGCCACAATTAAATACATAGCCCTGTATTCATAAAGTTCAATGAGGTACAATGGTAATTCTCTCATTTCTGGGAAGCTTGTCTCCTGTTTTGTACAGGTCTGGAACACAAGATAGCAAAAGCATCAAAGGGCAGGCAAACAAAAAGAACTGCAACTGATCCTAAAAAAGCATCATCCAGGTACAGCCCTGGTACTCACACAAGGCTACCAGCCAGAGATACAATGAAAGCCAAAATGAAGCAAGGAAACAAGCAAAGCAAGGAAACAAAACACTAAGGGAACTAACGTATTCACCTCTAAATTCACTGAAAAAAACAATCCCTTGCATTTTGGATGGTTGTAATAATGCTGAAAGAGGAACTCCACAGTGTCATTTGTACTTCTGCTTCTGAAAAAGTAATGTGTATGAAATGTATAAGGCAAATGTGCATGAAGTCAATATTAGTCCCTCCAGACAGCAGCTAGTAAAGTGGATTATAGTGGTGCAGCAAGAAGGGAATTTAACTGAAAAGAGGAAATAAGACATTTAGTCTTAGGAAAAGAGGAGAAAACAGAAGGCAAGGCAAGACATGGCAAAATGCAAGGCAATGAATAAATCTGCTGATGAATATTTTGGCTTTATATGCATCTGCATAAATATATACATAAAAGCTTAAGATCACAAGTCACCAAACATACTGCCCACCCATCTCAATTTACAAGCAAACAGTCATCCGTAGGCTGCTCCTAGGGTGACACTGGCTATGATGTGTGAAGATGACAGATGGAATGTACCAAGAAGTTCAGAAATATTGCGAGGTCCTTGGATGGGACACAAGCATAAACAAATGTCTCTCTTTTTGCCATAGATTTTAACCATTGACATGAGCTATTCAGACATTAAACAAATATAACTTTGAATACAGGCAGCATAATACGTGAAGTGAGTTAAATCATAGAGTCTCTTGTTTCCTACAGGCAAGCATGGGCCAGTCTCTTTCCTTTTTTCTGGTGAACCAGAAGCTGGTCTTGGGTGTCTGTTTTTTCAGCCTGGAAATCCTGCTGCCAAATTGTTTTCTGGTCAGCTGGTAGGATCTGTTGGGGGTTGGCTGTCTCCATTAGCCAGCTCTTACTATCACAAAAGCAATATTTCTACTGATTTGATCAGTCAAAATCTTGGTTTTACACCTTTCCTTGGCTTTGCCTCACTGAAGTTTTGGCTTCCTGTAGGGTGCTTAGGCATGGCCAGGTGATACCCTTTAAATGCTTTGTGTGACACTCATAAGCATCTTTCTGGCTGTCACTGAACTGTTGGTTTAACCAGGTTACAGAGAGATCTGTATTGTTCTCATTCAGGTGAGGCTGTGTTGCTGTCCCCTCAGCTCCTGCCTCAATTTCCTTTGTGAAACATCTCCTTCTTGACATCCTCTGATAAAAAACAATTTAAAGCGATGAGCCAGCAACTTCAAGTGGGGACAATCTGTCCTAAGACTCATAAAGAACTGTTTAAGGGGCTAGCTACTGTGTTACTACCTAGCACAATCACTCTGCGCTTGCCTCGGAAGGTCTTCCATTGTATTTGCAGCCCAACCATCTCCAAGTTCTGATAGCTTAATAAGCAACTGTTTCAAACAACCTTTTTGGCATCAAGCACCAGCGGGACATAAAGTGAGAAGAGTAAAACAGCTCCACTTTGAAACAGTTAATTCCTTGAACAAGTGTTTCCCACTTGTAAAGTGCCTCTGAAAGGTCTAAAATCATCAACAGGTGACATTTAGGCTGTGCTAACTTCCATTTTAATATCTTGGACCTACCAAAGGTAATACCTAAAAAAAACCCACTTGCTAAGCAGTGGTGCACCTGGAAATTCACAAAAAGAGAAAGAATTCAAGGTGATCCATTTGACCAGGAGAAAGGCTATAGACAAAGGTTATTTTCTGTGGTACTCTCCCTCTCCTCAGATAACTTAAGATAAAATAATAGCATGACTATCAATCAATTTATGCTATCCACCAGATCATCAGACAAAACTATTGACCTGTATGTTTTATGCTGTAAAATCAATAAAAGAAAGGGGGAAAATGGCAAGAAAAAGAAGAATAGCAGCATAAAATTCCAAACTGCTGAGCATAATATTTCTCAGGCTATCTTTGTGTATTCATGTTGAGTGATGTAACATACTTCTTACAATTTCATCACAGATTATAATTTCACTGAATAACAATGTTCTCAAAAAAAATATGTAGTCCTGACATTTAGGAACTTCAGAGCATATATTAAGCAATACTGAACTTCAAATTACAGGTTCAACTTGCTGAACAGTACTGTTAGACAGAAATATGAATGAATCATACTCATCCTTGATACAACGTAAACAGACATTTGCATGACGATGATAAATGACTTCAGTTAAAGTACAGGCACTTACACCAGCTGAGTGCCCAGCCTTGACACATACGAAGATACAGCAAAGAATAGAATAGACCAGACCAGGTTGGAAGAGACCTTCAAGATCATCGCGTCCAACCTATCAACTAATCCAACCCACCTAATCAACTAAACCATGCAACCAAGCACCCTATCAAGTCTCCTCCTGAACACCTCCAATGATGGTGACTCCAACACCTCCCCAGGCAGCCCATTCCAATGGGCAATCACTCTCTCTGTGTGGAACTTCTTCCTAACATCCAGCTTAAACCTCCCCTGGTGCAGCCTGAGACTGTGTCCTCCTGTTCTGGTGCTGGCTGCCTGGGAGAAGAGACCAACATCCACCTGTTTGCAACCTCCCTTAAGGTAGTTGTAGAGAGCAATTTCATACTTGTAGCCTTTATGAGCACAGACCAAGATCCTGGACACCACAGAGCCATGGGGATGCATCAGTTGAGAACTTTAGCCCATGTCTTCGGTCTGAATGCAACCCACACTGGATTACTCTTCTGTATGCCTGGCAAATGACCCTCAGCTTCCTCATTTTCTTGACTACAACCATTGTGAATGGTTTCTGCATTGCTGCTAAGGGCTTTACCCAGAAGCCTCATGCAGAGATAACAGGTTTGCTTCTGAGAGGAAGGTGTAAAAACAGACTTCAGATGCAGGTCCAACATCAGACACTGAAGGGTATAATTTTTCATTTTTTTTACATTGGTAAGAATATTTGTGTAAGATCTATAATTAAAACCAAAAGAGACGTCTCCTCCTTTTGCCAGCAGCTGTGTTACATCAATTAAATGGGTAAATAAGATCTTTCCCCAGAGGGAGTATCACGTGACCCTCTATTGATTAAGACTGCAGTAGAACGTTATTTGCAATTTTATTGCATAATGGAAATCAGGAGGTAGCTGTCATGGTTTCAGAAGACAAATTGACGCTATCTTAGACAATTCATAGGCCTCTTCTTACTGCTCTTAATTCACAGTTAATGCATGTCTTACAAGGCTTAGTTTCTTAAATCAGTCTACAGCACTATATTCAACTCAAAACTGGGTGTAAGTCATAGTCTACGTGGCCCTGCATTATGATGGGTAACAAAGTGACCCTTTCATCTATCATTATTTCAGAACCATGCATTATTTAACAGGGTAACACAACTTTTTTTTAAAAGTCTGTGATATTAGACACCTCCTGCAACATGGATGGTTGCTCCCAGGAAAGACAAGCCCCCCCCCACTAAGTCCACCTCTCCATAAAGAGTATTTTTAAGTCTTAGCTCTGTTTGTGTACTCAATTTTTGCAAATTACACATATGGCTGGAACAAGTCCACTACTGTCAAACCTGTGCAGTGAATAGAATAGAATAGAATAGAATAGAATAGAATAGAATAGAATAGAATAGAATAGAATAGAATAGAATAGAATAGACCAGGTTGGAAGAGACCTTCAAGATCATCATGTCCAACCTATCATCCAACACCACCTAATCAACTAAGCCATGCAACCAAGCACTCTATCAAGTCTCCTCCTGAACACCTCCAGTGATGGTGACTCCACCTTGAGGTTGCAGTGAACATATGACCACATGCCAGCGGACACCCTGGCCCACCACTGAACTGCAAACCCATCCTCATGCCCTTTATAAGAGAACCAGAGGGAAGGGTAAAAATCTATATTAAAAGACTGAAACACACTTTGCAGATTTGAGAAACCTTCCAAAACACCCCAATCTTTCCTTACTTCTAATCAATCTCTCAGTTACAGTGATTAGAAAACAAGTGCAATGCTCTTCAAAACATGTAACACCAATATTAAGCATTACTTAAGCATTGCTCCTCCGCCAAGGTCAAAGATATGGTCTTCAAGTGGTCTTCAGTGGTTGTGAACTTGTAGGACATAAGGTAAGATTTCAGAATGAGTCTGACTAACTGCTGGTGGCAGGACAGTAATCAATTCAGACAAAAAATTACTCATTCTGTGAGTAGAATGAAGTAGGAAAACCTTACCATCATCTGTTTGCCATTGCACAGGATTAAAAATTAAATGTCTACTGTCTGATCTGTTGATTGATTAGAATGTGTTCATCTTCTCATCTAACTTAGCAAGTTTAAAAAGTGGCAGGTTTACTTTTCCATTATGCAGAATGCCAAAGCTTAATAAAGTACCTGGAAGGAAATGCCAGGAGAACTTTTATCCAAAAGCAATCTCTCTCAAAATTATAATAAAGTCAAGGGGGGGGAAGGGGAAATTGTGGAGGAGGTTAAGATTTCTAGGAAGTCAAAGATACTTCAGTACACTTCATTTGACTAGACATGCACACCAATTCCACGAGATTATTACTGGCATATCTGAAATTATCTGGTCCTCTTATGAATGAATTTGTGTTTAAACCTTGTATTTCACACCCCTGGGAATTTGGGAAATCAATCTCAACCTAGTCTTCACGAGCATGAACACTCCTTATGGAGCAAGTGTGAGTAGCAAAAAAATAAGGATAGAAATCCCTAAAGAATTAAAATGTGCTTTGGTTGGACAGAATTTCAAAAGAAGCATTTTGCTTCTTAAATTAGGGTCTGCAACAATTGCCATTTCTTTGCTTTGCTTTGAAAGGGCAAACCAGTAATTTCAGATTTCTGACTCTGAAAAAGTCCTTTCTCTTTTGAAGATAATACAACACAATCAACTCACTCACTTCATTGTGCTCGAAATTTAAAAGAAAGACACAAAATGTTCCTTACCTTAAAAAGTCTTAAAATATTTGCGACCATAATGGACACAGAACTTGCTGCAGCACCTATCACACCAGATATCTTGTCTGGCTTAGCAAAAATAGGTGGGTCACCATTAGCACACTTCACATCTGAACCATCTTTTTCTATCAAGGCTTGCACAAACGTTAAGGACTGCTCCAATGCGTAAGTGTCCCTGGAACACGTGTCAAGAATCCGGACACCTAAGGTGATATTGGCAAGAAGATCAGGGTCTTTATTAATCTGATCAACTGCATACAGCATTGCCTCTAGTCTGTGGATCCCTTTCTCCTTCTTCAGCTCCCCACAAGGCACCCCTCTATCCCCTTTTGCATGGACAGGGAACAGACCTCCCAAAATGATGTCCCCATCCAGTCGGATAGAATGGGCATATTCCTGGCCATGAGTTCTTTGCATCAGGGTGAGTATCCAGTAGAATTTGGCTGTTAACAGGAAGAAACAATGGCAGGAAACTAATCGTTTTCCTTCGTATACCATTTTCTCTGAAGACGTTGTTGCTATCCAGTATCCAGATTTTTTCTTGCTAGAGGTTGAGTTTGACCATTTGAAGTTGCACTTTCTGGAGGCTACCATCGGTGCCTAGTAAGTAATATAGAACCATGCGGTAGGTAGAAAAAGGATCTCAGCAGAAGTACATAAAATGTGTTTTACAAAAACGTGTCCACTGACGTCATGTGTTGATGAGTTTTTCCAAGAGATGGTTTGCAATTGCTCTTAATTGATGGGGAAGTGTAGGGTAGTATGTCTGTCCTGATGCTATGAGGAGGTCAGTAGCTTATGTCCTTGTATTTTGTCCTGCAGCTGAAGTACTTCTGGGGGGGTGAAAAAAAGAAAGAAAAAGAGAAAAAAAAGCAAGTCAGAAATACCATTTGGTTCAGTAGTTTTCTGTCTCTCCCACAGTGCATTTACTTTTGAATATGAGTTACATCGTCTAGGCTTTTCTTTCAATATTCTTTAAGGGAGTAATTCTTGGCCTTCTGTGAATTTGAACACCTAGCTGCACTGTACTACAAGCTGGGAAACTGTTGTTACCACCACAGCAAAGGCCAAATCAGGGGAACTAAACTTAGCTTGGTATTCAGATTCTGACCAGTGATTTGTATTTACCTTCACACTGCATGACACCCAAAAGCAGATTTTATCTGTAACATATTGTATTTTCTGTTTTGCTGTATCACTCTGCTCCAGCCTACAGCAGTACAATAACCACTTGCACTCACACTTGTGGAGAGGTTCCATTTATGACAATGGAGTAATCAGGGCTCCTGAATGTAAGTACGCTCTTCAGCTGCTGCAGTACAAGCACATTCAATTCATTTGGATATTAAACTGATTATTGCTCCAGTGGAATTCACTTTTTTCCTGTGCTTACTATGTATCTAAAAAGCCTTCCAGATAATTTCTAATACTAAATTACTTTCATGAAAAGGTAGCTGATTTCTTTAAGCAAAAAGAGCACAATATGTTATATTAGGAAACCAGCTGAACATCCAGTACTCCTTTTCCAACATTTTACTTGAGCTGAGGTCCAACATTAACAAGGTCTCTTTTCTCTGCTTACAGTTGAACCACATCAAATAGGAACAATATTGTGCCACCACTGGCATCTGGAGAAGTCCCACGGATTTTAACAGGATCAGGATTTCAGCCTACATATATAAACACCGAACTGACTGTTCAGCCTACATACATAAACACCTCACTGACTGTTATAAATATCTCCAAATCACCCCTACTTTACTCAAGTAAATGTCATTTATTTATTTCAATATTTATCAAAATTTCACATGCCCGGATAAATTTTTAGACCTCTCAGGGAAAGAGAGGAAGAATTAATTTTACCTAATACTAGATAGGCACACAGTGGGCAACTGCATCTAAGCCAGTCTCTCAAGGCACCTGTTATAGGCTATGGAGAGTAATGGATATCCTAAGGTGAAATTTGCCTGATCTTTTACATTTAAAAAGGATTTTTTTTTTTTTTTTTTTTTATGAAATTGACCCCAATGAACTACCTCACTGCTTATACAGAACACCTAGGCAACAAGCTCATCTGTAGACAAATACTTTGTCCCTAGTGATCTGACTGGTTCATACCAAAAATACGATCAAATTAGAAGATAATCATAGACAAAATTAGAGGCACTTAGAGACAACTATGCTTATGAATTATTTTCCACAAGACTTTTTATATACTATTTGCTAACAAAACTCAAAATGTGGTTTGAAAACACTTTAAAATTATCATCCTCTTACATATATTTTGTTGCATTTTTCCCCAAATAATACTATTAATCTCACAAAACTTGAAGGAGACTTTATGCTGGCTATATGATGACCTAAGAAAAAGATTTACAATGGAAAGTCTTCTATTGAATGTAAAAGTATCTCACCATGATTTGGTAACAGACCAATGACTTGTAAATGAAACAGGTTTGATGGGTGTGAAATTGGGAACATCAGCACAAAGGAATTGTAGTGCCTCTTAACATTTAGTTTTGCTTATATTTGGCTCAAGGTTGAATCTAAATGAAAAAAAGTCTGTGATCTTTTATGTAATAAGCTCATCACTCACCTTTGGTTCCTTCTGGACACATAGTTCACAGAACTACAGAATTGTCAGGGTTGGAAGAGACCTCAAGGATCATCTGGTTCCAAACCCCCTGCCATGGCCAGAGACACTTGCCACTAGATCAGGTTGCCCAGAGCCACATCCAACCTGGCCTTAAAAACATCCAGAAATGGGGCTTCCACCACCTTCCTGGGGGACCTGTTCCAATGTCTCACCACCCTGATGGTGATGAACTTCTAACATCTAATATAAATCTACCCTCCTCTAGCTTGGATCCATACACAACTGCCCAGGCTCCAGCCCCATGAGCTGACTCAGACTGTCACAAATGGAGGAACTTGACTAATGCCACTGTGTGAGCCGATCCAGCCCCGTGACATATTTCTTACATGGTCCAGGCTATAGAGAAAAAGATTATATGGACTACTGACTAGCCACAACCATCTGATTCTTGATTGCCTTAGCAGAAAAACACAACTAAGGGTTCAAAACAGTAAAGAGTAGAAGTTGTAGCTACACCTAAAATAGACACAGAGGCAATATTCTTTCTGGTTCCACAATGAACAACCAGTGCATTAGTCTATGTATGCGTATACAACCCACACAGGGAACAATTCTCTGATGGAATAAAAGGTAAGACTATTCTTATTTAGCACTGTATGGAGAACAAGAAAGAACCACTGAAAAAAAAGTTAAAACATTCATTAAAAAGAAGAAATGCTGCTTTTTCTCTTTCTCTGCCTCAGGTCAATTCCTTACAGCCAAAGAACACCCATAAATTAAACCAACTGTCAGTCTTTGGACAAACAAATAGTGATGAATTCAGCTACAGCAACCCAAATTCCACCAACAGTGGAGAAGCTACAGCGAGCCAAGTATCTTCAGTCCAATACTTTATCTGGAACTGAAAGTCAAATGAATTGATAATAAGCATTTTAAAATATTATAGTCTACATAAGCATTAATTGCTCTGCCTCAGCCTGCATGTTTTCCTGAAAAAGTATGTTTCTCTGCTGCAAGTGTCCACAGCTTGTCTATAAAACAGAAATAAAATTTTAAAATGTTCTTTTTAAAAATTTAAGACCTTTTAGTCTTTTCTTTTTCGTTACCTAAGAAATAAAAGCTTCCATTATACTGCCTAACTTATTCATGCCACGCTGCTTTTCATATATTGATTAATACTAACTTTTACAGAATGTTGTAAGCCTGTGTAGCTAAGCATAAAGCATCCAATCTAAATGAAATCCATTTTCATCAATGAATTTTAGTGAAAAAGCATGGGCCTCTGGGCTACAAAGCTTGAATGAATTTTCCTCATATAAAGAGATTTCATTTGAAGTAAAATGCTGGCCTTTTCCAATTGACCATAAAAGTCTGAAGTAAGGCAAATATATTCTCAAGTTACCAGGTTCCCCACTGTGGTAGTTGGTGTTCACTAGAAACATGCCTTCAGAGAAGAAATTCACACGTTTCCCCAGCACAGTCCAAGAGTCACCACCACAACCACAAAGCCTCCCTCCAGTCACCTTGGAATACATGCTTCTCTTGGGTTTAATTCATTAAAAATATCTGGCATTATCAGAACATATTGCTATTTTTAAAGTCAGTATTTCAGCACAAACCTCCACTTGTTCTGCTAGAATATATATTTATTTTTAAACCTAAGGAGGCGGAATACTGCAAGACAGGGGACATGGAAATTTCTGCATGTAGTGTCTGGTTCTGAAATTACTTCCTTCATAAAATCATTCATCTTTATCAGCTATTTGGTACTCAGGGTTGGTAATTTGGTACAACATTGCCCAAGTCAGTACATCAGCACCTGCCTGACCAGAGCCTGTTCCAACCACAGACTCACAGCTCTGAGAGATCAGCTCATTACAGGAGTTCTTGATCTTAATGAACAGGGCTAAATAACAAGGTGAGAGTGACAGATAAATACTTTAATAAATATAGACAATGTCTCTACTTCGGTACCAAGGCTCCTGAAAAAGCCATCTTCAGCTGGCGCTGAAGTCACATCTGAAATCATATAGAAAGATCCAGGAAGTATCTTCTCCTGGAAATAGTTTTTTTAAAACCTCACAGACAGCTGTAGGAACAAGGACTACTCTCTGCAGCATTAGCAGGAAAATGCATTCACTGAACTTTATGGAACATGTCTTAATTGACGCTGCCAGTCAGACACACACAAGCCCCTTACTGTGGGACAAGAAAAGCTGTTAAGCAGGAGCAACAAGCATTTCAAATGTTGTTTAAGGTCAAAAATTCATTTGCCACTCCATTTGAAGTGCAGTTGGATCGCCACTAAAATAAAATAAACATTCTGTGAACTAGGAAAGGAGGAATTCTAGGGTGAAAACCCATTTCTACTTTGACAAAATGTCAGATTGCCCAGTCAATGCAAAACTATAAGGTTTTATTGAATGAAAACAAAACAATAGCATCTTCCAGAATAGAATAGAATAGAATAGAATAGAATAGAATAGAATAGAATAGAACAGAACATGGAACTCTGTGGAGAAAAAAATGCAAAACTGTGGGGTTTTTTACTTCTTATGACTGACATGTAACTTCTGAACTATCAAGTCAGAATTATCTTGCTAATGTTCATTTTAGTGTTCACAAAAGTTGTCTCTTCCTCCTGCACAGTGCTCTGAAATGAACAGCTGAATTTCCACACAGAGCATCTAAAGAGTTGCCACCTGCATACAGTAACCTGACACATAGAGAAGATTAATGGGTTTTGCTGACAACAGAAGGGAATTTGGAAAACCTTTGGCTTTGACATTGCAACTCTTAACTTGCAGGAGAATTCTTCACTGATGTAAGTAGTCTTATCTACCTCGAGTCCTCTGTAATAATTTGCTGTGCCCCTGCCACAGACATAACCTTTACACAATAATCAAGACTTCAAGGCGAATCACCCTTAGCATCTTGTTTACAGGAACTACTACTTTCTAGTGTGCTGTACTAGTACACAAGAGTCTTACTTCTACCCTTCCAATTCTCTCCCCCATCCCAGGGGAGCAAGCCAGCAGCTGTGTGGTGTTAGGTGCCAACTGGGGTTGAACCTGCCTTCACTTTCTACCCTGCCAATATCTATTTTCCTAACAAGCTACCCTGCTAAAATTGAACATAGGTCCTTCTGTTAGGGGGAGACTAAGAGGAGGATTCCTTTTTAAAAAGGAAACAGCATCAGGTATTTTCCCCTGCCTTTGCATGGTCTTGCAGTATCATTAACACCTTTAGAGTTGGTTTCACCTCTGGTCTGACAAGTGATGCTCAAGGAGATTTTGCCAGCCAGCCTCGGAGAGCTTTCTCTGTTGTTTTTGTTTTCATTTTACCCTCTTCCCACCAGACTCTCGCTCCCCTGCGGGTACAGCTGGTTTCAGAGCAGGCGCTAGTAGCTCAGCCCAGTGCTCTGCGACTGGGCTCTTCTCTTGAGAAGAGCAGCCGCCTGCAGAAATCGTCCCGGGACATGCTCAGGAAATCCCCCATGTGCGAGCCCGCTGGCGGCCCTGCCGCCTGCCCGCGGCCCTCGGGCACCCAGGTCGTGGCGGCCGGTCGTCGCGCCGTGCGCCGCTGCATCCCGCGATGCCCCGCGCATCTTGTCCAGCACTGCGCACCCCACCCAGCACTCTGCGCACCGCACCCCGCTTATCTCGCACAGCATTCCGCACAGCACTCCGCACCTCATCTCGCACTGCACCCTGCACATCACACGGTACCGCGTTCTGCCCATCCCCATCCCCCGGGCTGGCTCCGCCGCACACTGCCAGGAGCAAGTAGCCTGCCGCGCACCGGCTTTCCGTGCGACTCCTCCATGCTCTGCCGGCTGACCTTCGGCTCCTAATGTATGCCGGCACCTTTGTCGGGCCGAGGAAAGGCTAACGCAGGCCGCCCGGCTCCGCCCGGCGGAGGGGCTGGGGAGTGCCCCCGGGGCTGGTGGAGCCTCCTCTGCCCCGCGCACCTCCGCGACCATCGCCCATCACCGCGGCATTTCTCCCTTGAAGGGAGCCCCCTGTTGTTCTCCACTTTACTTAGCCGAGCTATTTATTTTTCCATTCTCTTCCCAGGCTCATCCGTACCCCAGCTGGCGTCTGTTACTGAGGAATTCCAGCACAGCCCTGTCGCGGCTCTCCGCGGGGCCTCGCTCCTTCCAGGTAGCGGCCGTAGGACAGGTTTGAGCGGTCTCACCCCGCGGCCTCACCCCGCGGCCTTGCAGCCGAGGCGCTCCGTGCAAGGCGGGCGGCGGGCACATGCGGATCTTCCGGCTGGAGCCGAGAATCCGACAATCCCCACCGAGCCCTGATCCCCGGTCGGGAGCACCACACCTCCGCCAGCGGCGATGCAAAACCAATCCTCGCCTTTTATTTACAGCCGCCGGTGATTCCTTCCTCTCCTTGCGTCAACTGGCCAGCTTTGATGCGCTTCTGCTCCCCTTCGATGAAAACCTAAGTCTCTTTTAATGAATCCCCCGTCCCAGAGGTCAGAAGCTTGCAAACTCCAAAATGCCAGCGCCGGATTTGCACGCACTCTGGGTTACCGATCGATTTTTGTTACTTGAGTTGCGTTGGTTTGTTTGGGTTGGGGTTTTTAAACGTTCAGCTACGAACACTCGGGATTCCCGCAATAAACATATGTCAGCGCTGAGGGATGCTACTCCACGCCGGGGACAACTAACCCTTCACGGCAAGCCGGCACAGCTGGAAGCCCCGGAGCTCAGCGGGATCCCCCTTGCCCTTCCCAATCCAGAGCTAGAGGGGTTTCCCGAGCGGCGGCGAGGGAGCGCTGCCCACTCGTTGAGCGATGTGGTACCGACGGGCAGCCGCCGGCAGCTCACGCGGCCCCGCAGCCGAGCGAGAAGTTGACGGCGGCGGCAAGAGCCTTCCTCCAGGGAGGCGGAAGCCGCCTCTTCCCTCCCGACCAGGGAAACGTGAACAGGACGGCGGGAAGCACGGGGGAACCCCTGTGCCCCCACTTCCTCTCGGGAGTGGGAGAGGACGCAGCTAAGGAGGCGATCTCACTCTTCAGGAACACCGATATCTTTCCTTTTTGCTCGCCATTGAGACGGCACCGTGTCCAGTATCTCTTTCGTTGGAAGTGACTGGGGGAAGATGTGGACAATAAAAATGATAAATAATTAAAGGGGGAAGAACAAACAAACAAACAAACCGAAAGCCCTCGGGGCCACGAAGCAGGCGGAGAATTGCCCAACCCAAAAACGTTAGCTGAGGTAAAACTTGCATTGTTTGTGGGCTCCTCTCTCCTGAAAATAAGAACTAAAGACGACAAACACATACACAAATACCTTGATCGAAAAGAGTTGCATATCCATGTTACTGTAGAGGCCACTGGAACTAATACACGGCGCCGATCGGGAATAGCATGAGGTGATTTCTGTACAACCCTAGTCTCAAATAGCTTCCCCTCGTAGCGTCAGCTTAATATGCAGGAGCTCAGCCTGGGACAGGTATGCAGGAGAGCGATTTCAATAGCGCTGCGTAACACTCGCGATTAGCCAAGCTGAACCTGCTCCGCTGTCTCCTTCCTTACTCCTCCTCCTCTCGCCAAAAAAAAAAAAACAAACCAACCACCACCAAAAAAACCCAAACAACTTTTTGGGACCAGTGGCTTAGCCCCCGTGACGATATCCACCCTCTGCCGCCTCGCCGCTCAATTGCAGCGGCGGACCCACGCACCGGCCCGGTCGTGCGGTTCACAACGGAGTCGGAAAACACCGCCCAGCCCCCGCCCCCGGCCCGGCCCCTCTGCCCGCGGAACCGTCCCCGCCAGGAGCTTGGCGGCTCGCTAGACCCGGGCGCCGGCGAGAACGACATGGCTGTGCCTGCGCTTACCTCCGCTCCAGCGGGGTGGGCAGGCAGAGCAGTGCAGGGCAGGACGGGCAGGGCAGGGCAGATGGGTGACAGCGGGGTGGGCGCGGCATGGTGCGATACTTCACTTGTAGCTGTTCTTGGTGCTGAAGACAGTGGCGCTCTCTGGCACGGTATGGTCCGGCACGGCATGGCACAGCTTCATGTGAATCCACAGTCGACCGCAGGCTGCGACTCCGCATCCGCCCGCCTCGCCGGGGCACAGGATCTGTCAGTGGGGCAGCCCGCGGCCGGCACCGCCCTCCCCGGCACCCCGCCTCCACCCGGGGCGCGGTGCCGGACAAATGTTTACCGGGGGATTTGTGAGCGGAGGACAAAATAAGAACTCGAGGCTGTCTCGGTGAGGAAACGGGGGCAAAGAGGGGGGCAAGGAGGAACATACCTGTGGGGACTGGATCTGCTTAACGCGACCGCCTCCGGGGAGTGAGGCCTCGGTCCGCATCCCGTCTTCCGCGGGCTGCGGGGTCGTGTCCTCCCTCATAGGATCGATGGCACAGGGGATGTCTCCCTACGGGTTTTGTCCCATCCGTTGTGTAGGCTTGCAGATCGCAGACCGGGTGAAGAAGCTCCCATCTATCCCTGGTATCAGGGAGGTTTCGGCAGAGCGGAGCCAGGGCCTCCCCTGAGAGTAAAAGGAACAGGGTCGGGAGTACTTTGCTGGGAGAGTCTGGAAGTTTGTTTCTTTCCTCAAAGGCACTTCCTGCCCCAGGGCTATCTCCCGGTTGCACAGGGATGCTCCTTGTCGCTCCGCCTGCAGGGCCGACCCGCCCGCCCGGGAGCGCCCAACGCAGCCTCGGTGAGAAGGTTCCACCTCGAGGGCGCTGCCCGCAACTGCATTCACTGCGCCGGGCTCTACCGGCGCGCGCATGGCTCCGCTGGGCACGGCACGGCTCGGCACAGCACGGTTCGGCATTGCTCAGCTCGTCTTGGCTCGACTCAGCTCAGCACAGCTTATCTCATCCGGCTTGACACAGCTGGCTCAGCCCCACTCCCTTGCAGTAGGAGAGGCCACCAACTCCATGGATGTCCAGTTTGTCAGAATCCTGATACTAACCAGATCTTTTCCATCTTCCCATTATCTAAACTGCTTTCTTTGATGGAATCATGGAAACATTTATGTTGGAAAAGACCTTTAAGGTCATTGAGTCCAACTGTAAACCTGGCAGAACCAAAACCATCACTAAACCATGTCTCTAAGCACCACATCTATGTGTCTTTTAAATAACTCCAGGGATGATGACTTCCCTTGGTATCCCATTCCAATGCTTGATAACTCTTTTGCTGAACAAATGTTTCCTAATGTCCAATCTCTGCTTGAAAGAGTCCAGCACAGAGCCACAAAAATGATTAAGGAAGTGCAACATCTACCTTACGAGGAGAATCTGAGGAAGCTGGGGCTCTTTAGTTTGGAGAAGAGGAGACTAAGGAGTGACCTCATTTATTATTGTAAATAGGTAAAGGGTGAGTGCCAAGCGGATGGAGTCACGTTCTTCTCAGCGATTCCCAACAGCAGGACAAGAGGCAATGGGTGGGAGTTGAGGCATTGGAAGTTCCTTGGAAACCTGAGGAAAACTTTTTTTCCTGTGAGGGTGATGGAAACTGGAACAGGTTGCCCAGGGGGGTTGTGGAGTCTCCCTGACTGGAGATATTCCAAACCCACCTGGAAGAATTCCTGTGTGACCTGGTATAGGTGATCCTGCTCTGGCAGGGGAGTTGGACTAGATGATGTTCTGAGGTCCCTTCCAATCCCTAACATTCAGTGATTTTGTGATCAAAGCCTATCCTTCCAAAGCTTACCTTGCCACAGCTTGAGGCCATTTCCTCTCATCCTGTCACTTGTTACATGGGAGAAGAGACCAACACTCACTTCACTACAACCTCCTTGTTGTAGTCAGTTGTAGAGAGAGATAAGGTGTCTCCCAAGCCTTCTTTTCTCCAGTGTAAATAACCCCAGTTCCCTCAGCCACTCGTCGTAAGATTTGTGCTCTGGACACACTCCAGCACCTCAATGTCTTTCTTGTAGTGAAGGGCCCAAAACTGAACACAGTATTCAAGGTACAGCCTCACCAGTGTCAAGTACAGGGGCACGATCACTTCCCTAACCCTAACAAAAAATATCTTTCTTTGACTGGTCCAGAACTATCTTGTTTACTTCAAACATCATTGCTGGAAGGAGGAATAATCCCAAGCACACTCTATTATACCCAAACTTTGCTTCCATGACTGCCTTTTTTGTATGGTACTGCTTGGATTTACCTGTCAAAGGTATGCCCATGCAAGACACAGGACTCTGTATCTGATGAGTCTTTTAATCTTGTAACTTTTTTTCCAGTCTTTTACTACTGGAAAATGGCACTGGGAAATTGGACAGGTCTTAGACAGAATATATTAATTCATGGGTAGTTTTTTGTTTGATTGTTTGTTGTTTTTTTTTCCCTGAAAGTCTTCCAGGAAAGAAGACTGACAAGCTGTGATTTCAATGACTTTATTGTAGAAAACTAGAATACAGTCACGTAGATTAAATCCTGATGTTTACCCTTGAGCAAAATTCTATCTTAACCCCTTTGGGAATATACGCCATGCCTGAGTTACTTGTAGTGTTGGGCAGATCAGTTACCAACTTCATTTAAACTCTGCAGTTCTAGCATCTTAGCAGAAAGTTCAGAAAAGCAAAACCTAGTGATGTTCTAAGGGCACAGCTGGTGCTTGAATTTCTGTGTAAATCTTGCAGCTGGAGATGCAGGATAAGGTCAAAATAGTAGTATAAGGAAACCTCCAGTGTGTTTCTAGCTTGGCCACCATTCTGAACATAATCTGCTACCTTGCCCTATCTCTCCCAGCCACATCTTTGCTAGATCTCAGTTTGGGGGGGATGGGGACTATGTCTTATTATGTGTGTTTATGGCAAATATATCACAATTACTACTTCTTAGGTGGGAGTATGATAAATAAATGCATAATCAAGGAGATCCGTGCTGTGCTGTGACTAAATGCAAGCAGGGAAAATAATTGGGGAAGTGGGAGTGGAGAAAAGAAAGGAATGAGAAGTTTTACATGAAAATGGTCATGCTTGGTGAGGATACACAATATAAAAAAAGGCAAGACAGATCTATCATCCTTTAAGTAGGATTAATTTCAATTCAAGCTCAACAGCAGTTAATGTCAGTTTGTACAGAAGACTAATGTCAGGAATGGTGACAACTACTACCTGCATAGCTAACTCAAGAGGGAAGAAATAAATTCTGGAGACCAAGCTGTCATAAAAGAAGTCTTAAAATGACCCTTTTTCAAGTGAGAAGTCCTGATTCTTACATGAAGCATCTCACATGTTAGAAGACTGGCTTGCCATACTAAAATGTCAGGACCATAGAGGCATGGCCTAAAACCCACCACAGCCTGAGCGAATTCAGTTTTAATTACTGCCTAGAATAAATTTTTGTTCTAAACATTGTTTTAAAGCTGAGCAAAACCAAATGCATCAGTCTGTCTCTGTGCCTCTATTTCTCCTACATGAAATACATTGAGCCTCCAAGTAATGATTTTGGCTGGGCAGCTCATGTTCTACCAGGACTGTCCCATAACTTCACTCACCCATACCAGCAACATTTGTTAACATTGAAACAGTGTGAAATAAGGCACTCTGAGTTGTGGGAAAAAAATTTTTATTGATATTCAAGTAATATGAAACATGTCTTTTGGAGTTATTAAAATATAAGAATTAAATTTACTGAGACAAATAAACCACCTGAATAATCACTTTCAGGCAAAAGCCTGCTGATAATAGCCATTAAAGAATACAGAGCCACAAAGTCAATAATTTCCATTAAAGTGATGGTGGATACTGGGTTCTGAGTCATGTTTTGGAACATGAGTGTTAGAATTTTTCAAGAAAACATAATCACCAAAAAAATAATTTGGCACCTGTGTGTTTTGTTTGCACTTCTCTAAGGCTAATAGTTCTTTACAAAATTTATTGCATGGTGAAAAAATAAAAGGGGGAGAAAAGGCATTTCACAGTAGTAACTATGACAAAAAGTGTTATCTTGAGGCCAAAGAAAGTGTGAAGCCATCTGTAAAATAGAACATACCTTTGGAAGGCCCCAGCTCTGAGTTGCTTCAAATAAACTTTTCAGCAGTGAATAGGAAATGTCAAAGCTTAAACTATAAAAAGAAAGATAGCCATCACACAGGACAGGTAGCACAGTTTCCAGGGAAGATATTTTCAGAATCAGAATATTTTTAGTATCTAATTTCCAAATGTGTCTAAAAACCTCCAGTATGTTAGAAGATTTTAGCAGTTGGAAACCATCCCTGTGCCAGAAGGAGCAGCACAAGAACACCATTCTATAAATGGGGTTTTGAATCTCTGCTTTCGGGAGGGAGCCAGAGACAGCTATGCTGCAGAGGAGGGCAAGCTGGCAGTCTAAGGGGGCAGTAAAATAGGAAGGGGCAGTGTCCTCCACAAGAGACACAGCCCTACAGCAGCCAAATGGCAGTGCAGAGCAGGTCTGAGGTCAGCACCTGGGGTCAGCATATCCTAGTGATTGCTAGGCAAGTCACACTGGTGAAGCAAATCTGAGGTCAAGGTGGGAAGTAAAGTTGGAGGATCAGGATCATCATCAGAGGGGTACATGGCAGGGCGCAAGCCTGGCTGCAGCAGCTCAGGAAAGGGCAAAGAAATAGTATCAGAGCTTAAAAAAGGTCCTGAGTGATGCTGGGGAGCACAAATCAGATTTATTACAGCTTCCTCATGAAGCTACCTCTTCAGCAGCCTGACCCAAGGTCTGACCACTGCAGTGTGTCACAGCTGGCCTTGAAAACAAGGGTGCCAAATCCAGAAGAGCAGGGAGAGGCTCTTGGTCCTCACCGATATACTGGTCAAAGTCTGTGTCATATTCTCTTACATCTCCTTTTCCTGTACAGAGCTAGAGGATGACAGCCTGAACAATCAAAACTTGATGAATTTTCTTAACACATATAACTCTCAGTGTGACTGAAATCTGAAGGAGACCCATCTGGAAGTCAGAAATGGTGGACTCATACTAAATTTAAATGAAGGGTATAGTATATGAATTAAATTTGGTGTTTCCAAAATATAAATGGATGATGAGCCTGCAAAATCCTCTCCTACACAAGTCAGAACATTGAAGTCAGCAGAGACAGTTGTGAAGCAATATAGTATTTGCTAAAGAGAGACTCAGTCCTAATTAACTAAAAATTACAACACCCACAAAGGTAGTTATGCACTGTTATACCTGTGTAATGGGGACAATCTCCACTAGCGTGTCCTCTAGTATAATGACTGTGTGGTTTTATATCGATATTTAATAAAGTATCTATATAGGTACTAAGTTCTGCAGCTTCTAAAACCTTAGTCTTTCATTTTGTCCTTCACTAAAGGAAAAAATGAAACCATGTTTAAGTGTGCCTTTCATTCTGAGCCACTTTACAGAAACTGATAAAAAGCTATATATAGTGATTACTTCACCAGCCTTTGAAATGCTGACATCTTTGAGGTGAGGTACCAAAAAGCTTTATAAATCAGAAAGTAGAGTCATATTACCTTTACAACATGTGAGCCATAATCTTTCCTCTTAAACAAGAGCAGATGGACATACAGCTATTTTACATGAAAGAAAAAAAAAAAAGTTTGCATTTATTTACCCATCCAAAGAAGTTATTTATATACAATGTCATTTGCCAAATGATAAGTGGAGCTGATCATGTTCTGTCTCATTCCAGGAACTCTCGTAGGCTGTTGGCAAAATCCTGAGGTTACCAACATGTGGAAATAGCTAATCTTCCAGTCTAGTATTGCCATAATTTTTGTGGACAGCAGAATGCATTGGAAGACTATTTTCTAAACTAAGTGTGCAAGATGACCTGCATATTCTTTAGACAAAAAACACACTCAAGTTTTCATATATAGTGAACTCAATTCTACTTTCAGTGCTGCATATTAGACAGCCAGAAAACAATCCGTTAATCCACTGTCTAGAGTTCAAGGCATTGCACTGCAAAGCCAAACATTTTTCATGGCTTTTTGCAGAAGCAATAGAATTGCAGCTCTAGGTGGGAATCATCAAAAACATGAATGAAGACCTGCAGTAATAAAATGCTTTACTTAGATGGGATTGCAAGTTTAAACATTGCAAGACCCACCCTCAAGCAGTATTTTGAACAGGTTCTGAGAATTCCATAAAAACACAGATCCATGCAGTGTCCATACTGGCAGCAGATTTATGTTCAGTCCCACATTTGTCCTGAGGTTATTCTCTGAGTGGATATGTAAACAAACAAGAACAATATTAAGTAGATTCTGGTGTCACCTCATGTGCCCAGACCTATAACCTTAGAGTAGGCAGGTGAGCATGCCCTATCAGCTGTTCCTCCGGAAACTGTTCTTTGAGAATCATGTAAATATCCTGTTAGGTTCTTATTTAGACAACATTAAAAAATAGAGGAGAATTTTGTTTGGCAAAATACACAGGTCCTCAGGACAGATTCTCAAATACCTAAAACATAAGCTCCTGTATTTAAAATATTCTTCTAGGCTCCCTGTGTAAATGCAAAATATGGAAATTGAAAGAAATAGCTACTTTTCAGGCAGTGAGTCATCTGATATTACCATAGATGTCTAAATAGAACATGTAAATCATGCCTGAGAAGTGTCTTTCTCTCTACAGACTATAAAAAGAGTCTAGACAACTGGCTCAGATGTAAATGTCTGCATTATTGATGGTCAAAGTATGGTGAGGTAGATCCAGCACTGGAGGATGGGAAGATGCATATAGTAAAGACAACAGGTTAGGCTCAAATTCTGAGAGCACACTCCACCAGTTGGTGACTAATTTTGCTGCTAATTATGTCTGTTCTGATGGTTACACTCCAGCACTAATGATTCCTTCCTTTTCCCTTTCTCTCCTCACAACAAGTTACTGATGTATATTCAAACTGGTCTCAAGAAGTAGATCAACCCTGTGCCAGGTATTTAAAAGTGAAAAAAGGCCTTAGAAAAATATTTTGCATTTATTAAGAAGTTATATATTTAGAAGAAAATAATTCTGCAACCTTTTCCTTAAAAAAAATAATGATTTATTTGGTAAAAAATTAAGGAGTTGTTTTAATTAACTGCCTGTGAAAAGAGGGATGGTCATGGTCGGGTTTCTTCCTGCTTGACTTATACACGAACAAGATGTAATTGAGCTGCTGCTCAAGATTCACATATGATGACTTTTTACATCCATATGGCACTTTGCGGGGGAGCTCACGTTAACATTTTGGCTTGGATCATGAGTACGCTTTTGAAGTAAACCTCCTAATTGTCCCCACTTACTATATGCTTTGGTTAATGTAGCAGAGAACTCTTAGGGTTTATAGACTGCATTCCTCTCAGGGAAAATAGAAGTTGAGGCTGCACTCTAGGATTGCACCTGAAGCATTACAGCAACTAACAGACCAGACCAGGGCCAGTCTGAAGTGATCCACATGTGGTGCAGGCATCAACTCATCAGCACCAAATATTTTGCTATACAGATGTGCACTGCCCCACACAACTTAAGATAAACATAGCCCACATTAGATTAAGGTTACAGTCTTAAATACTGTTCCAGTATTCCCTCAAGGGGTGGAGATCAAGGACTGGACTGAAGTTCAAAGATAGATTTCTAGACTGTGCAACTAAATAAGGCATAGCACAATGCATGACACGTTTCATAAAGAATTTTCACACTATTTATTTCATAGTTACCAAGTGTAAGTAATGTACCTGATTCTACCTTATATAAGGGAAGACTGAGCTTTTTTAATACAGTGGAGGGTCAGAAAACGTGTGTGCAACCATATTTGCTGTAGGATGTGTGCTACTGAGACAACAGAGAACTCCCTATCAGTGTTGTTAGGAGAAAGATTAAATGTACAATGATGTAACATCGATTCAGTGTTCTGGTTTGCATCTGCAGCTTGGGAATTATCTTCATTTATCAATGATAAGGTAATCTTAATAAAAGCCTTCATTATTTGAACTCTGTTTAAAGTACAAAACAATCAATGACATTATTTGAATCAAGAAAAACCAACAGCAATGTACACTTATGATAGTGGTGTTTTTCTTGTCTTAAAAAAAAATTAACCTAGGATATCTAAAACCTACTTTGTCATGTCATTGATATTAAGGTTAATGATTCTTGCTTTCTTGTGCTTCATTGCGTAACTCTGACCTGAAGACTGGTAATCGCTAATGGTGTAATTGAGTGTTGTACCAACCACTTACTGAGTAGGAACACTTCTGCAGAAGCATTTCCAGTCCTTGAAAGGTACTTCACTGGTAGCATTTTTACCTCTTTTTTTAAAAGTCTAATTTCCTCCCTAAATGCTATTATGTTGTTTTGTTGTTGGATTTGTTTGTTGGGTTTGTGTTTTAATTTTTATTCAACACTTCAAAAAACAAAGAACATTTGAAAATGAAGGGCAAGAGATATGCAAGAGAAGAAACTGGTGGAAGCAGATTCCTTCTTCCAATCTCATGTTACTCATTTGCCATGACAGAAGCACATACAGGCATTCTCTGACTCATTGTAACCAATGACTGAAACGATCACTCCCTGACGTCAAGGAACTGCCCTAATTTCAACTCTATTCCAGGATGGGGTTCGTTGCACGTTTCTATATTTGCATTTTAGGCTAGAGTAGGAGGGCTGTTTTGAGGAAAACCTCTTTTTCACCCCTATTTACAGGTGGAACCACCAGGGATAACACAGCAGGGGCAAAAGTCAGCTGTACGCCCCTGGCCTCTCAACTACTGAACCAACTGGGATGACACGTGGAGTTGCATAGACCAAATCAATAGGACCACCCTCAGATGAAGCCACTTGTGCAAGCTCTGCTCCACTTCCACTGGGCACTCAGACCTCAGGACCAAACTAGCCCCAGTCACAGCTGTCCTGGACTAGGGACAGTATGGACATGGGGCCCTTAGTTCTCACCCCATCCATCTGCTCTAAATTACTTGCCCTATACATCCTCTCTCCTGTGCATTGTTTCATGCTTCAGATCAAAAAATACCCATTGGGAGAGAGAGCATGTTCAAGAATGAGCCCAGATAGATGTATTGACTGGAGGGATCTTCAGCCTGTTGCTCAAGCAGAGCAGGAGGCTGTAGTAAAGTTGCCCCATTTCCTTGCTGTTTGGGATATTATTCCTTCAGCAGGTTGGTTGCAGAAATATTCTGTAAGCATTGAGAAAATAATAAAGATTTTCATCTGTTTCAGGCCAGGAGATGTATTTTATCTTGAAATGACTACATATCAAGGTGTCCCAAACATCTCTTTTTATTACTTTTGCTTCACAGAAAAATGTTAAAGCATGTAATCATTCTCAAACATTAAAAAAAAAAAAAGACAGATGTTTTCAAACATCAGCAATTTTCATAAAAATCAAGCTTCTCTCAGATCTGTCAGGAACCATTCAGATAGATCTACAAAAACACTATTGCTCATTGCTGGAGGAGAGCACAGGGAAGCACTGGCTTCAAGTCAAGAATCACATTCTCTTCTGTCACTTTTATTTCCTAATAACAGGGGTGAAAAAAGTCATATAAACACCATATAATAGATTATGAAAACACCCCTTCCCTTCCTGCAGTTGCACTGTTTGCTAGTATAAGTAGAAATTGTACTCACTAAGGTATGGATGCTTAATTTTTATAAAATTAACATTACAATATGTTATGCTGCATAGTCATTTTGAAATGCGAAAAGGACTGGACTTAAATAGTGTGATAAGGTATCATAATTGCTTATTAGTTCATAAATATTAACACAGGTTCTTGTTTTAAACCTCTAAGATAGGAAACAACGAGCAGAAATAAATCCAGTAGCTTTAGCACACACTGAATGAGCTTATCCATATTATGAAACAATACTGGTTTTACAAGGTCTGGCTAGTGCATGTTAGTTACAACATCTGTTTCCAGGTTCGGGTCTACAGGTCACAGGTGAGGAGCATGCTAAATGTATTTACCGCTAAGCAGAAAGCTGCATAATGCATCATGATCTGTGACAACTTTTGGGGACTGACAGTGGTCCTTCAAGAAATCTGAGGACAAAGATTCAAGTGCTCCATTGGCTTAGGCATATAACAGTAACTGAACTTTTCTTATAGACCACGAAGAGAAACAGACTTCTCCGGGGCAATGGTTTTACCCTCAAACAGGTATCTTAAGAAAGTTTGGTAAATTGACTGGTAGATTTTGTAGTCTCTCTACATTGATCACAGAGTGTCAGAAAACTAAAAAGGGGGCACTAACTTTAGATACCTACAGATATGACAATCTAGATGTAAGGACCCAAGTCATTGCTGATCCAAAAAAAAAAAAAAAAAAAAAAAAAAAAAAAAAAAAAGGAGATATAAGTCAGAGGTCTTTGCCTGTTTCAGACAGATTTCCTCGTGAGAAGGTCTGGAGGGGTTTGCCTTTCCCAGCTGCCCTCGATGTTCCCCTCCAAAGCCTCCATGCAGATAGCTCAGGTGCTCATCTGAGTCATGGCTCCTCTACCATTTCTGCAAAGGCTGCCAGTCATGCAAGGGCTTTGTGAAGGGAGAGGGGAAGACAGCCTCGCAACCTTCTACTGCCACCCAGGCCCATGCATGGGCCATATTCTTCCTCCCAGGGCAGGGAGCATGTTACAGAATACAGAATTAACCAGGTTGGAAAAGACCTTTGAGATCATCAAGTCCAACCTATCACCCAAGACTATTTAATCAACTAAACCATGGTACTAAGTGCCTTATCCAGTCTCAAACACCTCCAGCGATGGTGACTCCACCACCTCCCTGGGCAGCACATTCTAATGGCAAATCACTCTTTCTGGGAAGAATTTCTTCCTAACATCTAGCCTAAACCTCCCCTGGCACAGCTTGACACTGTGTCCTCTTGTTCTGGTGCTGGTTGCCTGGGAGAAGAGACCAACCCCCACCTGGCTACTACCTCCCTTCAGGTAGTTGTAGAGAGCAATAAGATCCCCCTGAGCCTCGTCCTCTCCAGGCTAAGTGACCCCATCTCCCTCAGCCTCTCCTCATAGGGCTTGTGCTCAAACCCCTCACCAGCTTTGTTCCTACAAGAGGGTCACAGCAGGCATCAGTGCTGCCTCTACACAAGCGGGCTGTGTATCTGCTGCCATTGCACAGCCAGAAGTGCCTGTATCAGCACAAGCATCTTACCTGATCATTTCCACCTAAATCCAGCCGCTCTGCCTAATCTAGACCAATGTCAGCACTAATGTGCTGGTGCTCACGCAGCTGAAGGAGCAGAGCCCTGCAGCCTCACATACCCTGGGGAAAAGAAATGCATCACACCACTTAATTGCGAACAAGTTTGTACCCTGAATCAGCACAGGAGTTTCTCTTCCTGCAGTCCCATGGGGGCCATGAAAATCTCTTTGTACAACACCTTCCAGAGAGGAACCTGACATTGAAGTGAGCTGGGATGGGTGTTCAACTGATCCCTATCTTCTAGAAATCTGCTTTTTCTCCACAGGTACAGGTTTCTGGAGGAGGGCCATTTGGGTCCAGGTTAAGATTAAAGCACACATTTGCTAAAATAAAAAGCAATTTGATCTGGTATTTTCCCATTAAAAATACACTTTTACAATTAAATTTAACATTTCTAGAGATGCTAATTGGGTTAATTTTGAAGTTTTTCCTCAGTGGAGTCAATTTTAATTTTGAGATTAAATTAACAGAGTCATTCAGATTTTTTTCTTGTTCTCACAATACTTTTCTTGTTCTCTTAATAATCATCCCTTCAAAACAGCACCACCTATTTACAGCACATGACTTATTAAAAACTTAAAGTAAACTCTTTCTTCTTGCATTTGTATCCATTAACAGCTTTGCTTTGAGAAATGGCTTTGCTATAAGAGCACATTTTAATCTCCTGGAACCAACTCGCTTGCATAAAGTGTCACCATTTTTTTTTGTTTAGAATTTAAAAATTGCCCAGGCCACAGCAGCTCTTGATGACATACTTGGTACTAACAACATTGCTACAACCTGATGCATTGTATTTGGTATCACAGTATATCCTCCATATAACACAGTATGAAGAGAGATGAAATGAAAATTGTGTAAAACAGCCTGTGTAGAAGAAGAAAATTTACCTGTGGACTCTGACTCCTTGCAAAATCACCCTGGACCATTCCCCTAGAGTTGAAACAGTTAACATACCTGTTAATCTTGCGATAAACCTCACTTAAAAGTTTTCTAGACAGTGGTTTGTCTAGGATTAAGTGATCTGTACTATCAGGTGAATGAATGATTGATCCCTTCTGGAATGAAATGCGAGATTTCTTGTTTTCCAGCTTGATCCTTCTGATACCCATACCATCTATTTACCACTTCTAGTGCTCACTAGACTTTTCTCTAACTCATTCAGGTTCAGTTCTGCAGCTACAATTCAATCAAAAAGTCATGCCAGGGCTCAGAGTTATGTTAGCTGAAATTAGGAATGTTCGTCATTTGTTACACTTGGAGCCATATTTGTCTTCTTGAACTCAGCTTCCCACTGAAGACAAATTTCAATGGTTTTATAACAACTAAAGGGAAAAAAAGTGGGTTTAATTTATTTTTTAAATGGATACTTGGTGCATCTTGATATTTTTTTGCCTTCCAGGTCTTTACAAATGACTGCATATTTCACAAGACTTATGGCCAAAATCACAAGAGCTGTCAGCACTGATATTTACCCATCAACAGTGAAGGGTGAACAATTGCAACAATAGGGAAGAGATCATTAGAAGTATAGAACTGTTCAGACATTTTTCTTACTCCTTTTGAGTTAGGACCAGTAAAGGATTAAAAGGTGTCAACACCTAACTTTTAGGCTGGCTTCCAGAACAAAATCCAGAGCCAAATACCTGAGCTCCTTCTGAAATTTGAGAATAGTCACTCACTGGAAAGGACTAAGAACAATGGTCAGTTCCAGTCTCCCCATTCCACTGTGTCCAGCCTCTTTACAGCTAAATCCTCACAAGGCTCTTGAAGTTTACTCCTTCCTGGTTTTCATCAGAAAGCCTCATGCTGCCTCATGGCCACAGTGTTTGGCTGCAAGAGGAGTCTAAAAATCCCTTAGGCTTGTCTCTGTCTCCTGGGTGAGTGCTACAGCCACATTAAATGTGAGAGGTTCATTAGAAACATGTAACAAATAAATAACACTTGGTAGGGAGACAGTTTTGACAGTTTGTAAGATAGGCTCACTACAAAGGATTCCACATGCTTCTCTGCCTAATTTTGGGATCCAGTGAGGCTTGGGAAGGTAGGCAGCAATGTAGGTTGAGTTGAAGAAGAGATCCAAAGGCATTTAGAAACTGTGGTGGGGTGGAGAAAGTTCACACACACACAAAAGAATCCACAGCTAACTCAGCCGGAGAAGCAGATGAAAGCTATATTTACAAGCAGAAATGGAATGCAATGAATATGTACAAAAATATACAATATATACAGAAATATACAGCAATGTATGTAATACAGGAGACCTTTCCCCAACCCCCCTGCAGCCAGGGGGTTCGGCCTGTTCCCCCTTCTCCGTCCCTGCTTCCCTTTTTTCCCAAAAGGGTTAGAGAGAGAGAAAAGGAAGGTAATTAAAAGGGTAAAATTCTGTTAAACTCAAAGGGAATGCAAGAGTTAGTTTTCTTATCTGGTTAGCAAGGTCGTCCCTGCGTAGCAAGCTGTTGCTTCAGAGAGAGAAACAGGCCAGCTCACAGGACAGAGAGAAGAAGAAACCCAGTCTGAAAGACTAAGCTAAAAGTTACAGCTGCATTCTACCAATGAAATTGGTTTAGCATATCTTTGTTTTCATTCAAATATCAAAACATTCAGCCAGAGTGTTCAGAAAGTGTCCATTTCTTAAAGGCACAGCCTAAACCGGTCACAGAAACCTTCAAGGATAAACAGCCACTGGGCAAGGACGTTTGGATAAAAGTCACCAAGTGCTCAATCCAGTTGTGTAACCGTTAAAGGTGTCTAGTAACGTTTGTAAGGAGGTGCAGCCCAGAGAAATGATACAATCAGTGTGGAAGACCTCCAGTTTTCTGGAGTGGCAGCAGGAGGCCAGCAGATACCCTGTAGCCCCATAAATGGAACTAGGTGCTTAAGTTTTAGCAACTGAAATGATTCTATATAATGACTGAATCCCACATCAGGAATGTAAATCTTGTACCTTGCTTCTCACCTTTGGAACACTAAGAAGATACTGCTAGTAGTAGTAAATACTAGCCAATTAGAAGTGATCACCAGTTGAAAACATGAATTTCTGCATATTTTATTATGCTAATAGAATGTTATGGAAAACAGTCTGTGCCAAAGCACAGACCTAGCTCTGCAGCTGTACATTGCAAAGCCTGGGGGAAGTGGGAATACAACAAAGTGAGATGCAGCTGCTTCCAATTTCCACTCATGTTGAGGTCGATCAGACCATACAATAATTTACAGCTATATGGATCTATCCATAGGTCTTTCTGAGAAAAATAATTAGAGTGAAGGCCCACCTGATGAGATTTTCAAGCAAAAGAAGCATCTAAACAACATCAGGACTGAGTGTTTACCCCAGCAGGCTGCTTGCTTTGGATGCGGGATAGAGAAGGCTTTTGCCAATTTCTGTTTAGTCTGGCAAACTCCGTGGCAAGTGCAGTCACAGCAAACATGCAAACCAGAGAATATACATTGTTCCAGAGCTGAGACAAAATGAGCAGATGAGCTTGAGTACAATACAGACAGTTTAAATATTGTGTGACAGTGACAGCTTCACATACTATTGCCTCCAATGTATCCAGACAAATATCATAAGGATCGCACATTTCTTTCACAGAAAACTAGCAATGGCAGGGAAGTCAAAGATGGAATTATACACAACTGCATATCTATAGAAAATTGGATTTTTACATTTTCTAAAACTTTTTCTTCCTGACACAAGTGCTGATCTTGGACACATTTGCTAGACAAGAGTCACAGGAGTCAAAATCAATTATAAAATTGAAAGCAAGAAATTATATTTTAGCGACTGTGTTATGTGGGCAGCAGGAAGGAGATGATATCAACATGCCAGTTTGAAATCAGTAGGAACTTGGCCAAGCCTAAGTCTTTTTCCTCTGCTGTCTTCCAGGAGATCAGTTTACTAAAACAATCATTTATGCCCGTGTGCTTTAGGAACACTGACACTTGAAGAGCTGAACATTTAAATCCTGAGCACTGCAATGCTAACACTTTATGTAAATTCAGAAGTTCATAGCATTCAACCTTTACCTGATCAATCACACTTTTTGTCATGTGCAACAAATGACTCTATAATCCAGTTCAGATACTTATGCCCAAAAATAGATTCACTTTACTTAAAAAAAATTATTGTTTGAAGTGTTAACAAGTTAGGAGTTTGTGGTGGGTTGAAAATTGCCCCCTCAACATAATATTGCCAGACCAGCTCAGTTAGAAAGCAAATTAAGCTGTATTTACAAGCAAAACTACAACCTAAATATGAAATGCAATGAATATACACAAAAGATACAATATTTACGTATATTTATAATTTATAAACAGCACAAGAACCCCCTGGACAAACCAGGGGGCTACTGATAGCTCCCTGCTCCCTTCCCTCCCCACTGTACATGGGACTAGAGAAAGAGAAGAGAGTTGCTGTTTATTAATATTTAGCCACAACAAGAACGTATTCAAGGTCAGCAAAGCCAGCAGAAGCACAAGTTAGGATCTGCCAGAGCAAGGAAACTGAAAAGAGAGCAAATTAGTCTACAGATCTAAATTCTATGTTTGTTATCTGCCCAATGGGATTATTTAGACCCTATCGTTATTTTCCGTTTTACATCCAATGGTAATATATTTACAATCTACTATTTTCTGCTCATGATCTGTGGAAAATTTTCTATGCACAGCCTCAAACTACCACAGAGTTACAGCCTCTCAGCCCAGAGGAGACTAAGAAATCAGTGTAGGTGTGGTTCATTATGTGCATTTCTGCCATGTGCTGATTTAGTGTTGTAGATATGTGGCTTTTACATATTAACTTGTCAATTCTGATACTACTCAGCTGAATCCAAGGTAGCCACCAACTAGCTTATGTCTTTTTAATGTCACCTTCTTACCAATCTCTAACTGCAAGGAAGAGTGACACCATCTTAGTTTATCACAGCAAAGGTTCTTTCTACAATAGGTCAAACCAATCAAATGCAGGGCTGCAAAGTTTCAACAAAGTTATTGCAATTAAAAGTAAAGCAAATTCCTCTCATTCCTCTTCTCTACTACCCACATGCCTATATTATGAAGGACTATCCTCTCCCAGGCTTTCCAAGCACACACACATGTCCTGTGACTGTGTGTTTTCCCTCTTTTCCTATCGGAGTGGACAGAGGAGCCTCAGGCTGTGGCTCACAAGCCTGACCAGACTGAAGAGGTAGATGTACAATTTGCAAATAGTATTTGCAGCTGAGCTGTTTGACATCTAACAGATGTTTTTCAGAAGTGGAAACAGAAAATTTGTTACCTGAAAGAAACACACACAACATCTCATGGAAGGAGTGCATCAGGAGTGGGCTGGGGCACCGGACACAGCTTGTCTCCCAGCTCAAGGCCAGGATCAGGGACTTACAACATGCTGTCCTTCTCATGCTGGTTTCCCCTTCTGTCCAGCTGATTGCGTGCCAACGTTGGCATGAGAGGCAACTGTATAAGGTGTCACCAAGATCCTTTTAAGTTATTGCAGAGCTTACAGTCTAACCCATTTCTCCAAATTACAGTCAAATGAGTATAAAGTTTCACCTGAAACACCTTTCTCCATTGTGTATGTCTGTCATGCTAGGGCCAAACGTCCCCAGCACAAATCCAGACAGGCACTAAGGTGTTTAGACATGGTCCCCTTCTCCCCGCTCATTCCTGCAGAAAGCCAGGGTAACACGGGAAAAGGAACAAAGGGGACAGGACCATGCGTGTCTGGTAAACAGCCTTCTATCTATGGTAAGGGCATGTGTTCTGGCCACAGCCTGGCAGAACCCAGCATATAGTTACCCATTGGGTATAGTTACCCATTGGGTATAGTTACCCATTGGGTAACTATATGCTGGTTTCATGCCCTATTGGTCCAATCAATCTCAGGCAAGATTTATATACAGACTGATTTCTAGTTGCCTCTGCCTTGCTCAAGCCTTGCTGAAACCTTGCGTGCTTGAACCTGCTTGGACCTTTTCTGGCTTGAAACTGCCTCGAGTTGCATAGCCTCGAGTTGCCTGGTCCAGTGCCTGGGAAATAGACACAAGTATGCACACTGCAAGCTACAGGAGAAGCCACGGACTTAGAAGTTGGAGCCAAGCCTGCTTCCCCTTTCAACCAGGATTTTTCTGTGCCTCAATTCACTCAGGACAAAGCAAATGCCCATCACGATAGCATCATTAACAACCTGCCGTTTGCTGAAGCCAGACCAGCCATCAACGACCGCGGGGCGTTCCTGCCAGCAGCCTGCCAGGCCTGGCGCATGAGTGCCCCAAAGCCTCTAACACACAGCAGCAGCATTCCCTGCTTGGGTACAACCAGTAGTAAGTAATTAACTGCGTCTTTGGCATAATGGTTCTTGTTGAGTCTCCCCCCACTGTGGTCAAGCACCGTTTCCCTTCTGGAGATTTCTCTTTCTGTTACATTCCTCCCAGTTTGCATAAAATAAATTGTTATAGTTGCCCCAATACTGTACATTGCCATTGTAAATGTATTCTAACTGTACATCAAACCTTTTGATACATTTTACAATACCATACAATATATTATATATTGCATCATTTTGACAATTTTCATATTAATAAATTTTATTAATATTTTGATTAATGTTGCAATGCCATTTATAATAAAGGAAATATTCTATCCTTTTTACAATGTCTGGGTGTAACACAACTGCTGCTCAAATGGCTTCTCAGCATCTGGCAGTAGGACCTGTGTGAATAATCTGTGCAGCCTCAGCTTTCCCCAGGAAGTAGAAGAGCTTTGTCCTTGAGCTTCCTCAAGAAAAGGGGAAAAAAAGCAAGCTTGGGAGAAGACTGACATCAATTTTTAAGAAATATTGATATAATGTGGACAAAAAAGATGCAACATGGAAAGCTAATTAGAGATTAAGAAGGTTAAAAAAGATGACCTGAGGGATAGACTGGTATTGATTGCACACAAAATGATGGAAGGCTGATAGGGATGCCATTTGCCATGAGTTAGAGTAGGGTAGTACAACTAATGCCATTCAGTAAGAATTAGAGAGAACAGATTTTGCCACACAAATACCATTACTGGAAGAGATTAGAAGTTTAGTTGATAAGAGTAATTATAGTGACATAACAGGTTTTGACGAGGTGTTTTACATCATGCTGCAAGACTTTGTTTAAAAACAACTTTTGTACAAAAAACCACAACTCTGTAGAGTTGCAAGAAAAACATCATAAGATTATCTAGTTCATCATGCAGATGCTTGAATATAAAATGGATTTCATATGGAAATTGGATTTTGCACACTTCTAAACAGAAGTACTTTAAGCACCGTTGCAGTTTCTATTCTTGTCTCAACAGTACAAAATACCTTTGTTATTGAGCTGAATACAAAAGAATCGCTGCAGCTAAAGTACAATCTAACAGCAACCTGAATGATAAGAATGGGTCAGGTCAACACAGAGGCTGTGGTGCTAGAAGTGCTACTTTCATCTGAACAACGAATATAGGTCAAACACTAGATATGGAAAAGCAGTGTCCTGTAATTCAGGGACTCTAGTTTAAGAGAAACAGTGAATGACTCATAACATGAGCATGTAATTAGAGTGCCTACTATGATCATTGGATGTATAATAAGAAATCAGGGGGAAAAAATCCTGGCCTTTTTCATCAGAAAATTCAACATGCTCAAAGTGAGATGGACTTTAAATAAAGCCTGTTTGAAAAAAGTAGGGATAGGTTCTGATTTTCAAGGAGCATTTAAGATTACATACTTTTATGACAGGCATGCTTGTAGCTCACCTATGACCTTAGGACTCGGTATTGAACTCCTGTTGGGATGTCCTGCAGCTTGTACCATGCAGGAGGTTATCCCAGCTCCCAGTTTTAAGCTAATGAATATGGGAAAAGAAACAGAAACAATAAGGTTTTGCTGAAGTCAGGCAGTTGCATCCTCTAACCAATACACATTTGCAAGAAGGAGCATTACTTGCCAAAGGGCCCAAGGGGTGGAAAGGGGCCAGGGTCTGCAGTGTGAAGAACTTGCTGAAAACAAAAGGTGAGCTGCATGGAAAGAGATTCTGAAACAAGTGCAGCCATACATCTACACTTACAGGACTATGGACAAAGACCTTTTAATCTCCCCAACTTTTCTATGCAAGAGCTAACAAGAAACAAAAAATAAAAAACCCATCTGCTTATAAATCCATTTATAGGGGGAGTTGTCTGAACAAGACCCAGGGGGCAAAATTATTTCAGTCCACAACTCAGTGATATCTTGAGGGGGGTGTAGAAAGGGCTAAAACTAAAGGAGAAACAACACACACTGTTGTCACAAGAAAGCCCTTGCCAGGCTCCTCACTCTGACTCAGCTTCTTCCCTTACAGTCAGTGGTTCTGCAAGTATAACTGTAACCTGCTTTCAAATAACCCACATACCTGTTAAATTATTCCTCTTGTACCCATAGTGGTAATGCTTTTGCTTTACAGCTCTAGATTAAGATGCAAGTTTTTGCACATTGTTAATCTTCGTATAACTGGCGTTACACAGACCTACTAATATAGAAAATGTTATAAATACAGATGAAATAGTGAAGCTATTAAGAGTACAAGAATTTTTTCTTAATTTAGGACAGAAAAAAAAAACACCTCTTCTTAAACAATAGGTCAGTCATAAGCAGCAGTATCAGTATCAGATAAGCAATCACTTTCATGATATATTAGAAGTTCAACAAATACAGCTAATCTGCATCAATTCACTTCTTTCTATCCTTAGACTGCAAGATCTCAGACCAGAGATTGTCTCTTCCTCTTTGGAAAGTGTTCAGCAAATTGTGGGCACTGCCATAAATAAATAATAATACTGTAGTCACTGGGGACATTTAAGTAAAATTACATTATGCTTTCACTATTAGGATCCTCTTCCAAAATCCCAGATGAGCCATGATGTTCAGAATCCTGGTTTTCATTTATCTTGTTTCATTAGGAGTTTCCTTCTAGCAAAACAGAACTGTAACCATACATGTCTGGTTCAAATACTTTTCCCCAATGCACCAAATGATGCTCAGTCCAATCCCTCTTTCTCAAATGCTGTGTGACTGATTGTCTTCTCTTTGCTGCTGCAATGTTCTTGTAGTTTTATTTTGAAAATACAGCACTAGCCAGAACTTAAGAGGGAAAGAAACTCAGTCTTCTTTGGGAAGTTGTTTATTGTGCTTAAGGGAAGCTTAAGTCAACAGATGAGGCAAGGGAGTCATTTAATGGAAAGAGAAGATGCCAAAGAATACCAAGGAGCCAGCCAGTCCTAAAGGAGAACAAGAACTTCCCAGGGAAGGGGAGGTTTGACAGAATTCACTGTAACTCAGCAGGTCACTGAGCTATCTAAAGCAAAGGCTCACCTGAAGGAGCTGTTAACTGATTTTTTTTACCCCCATTTCCTTTCTGTCTTTCTTAAGAGCATTAAAGTTCTCTCAATTTGAAAACACAATTACCTAGCTTTTATTCAAATAAAGTTCGCTTTGAGGTTAAAAGAAGATAATAATAAAACCCCCAAACAAAGAGAAAAACCTCACACCTTAAGTATTTGGAGAGTGTTTCATACAATGGCATATTAAAACACTATTTCATGTAAGAATATAATATAAAAAACTTTGACTCGTAGTTCCATCACACATTACAGGGAGAGAAGAGGACTGCCCTCTGTGCTTTCCCCGCCACAGGAGCAAGGATAGAGTCTTTCACACCAGGAGGCTTCACTGCTGTCAGAAGTGGAGCAGGAAGTGTGAAAGAAGGAAAGGAGTGGAAAAATAGGAGATATTTTGAATAACAGGCCTCCTCACCTCCCCACACACCAAATGTCCTCCCTGCAGGGAGGACAGGTGCAAAAGATAACCAACAGAAGAGAACGAAGAGGGAAAACAAAGGAAAGTCTCTAAAGAGAACAGTGAAAAGTGAAACGAAGGACAAAGGGAACCATGAGATCACTGGCAGCAAAAGCAGAAAACCAGAGCAACAGAACCACACAAGAAGGTCTTCCATACCTGTCAGCCAGATAATTCGGTCATCCTAAACACTCTGTTAAATTCTTGTGATTCTCAATGAGCTCAAGAGTGAGGAGACATCTATTGCTCTGATGAGATGACACAAGATCACCCAAGAGAGGTGACAAAGATCGAAAGACAAGTGTTCTGCAGCAATGGGAAATGCTATAAAATACACATATGCAACAAAACAAATAGTCTTCTCTGCAAAATTGCATTACAAAAAATTAATTATGGAAGATGGCATAAATGGGCAGCTCCTCCTTGAACCCCAGCACATGGAAATGCTATGTGCTTTTTAGAAAGTAGTTTCTAATACCCTCTGATCTCCCCATCAAAAAAAAAAAAAAAAAAAGTTAGAATGGGGCAACGCTATAAGGTAAACACAGATTTATTTTATTTAATTTTTTTGTACAGCCCCAAATTTTTAACTTTAAAATGTGGATAATTTAGACAAAATGAACTCACAAACGCTTCAACCATAAATCTTGTGTTCATGTAAATCTGATGGACCTGCTGCCAACTGAGATACATTTTATCTCGAGACATTACAGTTGGAAAGGGGAGTACAGCACCACAGTCTTTCCTTTTCTTGTAGTGTATCAGCCAATCTGTCCTTTGCAAACAGACCACAACAGTATGCAATGGCAAATTTTCTTTTCCCCAGACAGGAGGAATAAAGGCTGAGATCTATATTTGAAAGTAGCGATTCTATCTGTGACTAATACTTTTCCAACTTCTGCATCCTTTAGATGTCACAATGAGATATATAGATATATAGATAGATATATATAGATAGAGATATATATATAGATATATATATTTCCACAAAATTAAGGAGATAGAATTAATTAATGTAGATACATCAAGCCAGGAGAAAGTAAAAATTACAATCCTGTGGCTAGCAAACTCTCACATTGGGAATTTAGGTTTGCATCTACTGCAGAGCATTGCCATGTATGAGTAAGCTCAGAACAGAAGGATGTGTCACATGGGGTTCTCCAGGGGTCTGTCCTGGCTGCAATACATTTCAGTATTTACTCCATGATTCAGAGAATACGTATTAAATTTACAGATGGCAAGAACCTAGAAGGAAATGAAAGTATTGCAAAGGACAAAATCATCTTGACAAAAATGGAAATAAGGTCTGGGGAAAAATACAACAACAACAAAAGAGCCAACCCCACCCCCACCCCACCCCCCAGAATGCATCCAAACAGGGCTAAACTACAGATACTATAAAAGCAAATGAACCATACAATTGCAGAACATGAAACAGGTGATTAAAAATATCAGTTCTGTAGAAACGGACCTTGAACAATATCAAATACAAGTCAGACATAAGTCAACACCAAGCTATGGCAGGTTCCTTTAGGTACCAACAGGATTCTGCATGCACCCAAGAGATGAAATAAAGTATGCAAAACTTAAGGAAACAATCATTCTGCTCTGCATTCTAAGGTACAGCTGTGATACTGCCTTGTTCTCGCAATACAAAGTTAAATAAGTAAATAAGCTAAAGCTCATATGGGTAAACCAGGAGAAACACATAAGAGAGCTGCAAGAGCAGTCCTAGGAAACATGATTCTAGAGGCAAGATGGAGCAGTGTGTTTTTGAATCCAAAGAACATAAGACTAAGACACATAAGACTAAGCCCTCAAACATAAAATGCTGCCGCAGGGAAGGATTGAACAGTTAATTCCTTATGTCTATATAGGAGAAGAGAAAAGGTAACAGGCTTAAATTTTAACAGGAAGGTTTCCACTTCAAGACGACGGAATTTCCTCTGTTGGCATGAGTAACAAAGCACAGGAGTGGTCAGACAAACCTTCCTCAGGAAAGACAACCGACTCTGTCTTGGAGTAAAGATAAACTCCAAATGTGCCTTGCAGCCCTATCATTCTCAGCTTGCCAATGTTACAGAAACACACACCAAAAAAAAGATATCCAGAAAGGTTAACATCCTGTATCCTTTAAGAGCAATCTCTTCAGTACAAGAAACCAGCCTCTTTCACTAACTAGATAGCCATGCCTTGCCATGTTCTCATTTCTCAGCCCTCCTGAGGTTAGCACACAGACTTGACTTGGTCCTGAGTGGCTGCTTCCACTCTCTGATTTCCTGTGCAAACTCCAGTGCTATTTCAGCTTTCTCTAAGCAATGCTCTACAGAGGATACAAAAGCCTTTATGGATGATTAATAGCTAGCTTTCAAGGCTTAATGATTTGGCTTAGAAACTACATCTTATAGATCAGTCAGCTAATCTAGATCTTGGCCAGCTTCTCCTCTGCTCTTTCCAACAGACAGCATCACTCATGCTTTCAATAATTTTTCTCCATTATTAACCACATATTTAGATAACTATTCCCAAGTTGCATGACATTGCTCAACAGACCATCCCCAGCACATTTCCAGTGGACAAGCAGAAAAACCTAAACTTTAGTCAAAGCAAAAAGTCACTAAAGACACAGAAACAATTCAGAAATTAGTCCCATTATCCAGTTTTATGCGTTCTGTTTTCCAGTTTTCAACTCTGCAATGATGAGACTGCACCATATCTAAGGGAGAACACCCCATTTTACTATGTGTTGAGTAACATATACAACTTCAAACAGCAGCTCTTTCCTTCTGTTACTGGAAGAAAGATGAATAATAATGTTAAAATTAGTTACAGCCAGTATGTGGTAGATGGACTGTTGCCATATGGTGGTTATGTAAATTAAATGACAAAATAAGGATCTAGCATTTATAAGCAACTTTTGCACACTACAGAAACCCAGTCTGCCACTGCAATACCTATTAGCCTCCACTAATGGGAAAAGATGACATTAAAAAATTGGGTTTTTCCAAGACACTGAACAACTGTTTCAAGGAAAACATAAATCTCCTACTTGCCCAACATGCAAAGAATATTAAATGCAATCACCACTCTTGCATGTTATACAAAGCAGTCTTGTTCTCCCATTAAATTAAATGTCTATTTTCACTTAGTAAAATGATCTCCCAACAACACCTGGCTGTGTTGCTTATCTGGAAAGGTGCCTGACTGCTCTTTGTGGATGACTTAAATGCCCAGACTTTGGGCAAAGATGATTTCATTCTGGAGGCCATCAAAGCCACTTATCTTTGACTAGATAGGGAACTTAGAACCAGCTCTAGAAGTCCTGATACTCTACATGCTTGTCATTGAAACACAAAATGAGGGCTTCAGATGGATGGGCAAGATACTTCCCCACCATCGCTCACTAAGCTTTAAATGTGTTCCAGAGGCAGCATTTCAAACTCCATATGCAGCTATCATGTAGCAAAGTGTAAATGCACTTACTATGTATAATTTATTTCCCTTCTTTATGATATCAGCAGGCAGGGACAATAGGTATCAAGAGAACAGATCAGAAACAAACTTTTTTTAAAATCCTTTTTTTCTAAAGCCAGGTCACTGCATTAAGAAACCAAGTCTAATTTCTCAGGTTATAGTGAAAGCATAGCACCTGCTATGGAAAACAAGACTTGAAAGCAATTATGGTGTATGTATAAGAGCTTCATGAATCCGTGACATACAGCACAGCTTAGATTCAGGACTCCTATTGCCCCACCACACAAAACTATGCATTTTTTCCCTCTAACCATATGCACAGCGGCTAATTAACACAAAATCCTTTTTCCTTACTGGAAAAGAAGTCTTCAGGCTTTGTAAGAACAGAAAAGCAATTAACTAAAGAGTAAAGGGGCTCCATCTGCATGAAGCATGATTGAAATTGCCAAAAGAAGCAGGAGACAGGTAACAGAATGTAACAAAAGCAAGGGTGGGGAGTGAGAGAACAAGTAATAGAAGTAGTAGAATCAAGACTTTCTCAGTAACTTCTTGGAAGTCAGCCAGAGGAGACAGGTGTAGATGGAAGTCTATGGCCTCTGTTATCCAGGTCAGATTACCTGATCATAATGGTCCTTTCTGGCCTCAAAAATGTAAATTACACCTGTATGAAGACAGATGTGAATACTAAGCATAAAATCAAGCTGAAACAAAGCCCTCACATTACCACAATAACAGAGGCAGTATGTAAAAGGCATTAACTCTTTATTCTTTACATCTCTATCCACCTATATACCCTTCTAATAGCCTTTGCAGGATGTGATACATCTCATAGGGAGTAGCTGCTTGTAGAAACACTACAGGACTACTCTTCCAAAACTGTCATCTTCTTTCATTCCTCTATTATGGGGTAGCATTTGTTTCATAATATATGGTCTTCTCTACAGATTTATAGCACTGGTACATTAATTAAAAGCCATAAACATTGCACAGTGCTGTCTGAGTAGGTCTCCTGTCGCTATTTTCCAGCACAACTCAATGGAGGTGGAAATTCCTACATAGAAGGCACCTGTATAAATAAAACCTGGCCTTTTGCCTTACGATAAATTGCAATACACATTAACTAGCTTACTTCTGGCAGCATAGAAGTTGGCATATACCTGAACCATTCTCTTGTAGTGATAACACAAGCTTGAGAAGGAACAAAAAGGAGATATGACCTCATTAAGAAGGTCAGAAAGATTCAGGGAGTTCCAAGGTCCTTTGCCACGTACTGCTATGGTCAGAGGTCCTCTCATGAGCACTACCATCAGAGCAGATATTAGGTCTACTTAAACGTCTCTTTTGATGAAAAGATGTAGATGTGAACCACTATCTCTTTCAACAGTATGGATGGATTTATCTGCTTGGAGCTTCATGTGAATCCCCATCCAAAAATGGGTGATGCCACACAGCACACTGTGGCACTCTCAGTGAGTGGGGAGAAAGCTGGTGCCATGAGGCCACTCAGGGCCCACTGAAAGCTGTGTGTTCCTTAAGAATAGTGACTAGCCCAGTAGATTAGCTGGCAATGAAACTGTGACAGTGAATTTGGCAGGTGGTGAATCCTGTTAATTCATTTCCCCTGCAGATAAAAATAGTCTGCATGTTGGATGAACAGCTTCTCCCTAATGACTGTAAATGGCCATCACTGGTATTACCAAAAATACAATGATAGCCCTGAAAAAAAGAGTTTATTCCCTTGAGATCAATTCTCTCTTGTCTTGAGACAAAATGGAAGAATGTCTGTGATTCTGTAACTTGATGCAGCAGAGCATCTTGGTTAAAAAATCACAAGGCATCACTATCTACACGAAACTCCTGAACTGCTGTTTTCAGCTAGAGCAAAAAGATCTTCAGATCCCAAGTGAAGAGCAAGGACTGAAAGTTCATGCTGCTACCAGTAGCATTTCACTCACCTTAAAGCAACACATAGACTGCAGTAGGAAAATAATTATCTGTTCCAAGACTAATGCAACTCAAACACCTTCCTATGCTGTCAGATGTTTGTCAAATAATCTGGTTGCAAGGTACGTGCTGTAACTGCAATAGTTGTGTAGGGACAACAGTGGGATGGATATGAATATGGAATGATTCTCCAACTGAGCCTTTTTGAACCTGGAGCATACTCTTCACGCTAGAGATCTGAAGCTTGAGCTGCCTGCAAACCTTCAAGTTTAGGAGGGCAAAAATTCTGAGTTGGTTGAAAGGGCCAGCTGCAAACAGAGATTTGCAGGTCAAAAGAGGAATCACATTCTTGGGAGTCACAAACAATGTAACTTTCCTCATTCTCACAAAGGGCTGTGTTGTCAGGGAAGCTGGCAGAGATACTACATTAATAGCAGGCACTTCAGGCAGCAGAGGGCTGGAATATAGCAGGAACACCCCAAGGAGCAGCACACATGGGACTGCTTTGCAGTTCAGGATGAGCTGGGGTGATTACCTCTGTGCCTGGAAAGATCATGGAGCAGATCCTCCTGGAGGCACTCATGACTCAGAAGAACAGTGAAGAGGTGATTGGGAATAGTCAGCATGGCTTTGCCAAGGGCAAATCCTGCCTGACAAACCTGGTGGCCTTCTATGAGCAGGTGACAGCATTAATAGATGAGGGGCGAGCAACTGATGTCGTTTACCTGGACTTGAGCAAAGCCTTCGACGCTGTCCCGCACCACCTCCTGGTCTCCAAGCTGGCGACACATGGGTTTGATGGATGGACCACTAGATGGATAAAGAATTGGCTTGATGGCCGCACCCAAAGAGTGGCTGTCAACGGGTCCATGTCCCAGTGGAGGCCAGTGACAAGCGGAGTCCCTCAGGGATCAGTCCTGGGACCTGTCTTGTTCAACATCTTTGTGGGTGACATGGACAGTGGCATCGAGTGCACCCTCAGCAAGTTTGCTGATGACACCAAGCTGTGTGCTGCAGTGGACACGCTGGAGGGAAGGGATGCCATCCAGAGGGACCTGGACAGGCTGGAGAGGTGGGCACAAGCCAACCTCATGAGCTTCAACAAGACCAAGTGCAGGGTCCTGCATCTGGGTCGAGGCAATCCCAGGCACAAATCCAGGCTGGGCAGTGACTGGCTGGAGAGCAGCCCTGAGGAGAGAGACTTGGGGGTGCTGGTGGACGAGAAGCTCAACATGAGCTCTCAATGTGCACTTGCAGCCCAGAAAGCCAATCAGATCCTGGGCTGCATCAGGAGAAGTGTGACCAGCAGGTCAAGGGAGGTGATTCTCCCCCTCTACTCAGCTCTGGTGAGACCCCACCTGGAGTACTGCATCCAGTTCTGGAGCCCCTATTACAGGAGGGATGTGGAGGTGCTGGAGCATGTCCAGAGAAGGGCCACGAGGATGATCAGAGGGCTGGAGCACCTCTCCTATGAGGACAGACTGAAGGAGTTGGGGCTGTTCAGTCTGGAGAAGAGAAGGCTCGGAGGTGACCTCATTGTGGCCTTCCAGTATCTGAAGGGGGCCTACAGGAAGGCTGGGGAGGGACTTCTCGGGATCTCAGGTAGTGATAGGACTAGGGGGAACGGAATGAAGCTGGAAATAGGGAGATTCAGGCTAGATGTGAGGAGGAAGTTCTTCACCATGAGAGTGGTGAAGCCCTGGAATGGGTTATCCAGGGAGGTGGTTGAGGCCCTGTCCCTGGAGGTGTTTAAGACCAGGCTGGACGAGGCTCTGGCCAGCGTGATCTAGTGTAGGGTGTCCCTGCCCATGGCAGGGGGGTTGGAACTAGATGATCCTTGTGGTCCCTTCCAACCCTGACTGATTCTATGATTCTATGATTCTATGATCACAATACCAGCGAGCCAGGCAATCTCCTCATTGACTCAATGCATTCCCACAGTACTCATGCAGCGCTAAGTTTTGGTGTACAGTTTAAGCATTTAGTACATTGATTTGAGAATTCTGGATGTTCAGAGGTGCAGATATAACTGCAGCAGAGTATTCATTTGCAGCAAACCCATCATTTCACACAAGCTTTAAATTCAAGCTGCACATTGTGTGGATCCAGTAAATCTAACACAAAGTGCCACAGACTGCTCAGACATTCAAATGGACCCAGAGACAACCGATGGGCATCCACACATTAAATCCCCGTGTCCTGAAGAGGTCTGATTTGAGTGTATACAAACAGAGTACCTGAGCTCAGTGCATATGTTTTAAAGAGTATATATAAACATTTCTTTCCAGGCAGAATTCTAAGTTGTGAAAATGAGTGGCTCTGATGTGGCACTATTGGTTTTAGCCATCATCCAATACACAAAGCAGTCAGTATGCCATACACTGACCTGTGTATGTCTCATCAAATCTACCAAGATAGTATTGTATTCCCTGGAGCTATTGATAGGAATATGAGAGATGCTGAGGTTTTGGGTTGTTTGTTGGGTTTTTTTGGGGGTGGGAGGGGAGGAGGAGGGAAATCATGCATGTATTTGGAAAATACATTAAGTGTTATGGGGTTTGGTGTTTTGGGGGGGGTTGTTGTTGTTGAGGGGGTGTTTGCTTTATTTTGGTTGGTTTGATTTTTTTTTAAAATTTTGTTAGAATAGAATAGAATAGAATAGAATAGAATAGAATAGAATAGAATAGAATAGAATAGAATAGAATAGGCTGGAAGAGACCTTCAAGATCATTGTGTCCAACCCATCATCCAACACCATCTAATCAACTACACCATGGCACCAAGTATCCTATCAAGTCTCCTCCTAAACACTCCCAATGATGGTGACTCCACCACCTCCCCAGGCAGCCCATTCCAATGGACAATCACTCTCTCTGTGTAGAACTTCTTCCTAACCTCCAGCCTAAACCTCCCCTAGTGCAGCTTGAGACTGTGTCCTCTTGTTCTGGTGCTGGTTGCCTGGGGAGCTTTGCTAACTGGAGATTAGGTAGTTGTCTTTATCTAAGGAATAAAAGAGATGGTGTCTATGTGTAGACATGATCTGACTTTCTCCTTTCCAAATGGTAGGTTTGGGAACATAATAAGATTCAAGGTCAGGAAACAACAGGTTTACCAATGCTAAGTAAAATAACAATGCAGAAATTGTATCAATTCCCTCAGGAATTGTATCAATTCCCTCATCCCCAAGATAAATTTTTTGTATTTTAAAACGTGGAGGTAATTTATCTCTAAGTATTCTGCTTTTTAAATGTAGATGTAAGTCAAATGAAGCTTGGAGGAGGTAAAAGGCCTTAATGAAGTACAATTCCTCTGCTAGTGCTCAGTAAGGGATTAAGTAACAGCACTGAGTTTAAATGCTATTAAGCTGCACAGGTTCTTGATGTGCTGACGTTGAAAGACTGAGCAGATGCCGCATAACAATGCATTGTCGTCCAGCTATCTCACAACCCTGGGGATAAAAGCAAATGGAATCAAGAGAACTTCAATTTTTTGTCCTTACAAACTTCATTCCGGAATTTCAAATACCACAACTTAGGAGGTATTTATAGAAATCACATTCATGACTCATTCCTATGTCACAGACTTGACCAGAGCTGACCTTTCCACGGTCATTTGTCTTTACTTTCAGAATATCCATCACTTTTTTACCCAAGGATGTGCCTACAGAAGCCGGCTGCATTGCAGTGCCTGTGGCCCTGCCACCTCCGAATGCTCGCCGAGCTCTCACGGGTGCGAGCTCTGTGCTGCCACCTCGCGGATAGCTCGGGGAGTCTCACCCCGGCAGAACGCTTCTGCCACTTCGTCCTGAGACACCGCGTCACCCGGGTGACGGGTTACAGCCACAGGGAACACGAGAAACACCTGTTTTAAAGATAGTTATGGCATAAATAGAAATAACCGATTTTCAGTCGCTCCTCTAAAAGTCAGGCCATCAGAAGCTTAGACGATGCACTTGGCCACCTCACCCTTTCCATCCTGGAAAAAGGCCGAGGAGGTGCAGCTGGGCTCCAGGCATCATTGGATTTCCTCTGCACCAGCTCCCTAACCGCTTTCAGGCTTTCTCATCAAAAGGCACTGAGACCTGAATAGTTTTTCTCCTCACCACCTCTGATCTTCTTGGCCCAATTTTCTTCATGACTGCCCCTCACACCAAGACTTTCTGCTGCTGTTTGCAGACACTGCTCCAAATACAGATTCCTGCCTGGCTCAGCATCTTGCTACTCCTCTTTTGGGATCGCTCCCTTGTCCAAGGAAGAGGACATGGCAGTGGATAGACACAGTTTAACAATAAACATAGCCCTACTACCCATCCCGCCCACATGCAAATTACTTGCCCAACAGCCTTTATACCAAAGTAAAGATTAAATGAGTTTTTAAGACTGTGAATGCCACAGGGCATAATTACCTGGGTCCCCTCGTATGCACTTAACATAAAGCAGTTCAAATATATCAGCCTCGAGTGCTTTCATGAGTCTTAACATAGTTACCTCATTACTCTACTGAATATTATTTATTTAGTCATTTAATTTTGTTTCACAAATGGAAAAAAAAAAAAAAAAAGTGTTCCACCAGCATCAAGCCTATTTGATGCAGAACCTGGTAAGGATTTGAATTTAGTGATCACAGTTCATTGGCTCAGAACCACAACTTAATGACTACAGAGAAAACAATGCAAGGGCACCAAAGCTTACCTGAAAGAAACAAACAAAACCAAACAGAAAAAACAAACCCCAACCCTCTACAACAACCAAAAAACCTTCTGATTCAGGCACACAGAAATAGTGATAATAGGGATGGAGTGCAGGAAAGGAAATACTACTCTTGGCTATTGCATCGCTAATCTGTTTTTATAGGCATAAATATAAGAGGATCCACATTGTTCCTGATGGATCTTTCCCTGCTCCTCTTTGCCTTTTCCAGAATTACCTACTCTATAGCCAAATTTTAAACTTCCAAATCAGTGGCATTTGTATGACTTCATTCTCCAGAACACTATCAACTACCAAGTGGTTTCAAAACAGAGTCCCCTCACACACACACACACACCCCAGAAAGAACAAACCAAAATCAAAAAACCCCACATACACACACAAAATATAAATCACAAAACACCAAAAATAAAACAGAATTTAAAAAATCCCCCCAACCCCCAAAATCAACCACCACCACCAAATCCTACATGAAATAAATCAAAGAAGCTAAAGTAATAAACAGATAAACAATTATTCAGCATAACCGAACCACAGCCAAAGTCCAAATTGTCAATAAATGGACTGAGGACCACACAGCTGAATAAGATCATCACCTCACTACTTCATAGTTACAGTTTTATCCCTTCCTTAAGAGGTCCTTACTCAAATATTACATTTTGTCCCCAAACCCTGCTAAAAGAAAAACATACTAATGATTCTATTACTTTTAGATTATATTGCCCTGTGTTACAGTTGCAAGCATTAGAAACCAACCTACTAAGAAAATAAGCTCCAAGACACAGGACAACAGTTTTGTATTTCAAGATGTTGAAGAACCTTAGTCTGTTATTATCATAGTATCAGTCAGGGTTGGAAGGGACCACAAGGATCATCTAGTTCCAACCCCTCTGCCATGGGCAGGGACACCCCACACTAGATCAGGCTGGCCACAGCCTCATCCAGCCTGCTCTTTAATACCTCCAGGGATGGGGCCCCAACCACCTCCCTGGACAACCCATTCCAGGGCTTCACCACTCTCATGGTGAAGAACCTCCTCCTCACGTCCAGCTGAATCTCCCCACCTCCAGCTTCATCCCATTCCCCCTAGTCCTATCACTACCTGATAGCCTGAGAATAGAATAGAATAGAATAGGAATAGAATAGAATAGAATAGAATAGAATAGAATAGAATAGAATAGAATAGAATAGAATAGAATAGAATAGAATAGAATTACCAAGGTTGGAAGAGACCTTGAAGATCATCGAGTCCAACCTGTAACCACAACCTCACAACCAGACCATGGCACCAAGTGCCACATCCAGTCCCCTCCTGAACGCCTCCAGGGACGGAGACTCAACCACCTCCCCGGGCAGCCCATTCCAATGACGAATCACTCTCTCGGTGAAGAACTTTCTCCTCACCTCCAGCCTAAACTTCCCCTGGTGCAGCTTGAGACTGTGTCCCCTTGTTCTGGAGGAGTTTGCAGTTGCAGTTGGAGTTGGGGAGTTGCAGTTGCAGTTGGAGTTGCAGTTTGTTGGGGAGAAGTCCCTCCCCAGCCTTCTTGTAGGCCCCCTTCAGATACTGGAAGGCCACAATTAGGTCACCTCGGAGCCTTCTTTTCTCCAGACTCAACAGCCCCAACTCCTTCAGTCTGTCCTCATAGGAGAGGTGTTCCAGCCCTCTGATCATCCTCGTGGCCCTTCTCTGGACACATTCCAGCACATCCATATCCCTCTTGTAACAGGAGTTCCAGAACTGGACACAGTACTCCAGGTGGGTTTTTTTAAATCAACACCAATACTTGCCCGCCATTTCCTATTACTGTAGGCCTGTCCATAGTGGTGCATGCATTCAAAGTTTCAAAGGTATCCTCCATCCTTCCCAGTACACTGTTTGCCAAGGGTAAATTTCTTTTTGAAGGAAAGTCTCAAACGTAACTGAGTACTCGACTCTGCATTGTAGCACTTAGCTGCCTTAAAGTTTAGAGGGATAAGACAAGGAAAATAAACATCCTATCATTGCATCCTCATGACTATAACCTAAGAGACAGCTTACTGAAAACAAAAAAAAATGAAAACAACTCTTCAAAGGAGTACCTCTAGTATCACCTTGAATAGGAGGAAGGCAAATTCTGATATCAGAATCACAAAATAATTAAACTGTAACTCAGAATAGCAACAGACGGATCAAGTGCAATTGATGAGATGTTTGCATGCTGTTACACTGCAAAAATGACGACTTGCACAACTGGAACTGATCCCAGCTCAAGCTTCTAGGTGTTATTGACATTTAAGAAAATACTCTCTGAATTCAATCTTTTAAGTGTGGAAGACCATCTTCATAATGCCTAATTTGTTAGTAGCTCCAAGCGTGTTTTCAATGCACTTTCTGTACCAGCAGCAAGCATTGTCACTTACAGGAATCTGCAATATCAAACAGCTGGCTTCAGCTTCTAGCAATGATGCTGCAGCTGAAACTCTTTAATATGTTTGCACATCAATCCAAGGCCTTTGGTGTTCTGAAATCATTAACGCAATAGACTTAATACGGATCAATCACCTTTTCATTAAGAAACCCCACCACATATTCTAAAAAAAACCCACACCAAAAAAAACAAAAACCCTCAGAACAATAACCAGCAATAAAAAAATCCCAAATCAAACATCCCACAAAACACTTATGATATTCCCAAGATGCCCTTGTTCACAGACACTAGAAAGAGTTTGTTATATTCTTGAAGAGTCAGAGTAGTCCACCTTGGCACTACTCCTACGTAAATAATGGGACCAGAGAGAGCGTATGCCTACTGTCTTGTCATGACAACACATCATAAGAGGTAGGTCAGTTCCCTCAGGGCCTTTACAGAAGGCATAGGTTTATCAGTTAATTCTAGCATTAGACACCAACAGGAGAGAGGGTCATCAGTGCATATCACCAAAGATGCCCCTTCACTGGCAGGTTTCTGCTTTGCCATCAGACTCAAAATGGTTCTCCATGATAGCTCTGTTACAAGTAGTGAGTACATAGGTAATGCATAGGCTACATTTAAAACTTTTTTTTTTTTTAATTGAAAACAATTATTTTTAAAAAGGCACTGGGTTACTATGGGACAGCTGCTGTCTGCTGCTGCAGAAGGCAGAAGCATGAAAGAGGATAACTCCATTTCTCCTTCCCTTGAAGAAGTTATGGCCAGTTCGGAGATTCCTCCAGCAAGCATGGGAAGGAGTGAGCCTGTGGTAAGAAAAGCAAAAGACTTGCAGCAAAATGAAAAAATCTGTATTCGTGGTCTCTGACAAAACTCAGGAGACAGTGGGCAGTTGGTGCAAACTAGAAAGATGCTGAAAGGTAGCTCATACCAGAAAGAATGACACCCGCATGCAAAGAGGGCAGAAGCAGCTTCATTTTTTGAAGCTTTTTACTTCTTAAGTGGCAGATTCTGTTCTGATACAAAGTATTATTCCTTTACTTGAAGATTTTGTGTTCCAATAGCATCCACATTTCACAGGCTGGAAGGCTGCTGTTGCAGGCATTTAAAAGAAAATGTGGGAGAGTTTCACTTCATGGCTCTGGACAACTTGACTCCATCACTTAAAGACGGATATACATGAATGAGCCTTACTATCCAAATTCTTCCCAAGCAGCCCATCACCATTCTCTCAATTTTCTCATTTTTATACTGATGTCCTACACATGCTCAATTTCCATGTCTGCCTATCAACAAGATCACCTTGTGCATCCCTACTTATATGTCAACACATCCCTCATTCCCAAGACACACATAGCACAAGTAAAAAAAAACAAAACAAACCAAAACAAAACCAAACCCTAAAAATACACCACCCACAGAGGAGCCTACCACATGCAAGTGTTCTTCTATGAGAAGCAAACATCAACATTCACCTACTGAGATTTCATAAGGAGCAGTCATCCACAACCTCTACATGTCTAAGCAAGGTCAAGAGAGGTTTGCACCTTGTTTTCCTCATTTATACTAACAGCAACAAAAACCCTGAGCCCACACAGATACCTTATCTTAAACCCTATGAACCAAATCCAAGAGAGATGTGGAGGTGCTGGAGCCAGGGCAGAGGAGGGCAAGGAAGCTGTGAAGGGCATAGAGAACAAATCTGGTGAGGAGTGACTGAAGAATCTGGGGATGGTTAGTGTGAAGCAGAGGAGGCTGAGGGAGACCTCCTGGCTGTCTACAGCTCCCTTGTGGAGAGGTTGTGGAGAGGTTGGTGCTGGTCTCTTCTCACAGGTCATCTGTGATAGAACAAGAGGGAATGGCCTCAAGCTGCAGCAGGGCAGGGTTAGACTGGACAGTAGGAAGCATTTTTTCTAGCAAGAGTGGTCAGGCACTGGCACAGGCTGCCCAGGGAGGTGGTGGAGTCACCAACCCTGGCTGTGTTTAAAGGTGGTTTGGATGTGGTGCTTGGGGCTATGGTTTAGGGGTGACCCTTGTAGAGTAGGGTCAGTGGTTGGACTTGGTGATCCTGAGGGTCTCTTCCAACCTGAATGTTTCTGTGATTCTGTGAAACCCAGATACCACCTAATCCACTACCATCAATACTCTTCTTCTCTGCCCCTTGCCCCTTGATCAACACACTGTTCTACCATTGTGGTTAAGCAGTTCTTGTATTTCACTGTTCACCAAAAGGGAATGATATGAAATTGCTCATAGCTTTCAGCCATGAATAAAAACCAGACTTGACTTCAAAGTACTTCAAGCACTTGGCCAGTCACACAAACCTTTCACATAATAGCCTTGCATTTGTCCCAGCAGAAACTAACCAAAAAACAAATGGTGGTATCGATGATCTAGGATCATCCTAGGTCTAGGATAGTTTTCTTCAATTCTCCTACAAAATTGAGACAACCAAACAACAACTTCAAGCCCTGGAAAATAACATTCCAAGCAGAAAAGACAAGTAAAACACAAAACCAGAAACACATGCAAAAATTAAACACAAAAAAATACAACCAGGAAGACCAGATACCCTCAGCTGAGAGATAACTAAAAGTGATTTTGAAACAGAAATGACTATTTCATTAGACTTTAGCAAGTCTGGTGCCTCCAGTATCAGTGAGTTTCACTTGCTGCTTATGGAAGACCTCACATCAATTAAAGTTAGCCCCTCAAAGCCTTAGCTCTAAAAGATATACATCACTCTAAAAACCAAAACAAAAAACACCAACCACAAAAAAACCCCACACCTAGGAAAAGATATATCAGGACAGGCTTCATACAGGATGCTTAGATCAGCCTCAGAGTTTTCCATATGGTATCTCACATTCATTCTGAATTTTAAAAAATCTATTAAACAAGGCAACATCAATGCTGAAGGCTGATTAAAGCATTTCTCTTTGGCTAGTCCAAACAAAACAAGCCAATCTAAAGTGCCTTATCAATAATGCAAGACTGCATCTTAACTAAAAATCTCATACCCAGATACATTAATATGTAACCCTGTAGATAGGTGCCCACATGGATCTTGACTATTTTCAAAGCTTTATCACAACTTTTCAGGATTTGTCAAAAAATACTTCTTAAAGAATAAGCAATCCTTCTCCCTTTAAGGTTTTGTTTCCTTTCATTCAAGATGGTTATATAGACTTTTAAAAAAAAGAAAATCACTAACTTTAACAAGTCCTTCATAATCAAGTAATTTATTTTTCCTATTGAGAAAAAAAAAGGGAAAAAGATAAACTGTTCCATAAGTCAGAATGATACAGAAACTTGTTTCAAAAGACCTACTCAGAAGAATTAACCTTAAGGGAAAATGCTGTGGCAACTGTGAATTATTAAACTGTGTCTTTAAGAAGAAATTAACTACCCAAGGCCTCAAGTAAAATCAATTTTGTAGCTCTGTTTATCTGCACAGATTCAGAAGTAGTGAAGACAGCTTACCTCTGAAATCACAGCAACTTCACCCTCACACATTTCAAGATGCAGAGAGCAGAAACCACAAGAATTAGATGATAAATGAAAAGTTATTCTATCACTATGCCTGCATCTTTATTTCTGAATCCACAGGCATTCAGGAAAATTAGTTAAAATGCACCTACATAAACAGCTTCAATCTTTCCTCCTTTACAAAAGAACAAACAATGATTACGGCAGTACCTTTTCTTATATTCCAACCATAAAAATATGTAACTTCAGTTGGCCATCAACATTAACTGCAAGGCAAAACTAGGTAACTCAATATTCTCTTTTGTTTTAAGAGCATAATAAAACTATGCTCTGCTCAGTTTATGAAGAGATACCTTTACAAGGAACAAAAAGCCAGTATCATCAGAATATAGCAAGGATCAACCATCAGTGTGGAGAAGTGTTCACAAGTGCCAAACTTTTCATAACCAAACAAGCAACATTTATTACAACAAAATATTACAAGCAACTAGTTTCAGTGATCAAAGAGTAAAACTTTACACAAATGCAAACATTCTAATTTCGGATTGTTGAGGGACAACATATTCCAGGTTTACCAAGACTTAAAAGTGATTTCCAGTCTGTTTTATTTTCCATCAAATACAGTACATTTATCCAAACAAAAGCATGTACATTCAATATAGAACATTGTGAGCAACAGATACAGTTCAGTTCCTATTCACAGTATTTTTAGTGCAATGCACTAACAGGGCCAAATATTTCTTTATCCATAAAAGTATTTTTACTCCTGATCTTGTGATCAACATTTTAGATATATTTTATACAAAAAAGTATATATGAACATGAGGCACCTCCCTAAGTAAGGGAGTGAACCTATATAAAAAACATGGTATTTCTTCTGATGTACAATACCTTTCAAGTTGTAGCAATTTGACACAAATTACTAAACAAAATATTTTCTAAAAAGTAAAAACCAAACCAAAAGTAACCCAAACCACTGATGCATGAAACCTGCCAAGAATTTCATAATGGTAGGCATGCAACTGTTTTACTACAATCTTGATTAAAACATTACCCCCAAAAAATTTGTATCTAAAGCATTTTCAAAGTTGTATACAAAGTCAAGTGCTACCTATAGTGGTCATTCATGATCTTGAGAGAAATAACATTTTGAGTTTCTCCCATACTATCCTCCCTTTTTATTAATCTTTAATGAAATATCCTAATGTTTTAAGTGGTTGTGCACAGATTGTCTGTCTATAATACATCAGCAGATATTCACTACCTTCATATTAACATTAGTGTGTTGATCTTTCAAAAAAAAAAAAATGAAACAATAAACTGCAGCTATCATTAAAGTGCTTGTGTATATTTTTTTAATTAAAAAAAAAATATAAAGAGGAATGTGGATATTCTTGTAAACTTTCTAGACGTTTACGAAGTTTTCCTATGAACCACATATGGAAACAAAACGGACATCTTTGAAGCAACTCCAGTACAGTGAAATTCAGAATGCCCCAGAACTGGGAAATCAGTCAGTAAGAACAAATTGTTGTTATGGCAAACACTAAAAATCAGTACAATTCAGCCAATATGCACTATGTTGTTTGCTCTCATACATTCACTTGTAATAAATTTAAACCAGTTTGTAATACAGCATTTGCCAAAGTAGGATACCATGAAAAAGTTAAGAGCTATTCATCAATTAGCACTACCAGGGAGGACCAGTACATACAGTGAACTCTCTGATGATGATTTCCTAAACAAAGAGCAAAAAATCTTCTTCCAAAGCTGTGGTTCATTAAGTTGCTTCTGCACCTTTTTTTAATTTCAGTTTTCTACACTGTGATAAGCTTCAACTGCATGGAGATAACTGCTAATTTAGAACCATGTGCCTTTCAACTACTCCAGTGTTTGGGGAGGAGGCACTGTCCTACTGTCAAATGATTTAGTAAGAAAACAGCTCATGAAAATATCTCCTCTTTATCACTACCAAGATATCAGAGGTTCCAACAAAACTAAAGTCCTTTTCATTCAATTGAACTCCAAACCTTCCAAACTTCATTTGAACCCATCTGAGGAGAAATGGGAATATATTAATACTTTGAGTTTACCCATATAATTCTGTTTTACATTACACAATATAAATAATTTATAAGGCTAAATTTTTAATTCTTGATCAAAATGCAGAAGTCACATCTCCCCTTAAACTCTGCATAATTCAGGATGCAGCTCAGTCAATTTTTGAAGGTCTATCCCACTTAGCCAGGATTTGCTATGAAGTCACAAAAACACCAGATTACAATTTAACATAGATGGGTGACAATTCATTACAAAAGCCAAACTCAAACCAAATTATCTCCTGGGAAATAGCATTTCAGAGTTGAAATACAGAACAAGGCACATGTACTTGGTTTTCTTTCCACCAAATATGCTAGAATGGTAATTCTGAAAAAGGATGTTATAAACTCTTCCAGGTTTCACTACTTTCCTCATCACAGTTTTTTGTACAATCCCCCAATCTTCAGGCATCAGTCATTCTGAAAAGCAAAGTGACTGCACACATACATACTTATGTTATTTCCTTTTTAAAAGGTCCTTTTAAAAACAGGCCAGCTTTAACATGAAGGCTATGGAAAACTGAGAAACTATCACTACAACCCTCCAAGTGTAAAAAAATTCCAAGAGTACCACATAAGCAGAAGTTTAGAAAACTATTGGCCAGAATTCTAAAAATATTTAGGCTTACCCCAAAAAAATTTAATGAGACTTGAACACTTTAAAAAGTAAATGACCGAAAGTCTCCAAACCTGTGCTTATATAAATAAGCATTAAAAGAATCAAATCCTGCATTTCACAATTTTAAAGGTGCTTCTAGGCACCTAATTCTTACTGATTCTGAATCAAAGCAAGAAAGCATCCCACTTACAGCCCAAAGAAATGTTCTGTGTCCTTTTGCTGACAGGGAATAGGCAATATGCCCTTTTTTTTAACAAAAAGAAAGACGAAAAAAGAGAACAGGAATGGTAATTCCAATTTGATCGAAGAGATATTTTCTGTCAACAGCTTTCACAGTAGTACCTTTAATACTTCAACTGGGTCACTGAGAAGTTAATTAACAGATTAAGTTATTGAAACCACAGTATTGTTAATTTTTTAAAAAATTACTGGTTTAGAAATGTACAAATACTGATTACAATAGATGCCTTAAGAAAACTTAAAGAGTGGACTTGGTACATTCTAATCTATGTTCTACTCCAAATTCCTACAATGACAAATTTAGAAATAAACCCTTTTCTGAAACACCAAAACCAAAATTTAAAGAAACAAATTTAGTATCTATGTTGGCATTTAAGCCTTTAAAACCATAAAATCTATGGAAAAAAAAAAAAAACAAACGCCACATTTTCGGCCCTAAATCAACAAGGAAAAAAGATAAAAGGCGGTGGATGTGTTTGTTTGTTTTAAAACAAACAAATAAGAAGACCTGACAAAACGTTTTTTTCTTTTCCTCACCAGACAACAGCTTTAGATCTTGTACTTCTGCCTTTGGTTTTATTTTCTTCAGGTGAATGAGACACATTTGCTTTGTGCGTTTTCTTATGATGTTCTAGGAAAGCTTTTCTGGCAAAGGCTTTCCCACATTTATTGCATCGGTGCAGAGAAAAGTTTTTCGTTACTTTTACTTCGATGCCAACATCAGCTCCTTCGTACTTTTTATTGGGAGAACTAGAGATGGCATCCTGTTTTGAAGCAACCTGTTTTGTTTCATCCCTCTGAGGGCCTCTTTTGGTCACCTTATTTAGAACAAGATCGATTGGCTTTTTTATTGCTCTAATTTCCAAACTCGCCGTTATTTTCCCAAGGTAGCGTGGGGACTTTTTATGAACTACAGTGATGTGCCTTATCACATCACGTTTGCGACGCGTTTCGTAAGAGCAGAGTGGACACCTGTAGTATTTAACATAAATGTTATTTCCATCTGTGTGTAACTCAATGTGCTTTGTCAAGTTCTGCTTAGAAGTAAACTGGCGTTTACAGAGTTTACAGTAAAGCTGCTTGAAGTCAAAGCCAGCTGAAAGTTTTGGCTTCCTGTTTTTTTGCTGGCCACCTGCAGCAGATGCACTGGTTGACTTAGAGGCTGATTTAGTAGCTGATTTAGAGGCTGATTTAGTGGTTGATTTAGAGGCTGATTTAGGGTTTTCAAGGTCCTGTTTGACTTTATTTTTCTGTGCTGATGGTGTGCTCTTTTTCTCGTTTGAATGATTTGTTCCCTTCAATTCATTCTGCGGAGAAAGGGCAATGGAAGGGGGTGAAGGTTCTACAGAATCTGCTGGTTCGACTTTTACTTTTATTTCTGTGCCATTGGCAGTATTGTTGGGTCCTTTCTCTCTTTTAGAGTTCTTTCCAGAAAGAGTTATCTTGTGAACAATTTGCATGTGCCTTTTCAGCATTATTTGAGAACTATATTTTCTCTTGCACAGAAGGCATTTGCATGCAGTTAAATTGTATTCGGCCTTTGAAGACGACTTTTGTTTTCTGGTCTTAAAAGATTTTTTAGCTGAAACTGTATCCAAGAACAAAGGTTGCCCAGGCTTTGTAGCTATATCAGGAGTAATGGAATCCCTTCTTAATCCTCTGTGAACTTCATCAAAATGCCTCCTTACGTTGGCTTTTGTAGCAAATGATTTATAACACACAGGACAACTTCTACCCAACGTTACAAGAACATTCTTATTTCGTCCTTTCGTGGAGCACTGGTTTGGTTTCTTTTTAGTTTCGATATACTTCTTTAGCTCTTCCATCTTTTTTTTGTGCACTTTTCGAATGTGACGGCGTACACTGCGTCTAGAATGAAATTCTTTCCTACAAAGGCAACATATCAACTGGTGGCCAAAATCACAATTATCCAGAGAGTCCAACTCAGGATTTACTGCTGGAGGCTGTTCTTCAGGAGTAGGTATCGCCTTATTTGTAGCAGGATCAGCAGGAGGTAATTCTACAGTCTCCCCAGCTGGGACTGGGGCTGGAGCTGAAACAGTCTTGTTTTGCTCAGTGCTGGGTTCCTGTACTGGAGCTTGATCAGCAGCATTACTGCTTTCCATGTTCTCATCTGGGCTATCAGTCCTTGATACATATTGAAATACAGCATTCTGATTTGTTTCTATAGGCTGCAATTTAATTATATATTCTTGTTTATCTACCCTCGGATAGATTGCTTCCAGGAGGTCATTTATGGCTTGACTCTGTTTATCGTTTGTATCTGGGAGGTCTGTGAAAAGAGGCAGAGGTATTTTTAAATGATCTGGTAATTTAAAATTACTTAGTTTCAAAGTTTCTTTTAACCATTGGGTCAGTTCAGTCACTAAATTTGCACAAATCCTGTATTTGTACTATTTTTCTGACCACTTACACTTAGAGACTTAGAGTAATCATTGGTATCGTATCAGCATAAGTTACCTTTTTTTACTAAGAGATGATATTAGAAGCCTGCTAATGTGAAAGTCACCTAAAGTCAAAATTACTTTTGCCAGGATTAAACTGATTTTATTTGCAAAAATAACATCGTACACCCGAGCTTGTTCTGCGAGTGTGCAACTAAGTCTAACGTATCATTAGAAACTGATTCTCCTACTGCTGGAAAAGGGTATTCTCAATAAAGGAACCCAATTCTGGAAAAATGCCCCTATCTGTCAGTTCTGAACAGTCCTTAAGAAAGAATGAAAAGTCTGTGTAACCTGAGCACTGCATGAAGATACAAGCAGATAAGGGAGAACCTAACTTCTGGGGCAGGGAAAGCTTTCAGTAATACCAAAGCTGTTAATAGGATCAGTGATACAGTAAGATAGAAATGTTAAGGACAGAAAAATCCAGGATCATTCAAGGGAAAAAAGGCCAGAATGTTAAGAGCTGGATGGGAAGTCCAAAACTGTTGCATGTAGGTGAGATGCACTTCTGACCTTGTTTTCAAAACTCAACTCTCATCTCTTCACAGAGAAGCTCTGCGACTCTGCAACTAGCCAAGCACGCTCATCTAAAGAAAGTGACTAGTAGTCTTTTCACCTTCTCATCACAAAACTAGCTGACAATGGGGGAAGGTTATTGCCTACATAAATCTCTGTTCTTTCCAATGTTTTTAATACTGAGGCAGGATGGCATCAACAAGGAAAGAAAAATCCTCATTGCACCTCTCTTCTTTCTAGTCAAGAGATCAAGGTAATTAGAAAGGTTCACAAATTTTTTTTTGAATGCTAGCACATTTCCAAATTATTCATCTTTACTCAGATAACAAAAAGTCATCACTGGAATGAGATTTTGATAAGTTTGTAAGTTTCCTTTTCCAGAAAAATACTTTCTTTTTCCCCATCCATCACAATCACACAAAGTATCTTAATGAAATATAAGGTCAGGTGAGGCTGTGGGGAAAAAAGCTAGCATTATTGAAGCACAGGTCCTCAAAGAAAAGGGTGAACTTTTCATCTGTGTTTCTTGATAAGTATTACTGAATTGCATCTGTGACACTAAACCCTTCCCAAGTACAGGAGATAACTATGGCTATTTTTCCATGACACCTTAATGTGAAGCTGAAGTCCATCAGAGCTATGCCGACCTAAAACTCAAATGCCTTGTCAGACCCACACTTTCCTATAAGCTTCATTTCCCATCTTTTGGCACCTTTCACAGGAAACAGGGAATGACACAAAGGGGGAGGGAAAAAGAAGTAAAAACTGTTGACAGTGACATTCTCACTAAACAGTTGGTTATATAAACTAGCTATCAAGTTATGACACTGATAGGGGTCTCGGTTGTTAATGTACATTAAGTCAGTGATGTAATTTCTTTACTACCACAGAAGTGATCTACATAAGTTACTACTGAAATTTAATTCCACTTTTTTTCCCCCATTTTGTTTATGCTATGTTTGTATTAATGGTACAGAAAAGTAAGTTACTCAACTCAAGTAGCTCTATTAAACATTTCAATTAGTAAGACTTACTATCATCCATCTGGAGGCTTGGAGGACAATAAAACTTTTTATGAGTAATTAAATTTGGTAATCCCCTGAAGAGACTCCGGCACAATTTACATTCAAAAATGGTGTCCACATCTTTTAACAAGATATGCTTGAGTTGTTTAGTTCCTGTAATAAAAGAAACATTACACTTAGGGAAGGTTTTCTGTTCATGTTTTAATTCACATCATCCTATGAAAGTGGAACCATTTTAAAACATGACAATTATAAAAAACTTTTTCTCTTGGGTGAATGCTACTTCATTGCACTATAAGTTTATGATATATATTCCAAGTTTCACTACGAAAACACAATACCTTTGGAAAACAAAATTACACCAAAAAACCCTCAAGCATTACACACATTACAGTTTATGACAAAGAAAAAGCAGCTAACATTAAGAAGGAGTCCATCCTGCAGGAAGGCCAGAGAGGGACTTTTCATAAGGGTGTCTAGTGATAGGACAAGAGGGAATGGTTTTAAGCTGAGGGAGAGTAGGTTCAGACTGGATCTTTGGGAAAAATTCTTCAATACAAGGTTGGTGGAACTCCGGAATAGGCTGCTCAGGGAGGCTGTGGATGCCTCCTGCCTGGAGGTAAGGCCTTAAGCAACCAAGTCTAGTTGAGAGGCACCCCGACCCATAGCAGGGAGGTTGGAGTAGATTATATCTAAGGTTCCTTCCAACCAAAGCCTTTCTACAATTCTATACTACAGTATCTAGCAGCAACACAATTGTCCAACAGGAAAGAATAAACACCAAGAGAAGTCTGCAGTATTTCTAATTTGTGCTTGTATCCAACAGCACAAAGAGAGCAAGATATATACAGCTATTTTGTATTAAAACAGCACTTGTAAGTCAGAAAACTAGACCATACAGTAAAATAAAGAGGAAAAACTAACATCTAGGGATCTGATCCAAACAGAGATCATGATGCTCAGGCAAGAAAGTAGAACTGAAGACCTATTTCCAGCCTGGTGAGAGGCAAATACATTCAAAAAACATAAGCAGTGTGACAAAATACGCATGTTTGCCCAATTAGTACACAAGGTATATTCAAACACCACCCCAAACCCAGCATTGTTGGTGCATTCCAGCTCCTGTCTTGCTTAACGAACTACAGAATTCAGAGTTAAAATTACACTTCAAATCCACTCTTTCATCTCATGACAATTATCAATTAATTACTAAATTACAAACATGTACCACACTCCAGATTAGGAAGAAACACCAGTTAAACAAATTCAGCTAATTTCTCTATCTTCATTTTTTTTCTTATAATGGAATATGTCAAAATGGATCAAAATTAGTCCAACAAGCAAAAACGTAATGAAACTGGAACAAGAATAACTAATAGCAGGCAAGCACAAAACAGCATTAAGAATTCTTCAAGCTGAAATACAAGTTCAAGTTTTCTGTCACCACAGACACTTCTCTAATTCCTTTTAAAGCTCAGTCTCAGAACAATTACTTAAGTACAACCACTAATAGTTCTTCAATAAAAATTGGCCATACCAAGACAACGTTTTATTTTTGTAGTACTACAAAATTTGTCAGAACAAAGCACAGTGCCGTTTCCTTCAACAGCTGCCTAAAAATGAGACTTGAACTGAATTATCTGAAGCTACCATCAGCTTCAGTCCCCTCCTATGCCTTTCTTGGGCCACAGCCTTAGCCTCTTATCTTCTCTCACTGCACTTTCTTCAAGCGTTACTACCTCACCTTCATCTGACTTGTATTTTTACAGACAGTCTGTATTTTACAGACTACTGGACAAATATTTAGATTCAGTCTAAAGCCCAAAAGGCAAATAAATTTAAAACATCCACTGGTTTTGTGGACACAATAGGCTGAGAAAATTACTGTAACAACCTTATTCTTTATCAACTGCAGACTGGCAACAAGCCTTAAGTCTACTGCCAGCATATGCTGCCTCAAGCTTACTGAAGCCTTCTCTGTTTTGCGGTTACGTCTAACTGAAGCAGGTAATACTCTGTCAAATTCCGTTAACATCTGTATATGTTGAAACTAGAATAATATCACAATCACAAGAAACTGGTACAGAACATCAGTTACTGTCAATGATTCTCTGGCAGAAATACCAATGTGTAGACCTATTGCAAGCAATTGCATTGTTAGGGAAAAAAAAAACCAAAAAAAAACCAAACTGAAAACCACCAGTTTCAAGTTCATGTGTTACTCTTAATGCTTTGGATGTAAGTTTCTGCTAGAACCACATAAACAGTAACAGACAAAACAGACAATACTCTAATCTGTATTTCTTTACCACAAGAATCTAAATAGGTTTTTCCATAATGAAATATTGTTTGTTCAAAATTAACCAGTAAAATCTTGGTCTAAGTCTTTTTGCCATTTCCCAACTTCCCTGCTGCAGATGACTGCAGGTGTCAAGGTAAGCTATTAACATCTGCTAGTGAGCCCAGTCTGGAAGCAGCCCAGAGGCAGCATTCTTGCAACAAGCTCATGGTATTACCAGCAGAGATCCTCTTACTCCGCTTCAAGGGGAAGCAGCCTGCCACACATATCTGAGGCCTTAGACAACCTCAGACAAATTAGAGAAGGTTACTAATGACAACTCTCACACCTGGCTTTTCTTCTTAGTATCATAGTATCAGTCAGGGTTGGAAGGGACCACAAGGATCATCTAGTTCCAACCCCTCTGCCATGGGCAGGGACACCCCACACTAGATCAGGCTGGCCACAGCCTCATCCAGCCTGCTCTTAAATACCTCCAGGGATGGGGCCCCAACCACCTCCCTGGACAGCCCATTCCAGGGCTTCACCACTCTCATGGTGAAGAACCTCCTCCTCACATCCAGCTGAATCTCCCCACCTCCAGCTTCATTCCATTCCCCCTAGTCCTATCACTACCTGATAGCCTGAGAAGTCCCTCCCCAGCCTTCTTGGAGGCCCCCTTCAGATACTGGAAGGCCACAATGAGGTCACCTCTGAGCCTTCTCTTCTCCAGACTGAACAGCTCCAACTCCTTCAGTCTGTCCTCATAGGAGAGGTGTTCCAGCCCTCTGATCATCCTCATGGCCCTTCTCTGGACACATTCAAGCATGTCCATATCCCTCTTGTAATAGGGGCTCCAGAACTGGACGCAGTACTCCAGGTGGGGTCTCACCAGAGCTGAGTAGAGGGGGAGAATCACCTCCCTTGACCTGCTGGCCACACTTCTCTTGATGCAGCCCAGGATCTGATTGGCTTTCCGGGCTGCAAGTGTGCATTGAGAGCTCAAATTCTTATATTAAGTTGTTGAAATGCTAGTGGAGGATTTAAATACTGCACATTTTTACAAGACTCGACCCATACACGCGTTCTGTTACATAGCAGCAACGACCTACCCTTGAAATATTTGGTATCTGTAACAGCTGTCCATGAAAAAATCTCAAAACATATAGATAGTACTGGTAAAGAGACTACTTCAGTTTCAAACCAAGGGCTGTAAAAAATACAATGCTTGATTCACAGTATCAGAAACATAGAAACAGCTAGAAAACATTAAAGGTTTCAGTCATCTCTGGGATGCTTACCCAAACACTCAGTAGTTATTCTTAGGTTCACTGCTATGTATTTAAAGTCCCCAAAACTGGGGAACTGGTTTGGTTGGAAAAGATCTGTAAGATCATTGAGTCTAACCATCAACCTAACACCACTATGACCATTAAACCTAACACCACTATGGCCATTAAACCATGTCCTGAAGTGCCATATCTACATGGTTTTTAAACGCCACCAGGGACAGGGACTCCACCACTTCCCTGGGCAGCCTATCCCAATGCCTGATCACTTTCAGTAATGAACTTTTTCCTAATATACAATCTAAACCACCCTTGGCTTAATTTGAGGCTATTTTTTCTTTTCTATCATGTGATGCAAGGGAGAAGAGACCAACACCCACCTCACTATAACCTCCTTTCAAGTAGCTGTAGAGAGTAGTAAGGTCTTACTTAAAAAACACGATAAAGCAATTCTACAAAGTTCAGGGTAAGCAATAAATTTTCTCCTCATTTCATTAGTTTTAGGACAAACAATAATTACAGCAGGAAGGATGACACAAAACAGAATGACAAACTAACTTCTAATATTCCTGAGAAATAATTATACAGCAGAAGGTGTACATTCACTAAATGATATGAAAATGGAACAGCATCTAAATCCAAAAACCTAGAAATAATTTGCAAATTTGTAGAAAGCCAGGGGTTGGTTATTTTAACATACTAAATATATATAAACCTTACAGCAAGGTAATGACGTTCTCAAGTCATTAGTCATAAGTCGCAGTTTCGTACCTGATCGAAAACACTCAATGATTTGCTGAATACCAGATTTTGACGTCTGCAGAGGCTGCTGTAATAGTGGAGGATCACCAGGTTCCAGCAGATGCACTGAAATATACAAAAGGATAATAAGCCATTAGAGAACATGTTGCTGATTTTTATTAAGTTTATGGATTTTTCTATGCACACAATAAACTAGCTAAAAAGAAAGGTCAGGACTCCAGTACAAGCTGCCTTACTGAAAAGCTTTAATTTACACTGCATTAAAAAACAATCAATACTGCATTTTCCAGCCACTATGCCTTCTGACAGTTTGCTGTCATTTTGATCATTTAAAGAAAATGTGTATTTAAAGCTATGGGTGTCATACACAAAAATTTAAATAGAAAAAGCCAAATTAACTTACTTGACATTTCCATCCATTAAAGCAATTCCCCAGAGCAATCTACCTGACTCCCATCATTCAAACCAAAACAGATTTATAAAAAACATTAACAAACACTGTACTTCTCAGCATACTATGTGATTTCAGTGTTGTCAGTACACATCTAAACACTGAAACTGAATTTAGAAGCAGCAATGCTGACAGAAAAGTACAAGCATAACTACAGAATATGGATCAAAAATCGAATATTTTTGATCAGTAAAAGCAGATTCAAGTTCAAACAAACTGCTGAAGTAATAACTTATTTCTGAAGTTTCAGTCCATATCACATCTTTGCAAAACCTACTGAAACTAAAACATTTATTGATCAGGATGACTACGGGTTACTTCAATACTAGGTATTTATGTATGTGAGAATTAACAGCATCATATTGCTGTTAATGCATGTAAGCATGTAAGCTTTGCTCAGAGGGAAAACCAAATTTAAAAGAACAAGAGCACTTACTCAAGCACGTCTGCAAAATCATTAGCTAAGTCATATACTTGATTTCTTACTGACAAAATAACTATCTTTGTACTTCAAAAATCTGCTCATACCTCATTAATTTGGTTTGACTTTTAAACCCCATTGTAAGGTTTCCATTTTTTAATGAAGCATTGAGCACCTCCAAGCAATTTACTTTTTATTAAGAGTAGTAGAGGTCTACAATGTAACTAGACATATTAAGATCAAATAGACTGAATATATGTCAACATGAAAGCTCTTCTAGAAAATGTAAGGTTATAAATAAATTCAAGCTGAAAAGAACATCAGAAAGAAAAGCAGTTTAAGAAAAGAATGATAAAGTGAGCACTTCACCCAACTATGCTGGCCCCACAATATACTATTATATATACGAACACATAACACCCATTACAAATCAGCTAATCATTTGGGGATCTCAAACACAATGACATATTGTATTCTACTAGCCTATTCCCTATAATTAAAAATAGTGTATTTTGGCTTGTATACTGCCTCTAACATGCATGTGCAACACCCACTGACATCAAGAGGAGCGATATACATGAAGCATCACTTACTTATAAGTGATTTTAAAGCACTAAAACAATTCAAACACATTTTATCTTAAACAGAAAGAAACATTGCTACTAGCTGAATAATACCTACTCTCAAATTGCATTTCATTAAGGAAGCATTATCAAAGTTTCCATGCTCAAACTTTCAACTGTCAGTCTCCCAAAGTTGACACCTTTCTTTCCAAAACACAAGTCAAAGTATCCAAACAACAATTTCTACAAAGCAGTAAGAAAGGAACCAAGTTTCCTTTTAGGCTACCAAACAGAATACTGGGCAAAACAATTACAGAAAAACTCTAGCAAGTGGCCTGAACCTTCAAAATACTCGTTATACTTTCCACTGAAGACATCTTCTAAGTCACACTGTAGTGGAATGCAAACAGCCATTTCAGGACTGGGATTATTTTTTTTTCCTATGAGAAAAGATGTGAAGCAAAACACAAATGCAAGAGATTGCCAGAAACATCATTTTACAGTAAAAACAAAAAAATATCCAGAATATTACACTTTTTGGAAACAAAAAAGGCCATCTGTTTTTGCACAATTTCTTGCCTCCCCCCAGTCCACTGCATACAATGCTCAAGTGGTGGCTAGGGATTATTGCACATTCTGCATGAACTGAGAAATTATCTTCCCGAAATAATTTTAAAACGAGAGTTCAAGGATATTAAAAAAAAAAAAAAACACAACCAACCAACCAACCAAACAAACAAACAAAAATTTCCAAGCAAATTTTTTAACTTTTTATATCCAAAACGGTCACCAACGACGCACATTTGCAACATCACAATACTTCCCGCAGGCTTTTAACGAATGAGGTAAGTAGCACAGCCAAAACATCCACACATCGCTGTACCTGGTTCACAGCATCCATGATGATGGTGGTCAGTCTGACAACACTTGTCTCTTAGAGGCATTTTCCGTGCGCAAGGCCTACTTTCCTTCTACATCCAGCAGCCCGTTTCTGTCAAAATACGCACATTAACTGTTACTCCCGGAAAACGGGAGGCTCCGGACAGCGCTAACCTCTCACACCCACTTCCTACAACGGCAGCGCCGGCGTGGGCCAGGAGGCAGCGGCACCCTTCACGCATAAGTTTCCATTGTTTACAACAGGTCTCACAACGCCCTCTGCAACAGCCGCTGCTGCGAGCCCGGCCGCTACGCTCCCGCCTGCCCGGGCCCCACCGCCCAGCGCGGCCCAGCCCGGCCCAGCCACGCGCGCTTGCCTCGCTGCCACCTGCGCTTCGGCTGGCGGAGGGAAGCCCCCGGCTGCTGCCAACCCCACGGCCACGATCCCCCTCCCCAAGTCGAGCCGAGCCCACCCGCCTGGCCCCGCACCCCCTTAGCGGGCGGCTCCCGCCGCGCCGCTCTCCCGCCGCGCCTCGTTCCCAGCTCCCAGACCCCAGGACAGTGTCCTTCTGCTCCCGCGGGAGTGGGAAGAAAGTTGCGTCACCGATCGCAAGCAGCAGCAGCAGCCCGCCCGCCGCTGGGCCCGGCGCCCCCAACGGCGCTGCCTAAGCCGGAGCAGGAGCCGGAGCCGGGCGCGCCCGCCGCCCCGCCACGCGCGAGGCCGGGCGGGGAGGGGCGAGCGGCCGGCAGGTGACAGCGAGCGCCAAACGCCAGCGCCGCGAGGGGAGGGCCGTAGCGCCGCGGGTGAGGCCCTACCTGGGAGAGGACGGACGGCTTCCCCTCCCCAAATAAAACTTTATCGTCCCCTGTCCCGCCAGAGCTGCGGCCGCTGACCCCGGAGCCGGATGGGCACAGGGGCAGGAAGTGACTACGGGCCTGGCGGCGAGGGGCCGCGCAGTGCGCAGGCGCTTGTCCCTCTGCTCCGCCGGCGGGGCCGTACAGGTGCCAGGCAGTGGCACGCGGCGTAGGGCTTGCGGGGCGCGCCGGCGGGACGGGGCGGCACAGCCCCGGCAGAGGATGTGGTCCGAGACTCTGGCAGGACACCAGCGCCGAGGTCGTGGCATGGGCGGCCTGCTGTGGCGGGTAACGGTCGAGCCCACGCGAACGGGCGCCGTCCTTGTCCCTGTGGGGAGGAAGGCTCGCCCCTAACCTGCGCGCGGGACGGCGATATGCAGAGCTGCGCTGAGGCCACCCGTGCGCGGACACCAGTGGGAGCGGACACCATCACCTGAGGTGGCATTTCTGCCCAGTCTTAGCCTGGTCTGCTTTATTACAGGTGTATTCTTAAAACCACCAGTTGCAGTAAATTCACCATGGAAAACGACGGATCGATGGTTTCAGTACCTGGAGGGAAACCTGCGGGACGGTTTTGTGACGTGTATTCCAAATAGCGGCAAGAGCACGTCGGTGCTCTGCAGTGAGCGGCCGGGCCGCCGGTGTGACCGGGTAGATTTCCACAAGGTGGCTGCTGAGTCCTGGAGCCCTCTTAGTGCAGTTTTCTGAGCGGCTTGTATTGGGGAAAAGGTAGCGCTCAGTTTTTGCCAAAGAATAGGACGTGATTAAGTCCTCTTCCACTTAAGGAAAAACGTCTGTTGTTTAAGGAAAACCTGAAAGGAAAAGCAAGGAATAATGACATCCTTACAAAAATTTAATAATAATAAAAGCTGAGTGATTAACACGGAAACAAGCAGTCAAGTTTTGGCTTGTAATAGCATCACTTTTCAATGGATATGGGATTCCTGGTTTCAATGTCAAAAGTACTGTCCATGTTAGAAATAATCAGTATAATATATCAGTTAGTATAATCAGACATCGAAAGAGCTTACCATCACTGACCGTTAATTTGTAAGCAATAGAAGCCTCTTTTAAAATACGGACGTGAATTTCACCAGTAAGTCTGCATGTTCCAAAGCAACAGGAGGCCAAATTCAAACGACATAAAATCTGTTTGGGTTTTGGTTAATAAAGTGAAGGTACTGTAAGTGTCGGAGAATGTTCAGAGAGCGTTTCAAATAGCCTAGTGCCAAGTAGCATCCTAAGTACAGAAGTTAATGTAAACCTTCATGTCAGGCAACCAAATGCAGGTCTCCACATATGTGCAGAAGTGCTGTCATCTTAATGAGTTTAACTACATCCTAAGCTCTGCTCTGTTTTAGACATAGATTGGAAGAGGCTTAAGAACTCCCCTCAGCCATGTAGCAACATTCAGGCCACATACAGCACAGTTGTGTAACACCCTGAAGCTCATGGGTAACAAAGTGCAAGGAAGTCTTTTTTTTTTTTTTTTTTTTTTTTTCCTGCACAGTAGCCTAAGTTCTAATGAACTTAGAAAAATTAACATTCCCCACCTTCCAGCAGGTTCAAAGTATGGTCGTCTTTCTCCACGCCACTGTGCTACAAATAATAATAGTGTAACAGCAGCTTAATTTCACATCCTAGTCATTTACTATGGACACTGGCAGCCTCGCTACCCATATAACTTTATTGAATGATTCAAAATTAAGTGAAAAGCAACCTTCAAATCATAAACTCAGCAACTGGAATTCAGAAACTTTTAGTTGTATTTCAGGTGACTGAACAAGTTAAAACTTTTTTGAGTGTCTTGAGTGCCACCAGCTAGTGCAGAATTGAAGAAAGCATAATCATTGATCATTTCCTGGTAAACTCCCCAACAGAAAGAGCAGGTGTAACCATCTTGGTTACCTTCTCCTGGATGCTCTTCAGCTTCTAAGTATCTCTTTCATACTTGGTAGCCCAAACTGGATACAGCATTCCAGATGTGACCTCACAAATGCCAAGTACATTCTGGTACATTAACACTTGTTAATGTAGCATGGTATGTGTTTAGTCTTCATTACCTCAAAGGTGCAGTGCTGACCCTTGTTAAGCTTTTTTCACTTGGACCCACAGGTCGCTTCTTGTGGAGCTGCTATCTTATTAGCCAGTCTGCAGCCTGTATAATTGGATAGGGTTTTTTTAGACCTGGGTGCAAGACTTTGTCCCTTCAGCCCATTCTCTAGCTTGTTCAAGGTCTTCTCATATGGCAACCCTGTCCTCCAGCACATCAGCCACACTCCTAGTTCCACATCATGCATATGCTGGGTCATTCTAACTCATACCCACATCACTAAGTTTGTTAAATAGCATAAGCTCAAATATTGCTCCTCAAAGAACACCACCCATAACTAGCTTCCAGTAAGATTTCAAACTACATACTGCAGCTCTTTTGACTCTGACAGTCCAGCCAGCTGTGTGCCATACGTATCTACCTTGTAATCATCCCACCCAGTTGCAATTGAGTTTGTCTAAAGAGGTGCTTTGGGAGCCCATGTAGATACCCTAGCTGAAATCAAGGCAAACTATACCCTCTGCTTTCCCTTCATGCACAGAACCACTCATTTTACCATAAAATGAGACAATTTGCTCTTCTGCCTTCAGGTTTAGAAATTCTAAGTCAATTAAGGTCAAGTACTCTACTATTTAGTGTGTTGTGTGGCTTCTGGGAGTTGCTTATTTTTGGAGAATAGCCAATTAGCTGCTGAAATCTTACTCTATCTGAAATGCATTTTCATAACTTTTATATTCCACTCTTAAGGAAGGCCAGAGAAAATGGGCAGTGTTGTATGTATGTATGTATGAATCTCAGTAACTTAAGATGACCTTGTTGCTTGTTTGTGGGTGGAATAACCTAATCTGTATACTGTTGTGTTTAACTCATGATGTAATTTATAATGTAATGGATGTTGACAAGCAAATGCATGCAATCCTTTGACCACTCAGATAGCCACTCATGTGCAGTGTGTCTATGGTACTGATAAAAGCTTCCAGCACAGATTAGGTAGTTCCACCTGACCTAGCAGAAGATGCCTTCATGAGGGTACCTGCAGAGGCAAGTGCATACAGCCAGTGACTGGCCATTTTATATGAGAATTAAAGTGTCAAAGATCCCAGTAAATCTCACTTCACAATGTATTCCTGCCATTGTTCATCCAACAGGATAAACTGGGACTAAGACTCAATTTGAGATTCATTGTGCAAATGAAGAACAAGCAGATGATGTTTCCTGACTTTGAAAAACAGAATATTCCTTCATTAAATATGAATGATAATTGAGATCTATAAATACCTCATAATAAAACTTACTGAATAAAAATGATGGCGCTATAGCCAGCTAAACTTTCTGTCTTACATAGATAAGATTCAATGAAAATAAAAGATTTTTAAAATAGTAACTCTTCACACAATTCATAATTAGCTTGAATCCAGTGAACACGGAATCTCATAGCTAAACCACATATGGTGTGGATCAAAATGCTCTTGATACATTTCATGTAAATTATAGGCATAAAATACATTACTAGAGGAGGTTTTTAGAGTTCAGCTTTGGTTCTCTGGCTAATGTTCTCATCATAACCGGCAGACTTTGAAACAGAATCTTTATTTATTCATTGGCTTTTAGATTATATGGAACTGGTGAGATGTTTTGAACTGAGATTTCTGTTACAACTCAATGATCAAATTAATTTTTTAATTGTTTCTCTGTTGTGGTTAACGACTTTGAGAAATCCAAAATTCAGAACAGTTTCTCTTAGTTACTGGATTATGCTTCCAAAATGTATGATGAAATATTCTAGCAAGGGAGGTATTCACTGGTCAAGGATATTGAAGCATTATCTCAGCTAGTAGGTTTAGTGTCCACTGAGAGGTTTTGTTCTGCCAAAGGGCTGGTAGTAACACCTGCTGAGATATCTTGCCATCTGTTTATATATATAAGAGCTGTAAGATTTGATTAGTAAAACTTTTCCTCATGTGCTGTGACCACTGACATTTTTTTCTGTATTAGGGATGCATTTTGGATGAGGCCCATGGCTTCAAAGTACTTTTTCCTAGGAGAAAATAATTCTAAGTTGGAGTTAATTAGTGCTGTGATGCTGCACTGAGCAGACTTCAGTCTTGCAGACATGCAGGTAAAGTTGCATAAACGCTGAAGGATCTCACATGTAATGTGGGCCAGTGTCACAAATAACAGTCGATCAAAGCCTTTCACTGCAAATACAGGTATTCCAGCACTCTTTAGTACATCAGTGTTAATCTTCCTGATGTCCTAACATTCTCAGTGGGAAATTTCCATGATGAACTTCATAAACGTCAGGTTTAACTAATTCTAGACATAGAAGTGTGAACAATTTCAGACTGTTGCAGGCACATTAAGTCCCCATTGGGGGACCCATGATGTCCAGATGGGTAGAACACTCACCAAGGAAGCAGAAGACCTTGATTTCTAATTCCTAAACTAGAAGTTAGAGACCCCTTTTGATAAGCAAAAGTCACAGTTGAATCAGGAATGCAAGAGCTGGGGGAAAGAGAGATTTTAAAAGACAGGCTGATTCTCTTGAGAATGTGACTTGGAGAAGAGGAAAAACAATACTGAGTACTGGCTGCAATTCCCAGTGCTGTTTGATTATTTATATCCAATTATATAAAAGGTGGGATCGCTCAGACTGAGTTGTTTGGCTTTTTTTCTTGGATCAGACACTGCAAAAATGTACATTGGAAGTTTTCTATGCACTACAAATGGAATTATGTGAATTAGTTCTCCTCATGCTGTTTTATAACCCAATCAACTAGCTTAGAATATTTACTGTGTGTATTTATATGCCCCATGGTTTTGGTGGAATATTAAGATTAAATTATATTTGCATTGAATCTACATTTGCCTAATTGCAATGTTTACACTATCCTTATACCTTAGTCTTGACAATATCTTACGGAAAATCCTTGGGCTAGAATAATTCTGAATCCTAGTCAATATGTATTTCAGTCTAACAAGCAGCTGTATCTTCATGCTCTATTCCCCAATTAGCATAAAGCTTCATTACTCTTTTGGGATAAAAATAAACTGCTATGTGTATTATCTTACCCATAATTCATTTATTTACAAAGTTAGTGAAACTCATAATTAATTAGGCTTCTCATGAGGTCTGATTCCCTTCTGGTGCACTAATAGCAAGTTTAGCAAAGGGAAGATTTTGCAATGAATCCCTCCCCCAGGACAACATTGTCATTATTTGATCTCAGATTCAATCTCATCTCTTTTTTTTTCTTTATACCCTTCAACTTTGATTCTTGGTGAATCAGTGAAACAGCTTCAGATGGAAGCAGGAAAAAATAATCTGACCTAGAAGTATATAGCTTATGATTACAGCATGTCTGAGGAATGCATGAGCTGGTGGTTCAGTCTCCAGCAAGGCTGCATGGGAACTGAAATACAGGTTGCCCATTTCAGTGTTGTACCTTCTACTGACTAATTTCTGTCAGAAGAGTTAGATAGAATACAGAGTAAATGCATATGTTTTTAGGAAAAGAAAGAAAAAAAAAAGAGAAAAAGAGAAATAACTGAGATAAAAAAGCTTTGCAAACTGCAGATGACAAGAAATTACCTTTGTAATGCACCAAGACATCAAATCAGTGTGGTCAGTAGCCTTCTGTTACAAGGAAGAAGGAAGAAAAGCCTAACTGCATTAAAGATGTAGCTTGGGTAGTTTTAATTGGGACTTGGGCCCTTGCATCATTGGAAATTTAACCTCAAGCAGCTAGGAAGTTCCAGTATTCTCATTTCCATGGATCACAAGCAAGTACAGCATGGTATGCAACTTTAAAATAATTTGTCCTGCATACTGTTCTCTAAGAAAGGCATCATTCTGCATAAACATTCCCCCTTCTCACTTTTTGTTCCCTAGCTGGGTAAAACAGTATGCTTCTCCCAGTGCAGATAGTTTATTTAACAAAACAATTAATCTAATCAAGCATACTAGGGAAAATTAAAGACTTGCTTACTGTATTATATAATGAATTTTCATCTTCTTACCACATTCAGTTTTCATCCAGTCCAGTATTTTTTCCCCCTCTACAGTCTTCCTGTAGAATGAACTTGAAGTTAATTTAATTCATGTTCTCATCCCTCCTTAAATTGATTAATACAAAATGCAAACAGATATGCAATACAATTATATGAATGCTTTTAGAAGTCTTTTTATTGAGGCATATATATTTTAAGGGTTTAATTATTCTACAATGTACATTAGGAAATGAAGAAGAATGCATCTGGATAAGCAATTTGAGGCCAAATGCAGACCTGGTAACATACTGATTCACAAGGTGTTTGTATTCTGTAGCCCAGTGTACAGAAAGCTATGCCTATTTATGCATTTAGTAAAGTTTGAAATCAGTATAAAGCATTACCAGCTGTCTTTGCCTTCTGTAGTTGATGACAAAGGATGCAGACCTTTGAAGACAGAGAGAGTGGAGGGGTGAGAAAACATAACAACTCCTAATCCTGTCAGTGGAAAAGATAAATGAGCATACTTATCTCAAAATGTGCTGGTGAGGGAAAATACTGTAGAAAATCAGACAGCGATATACATTGCTCTCTGTGTGTGTACGTGTGTGTGTATATGTACTCATGCCGTTGTCTGGATACATCATGGGAAGGGGTGGGAATCCATAGTGTGTGGGAAGTAGTTTAGAAAAATAGGAGAGTGAAAGAAAAATATCTGCGAGGAGTCACAGAGAAAGAAAGTGAGAATGAGAAAGATTCAGGAGAAAAGGGGAGAAAGGGTTAAGAAAGACACAGGAAAGATTTGGAATGAAAGCATGTAATGAGGTGTAATTGCTTAAAAAATTTGTAAGATGGACAGCAAGAAGTGCAATAGAAAAAGGGGGGAAGAAGTAGGAAGTCAAGAAAGATCAAGCAGTAGTATTCACTGAACCAAGTGGTTTTATGATTTGTAATGAGATTATTGTGTTTGATGACCATTTTCTTAGCATTTATAATAAAAGCAAACAGGAATTAGAAACCTAAACATCCAGGCCCCGTGCCTTACCAGAGTAACAGTGCTTAGCAAGTCCAGAAATAGTAAGATTGAATCTATTCATAAAGGACGCAAATAGTTTCATAAGCTTATTTATATGTATGGGTCTGTATGTAAATCAAGTCCTACACTGCAGGGCAGTAGCAAACTTTTAAATTTTGTTTGAGAAGTTCTGATTTCTTTGGCAAAATTTCAAGGTATTACTCAATATGAAAGAACAAGTACACATATTTCAAGATGACTAAGGGAAAACTATGAAAGTAAAAAAGCTGTAGTTCAGTAATAATACTGTCAAAAGTCTTAGGAACAAGAAGTTGCAGAAATCTAACATATAAATTAGTTAAATAGAGCTAACCCAATCTGCATCAATATACTGCTTCATATAAGGAAGGACTATAAATGGTAAGTCACATGAAGTGAAATTAAAATGAGACAGTGAATGGCCTAATGAATACTGGTGACAGGCAGCTGATAAGTTAGTTTACATATGTCTAAGAGAGACTGTATTCATACAAATGAACCGAGGTGCAGTTCTCTTTTCCCTTGGTGGGAGACTGATTGGATCTCTACACTCTGCATTGCTCCTCTCAGCTTGTGGGAACACTGGAACACTGAGGACTGTTAAAATAGGTTGACATTTTCAAGGTTTCAAAGTTATTGCAAGACTCAGACTGACTGCATGTGCAACACAGAAATCTTGCTTCCTTCAGAAGTAAGGCTTAAACTGTAGAAAAGAGATGAGAGATTTATTCAGATGGACAGTTGATTGCTACTGCATTAAAGCTAAATGGAGTTTGCATTTGCACTGCAAATTAGATTTGCTACTTGTATAGCACTACATGGCATGTCTAATTTAGACTCGAAGGCCAGACTAAATGACACTTGTATTAAAATAAAGCCAATGACAAGGAACTAAAGGTACAAATTGGAAGGCACGAAGTACAATAGAAATCTGAATGAAAGAGACTGTACAACAAACATGACAGAAAAGATTGGCATAAGATTGTCTCGTTTCATTGTCCTAAATCTTGAATGCTTAGAAAGATATACACTAACAAGTGGGGAATCAGAAGATTAGGAAGTGATCACAGAGATAGTATTCAGCAATAAAATAAATTGGCAGTTATGTTAGTAGCAACATTCTTCAGCAGCTTCCAATCAAATTGAAATTAGACAGCAATGACAAATAGTCTCAAGGAATCAAACCTCAGAGAATTAATCCCTATAATTAGCAGGACTGATCTGCTCTGATGCTGGCCTACTGGGTGTCTCTTTCCAATTCTGACAGTACCTGCTCAGACTGTTCTTATCCCACAAGTTTTACTAATTCATTTCTTTCTTAATGTTAAAGAAAAGTTGTGCAAATCAGTATTTCTTTTCATTAATCAGCGTGGTATGTTTTTTCTGATACTTCCTTGAAAAATAAGTTAGGATATGATATTTAACTGGCCACTCAAAATATATTGATCAAGCACCACAGCAGCTGCATCAGGTAAATTAATTCTGTCATTTGCTTCATTAATCATACATCTTGAATGACTGCATGATTGGACTGTATGAAGTGGTATTGGTGTTAGAAATTAGTTCTGAAAACTAAGTGAATTTGGTCTTATAACCAGTTGGGTGAACATGCAGTGTCTCCAGATTTTTACTGGCACACAGAATGTGTGTCATAGACTGGGTCTCAGACAGCTAGTGAGTTTGGTTAGTTATGTGCAAAGGTATGAACTATAGCCTACAGAGGATTGTAGTAGCCTTGGACTACTACACAACTAAAGAATAGTGGGATTCCATTAATTCAACATTGATTATAACTCATCCTGTATTCTAAGATATAAATATTGGAATAGACACATTAGTTGTATTTAAAGATGAGGAAAAAGGCAAGCCAAGTATTTAACAGAACTTTGAGTTTACCTTCAGTCCCCCCAGATACTGTCTGAATTCATACTATTAATAAAATAAGTTTTATAACAAACCGATAAAGTTAACCATGCTACATTACAAGGACAAGATGGCAATCATCCTGGAGTTGTAAGTGAAATTTTCTGAGCCATGGTACTGTGGTATATAACCAGTGTTTTAAATCAGCCTCTTGGGACCAGAGGTCTGGACACTCACAAAGCTGAGCGTCCAGACACCAAGCTTAAAACAAGCTCCAAGAGAAATTCTGGGTACTACTAGCCCACAGAGCTGATTTATATTTTCAATCAATTTTCTTTCTACATAATTGAATACTATGCTAGCAGTTACAGGGATAAATACAACATACTGAAAGAGTCAGCAAACTTCTTTTGGAGAGTCATGCTCTGCCAATCTCCTAAAGATCTCTGAAGGAAATAACAACATTCAGTTGATATGTTTTTCATAGATATTCTTATCAAGAGCAATTACATAAGTTGTACTGTCATACACAAGAATCAGGTAAAAAAATCAGCTTTTATAATGAGAAGAAATTACCATTGGAGATCTCTAAGAATTTGAAGCAGTCTTTGTTGTGTAAAGCAGTCATAACCATACAGAAAAGAAGGGAATTGTGAAAGAATGTAATTTTTAGGTAATGAAGTATTATGCATGCTAGACAAACATAAAATTGAATGGAAAGGAATCCACAAGAATCTCAAAATACTGGAGGACTTTTCTGTAAAAATAACTTAAGTCATCACAAATATACCATTCACGTGAGGTAAAAATACCGTAATTATAAACAGTAATGGCTTCCTCAAACTGTGGTATCTATTACCTCAGAAAGAGGTCTGGAAACACTGGAGGTGGAAAATAAAGCAATAGAGAGAGCATCGGAAGTTACTAGGAATGAGGAGAATTAAACAGGGAAAGCCATTATGTCACTGCATCAACCCATCCCACTCTTTTCGAATGCCTGACACGATTCTCATTGTATGTTTTCAAAAGAGGTGTTACAGAGTTTTTAAAACTGCTAACAAAGGAAAATCAGTCAGTGAGATGAGCAACACCTTCTGCACGAGGGAGGAGAAAAAGTACCAAGTCTTTCCATGCTTGGAGAAATTAAGATAGAGAGCAATATGATATAGGTCTATAAAATTGTAAATTGTTTGAATAAGATGAACAGGAAGTGCTTATTAATTATTTCTAACCTCACAAAAACTATAAGACCTCAAAGAAATCATCAGCCAGCAAGTTAAATATTAATTAATCTTAATATAATACATAACTACATTGTGGCTCTCTGCCACAGAATACTTTGGAAACTAAAAGTGCAAATTAGTTTCAGAAGTAGTGGATGCAGAAAAGTCCATTTGATAGCCTTCAGTACAGGGAGCTCTTAGACTGAGAAGGTAAAACAGAGACAGGATCACTGCTATATTCCTCTTAGAATTATTGCATAATGGCTTCCTGTTGTGAACATAGTTCTGGGTTGCACTGCCTTTCAGTCAAACATGAAAGGCCACAGGTTCTTATGAAATACCAATGATTTTCTAGGCAGAAGTTCTGCAGACAAGTTTCTTGAGGATGTTCCGAATGACAAATAAAGCAAGAGTCAGAAATACCATAACATTCCAGAATATGAAAAGGATTGAGTGGTAAAGTATAAATATGAATTTGAAGTTCAGCTCAAGTCTAGTAAATTGCTAGCTAGAAAATTTGCTATGTTTTGGTATTGCATTTCAAAGAAAATAATCCAGACCTGTAAGTAACGTCAAAGACATTACAGATCTTTTATTTTTACTGAAAACTTCCAATTTGCAAAAGGTAGCTTCCAAGTAGGAAGAAAATTTGTTCACTAGGTTACAAGAATAAAGAGCAAATGCAGAAAGCTTAAGCTGTTGCAGAGAAGATTTAAGCTAGAGCTCAGGATTTTTTTTTAACAGCAAGATCCCAAGCATTGGTGTAGATTGCCTAGGGAAGTGTAAAATTTCTGTCATTCTAGGGGTTTAAGAACTCTCTTAGAGAGATCTGTGTGTTTACAGTTTAAGTGCAGCTCATCCTGACTTACAGAGGTTAGTGGGTAACATATGTGTCCAACATCCAGTAGAGCCCTAGTTTCTTCTGACATTTGAGGAATGGCTTATCTGAAATGTGTGTGATAAATTCATAGTGGTTTGACTTCATGCTGGCATGCAGCTATCCGTGCTGTCTTTGTGTATATTTTTTTTTCTCATTCCATCTCTAATTATCTATAATTTTATTTACATGCTCAGCTACTATTCATCACAGTCAAATTCCTCTCCAATGGCTTGCCACTCACTGCTTAGTCTTATTCCCTGCATTTTGTCAAATTCTTCTAGCTAATTTTTCAAACAGCCAGTGGTAATCTTTTCTTATTTTTATAAGGACAATTTCAAATTTCTTTTCACTTATTTCTTTTTAAAAGCACAGTATATGATGGTAAGCATGTTGAACTAAGATCGATAACATTCCTTTTTTCAGTATATTCTCTCAGAAAATTATTAGTCCTTTGGTAACAACCTCAGGTCAAGTCACAAATATTTTATTTAATCATACTTGGAGAACGCATGCCTTTAAATTTAGTGCAAGTTTTTGGCAGAATTTATATGTTAAGGTTAGGCTTGCAGATGTGGAGCAAAGGTGACAAAGATTTAGATGTGTTTCTTTATCCCTGGCACTAGCAGTTGCCAGCTGTGGTCATGCCACAGTGACGCCATGCATCCAGACTGAAAGAGAAGAGCCTGAGCTGCCTTGTGACATGGCACCTCTGCAGTAGCTAATCCTTCTCTGACTAGGGAAGGCTCCCATGCAGGGAGAACCTGAGCAGGCACTGAGGTGCTGAATGGCCACCAACTTCCTCAAGGAAGATATGAAGCCTGGCCTATGTCCACACTTAACTAAATGCTTCTTACAGTTAAAATAGTGAATGAGTACCAAGATCACAGCAGGGTAGTGTTCTGTGTGCCCACTGATGGTACAGGTACGATATTTTGTAGAGTCTGTGTCACTAGAACAGAACACACAGAGCAGCAGTCCCCCAGCAAGTATACTTTCTATTACTCATACTAGCAGAAGTAAGAGGAGGAAAGTCTAGTAGTAGAAGCAAGCTGCATACTGCATTTGAGTAAGTGATGGGTCTCTTGCCTTCCTTCACAGCAGAAAATCCAAGATAATTTTTTGGAACCTTCATGACAAACTACTAACTTTATCTGCAAGGCCATTAAAGGTGATCAGTTTTTCAAAGGTATTTATCCATGCATTCTGAAAATCTAACTTTCAGAGACCAGAAAAAAGGAAGGAGCACCCAAGAGCAATAGAGGCTTCAGGGCCTTGGACTCTTTGGTGGTTATTCTTTTCCTCCATCCTTCTCGCAAAGTTGCAGATGACACCAAGTTGGGAGAAGATGTTGATCTGTTAGAGGGTCAAAGGGCTCTGCAGAGGGACCTCGACTGACTGGACAGTTGGGCAGAGTCCAATATGATGGCATTCAACAAATCCAAGTGCTGCGTGCTGCACTTTGGCTACAACAACCCCATGCAGAGCTACAGGCTGGGGTCAGAGTGGCTGCAGAGCTGCCAAACAGAAAGGGACCTAGGGGTGCTGATTGACAACCATCTAAACATGAGCCAGCAGTGTGCCCAGATGGCCAAGAAGGCCAATGGCATCCTGGCCTGCATCAAGAATAGTGTGGCCAGCAGGAGCAGGGAAGTCATGCTGTCCCTGTACTCAGCACTGGTTAGGCCACACCTTGAGTACTGTGTCCAGTTTTGGGCCCCTCAGTTTAAGAAGGACATTGAGACTCTTGAATGTGTCCAGAGAAGGGCAACAAGGCTGGTGAGAGGCCTCAAGCACAAGCCCTATGAGAAGAGGCTGAAGGAGCTGGGGTTGTTTAGCCTGGAGAAGAGGAGGCTCAGGGGAGACCTTATTGCTCTCTACAACTACCTGAAGGGTGGTTGCAGTGAGGTGGGCTTTGGTCTTTTCTCTCTAGCATCAAATGATAGGTGAGGAAATGACCTCAGATTGTGCCAGGGGACGTTTAGATTGGATATTAGAAAAAAATTTCTCTACTGAAATATTATTCAGGCATTGAAATAAGTTGCCCAGGGAGGTGGTGGAGTTGCAATCCCTGGAGGTGTTTTTAAAAAACATGTAGATGTGGCATATTAGAATATGGTTTAGTGGCCATGATGGTGTCAGCTTGAATGTTGGAAGGCTGGGCTTGATGACCTTAGAGGTCTTTTCCAACAAAAACAATCCTATGATTCTGTAGTTCTATGATAAGATTGTTTTACAGGAGTCTGAGCTTCCTGACTAGAGATCAAACAGTAACCCACCACAGCTACAGAGAGGAAATGTAAGAACAGGGATGAACTCTTTTAGACTGTGTTCAAAAACCATGGAATAAGTAAGCTCATTGATCCCATTCCCTGGTGCATCCACAGCACTTCACCTACTTTATGAACAAAGGAATTCAGGTGAGCAAAGGAAGCTCACCTGAATTCAGGATCAGCGTTAAGAAATCCAAAATTCTGATACCTCTAGATTTATATAACTACTTGACAGATATAAAATGATGTTCCTTATTGTTTCATCTTTCTTTGTGTCCTATTATCTGTGATCACTCACAATGCCAAGTACCTGTCAGCATTTTTTTATTTTATGTTAGCAAATTCCTAAAGGAAGGAGCCAGGGTTCATATTAGGTCCCCATGTTCTTCGTGGGTGTACTAAGCATTAGGGTAGTAAATGCTGTAGAAATGACACAGGCATATCTTTTGACTTCCATTTAAAAACTAAAAATCCCTAAACCATCTTTGTTTTTTTCCTTTTTATGTTTTTTTTTAAACAAGTCTGGCTTAGGTACCTTACTCCAGCAATGGCCAGGCAATGAATTTCTGTCACCCTGTCTTAGGTGGCAAGGCTAAGGAGTCTCAGGAACCTTCAGTTTAATTCTTTCATTCAGCTCTCCAGTGCAGTGTGGTAGCTGCTTTGTAGTCCAGTCTGAGGTGCTCAAGCTCCTTTGCCCTGTTAAGCACACGATGCATAAATTTTGAAGGAAGGGAAGGCATGTTATCCATACCAAGGCTGGCTGTAAACAAGATTTCTGAGGAAGAGATTCACAAAATTACACAGGAGCACAAATTGTTCACAATTTCATTTAAATGCATCTATCATATAAGTACTCCTGAAAATCTTTTCAAAATTGCCAAAGCCCCAGGAAGTCCGTGGTAATATAATAGATGTAGTTTTGTTGCAACACTTCTGAAAATTAGGAAGTTATACACCATAAGTTAAGGTTATCATGTTGTTTCTTAAGGCCTTATTCTGATACTCATTTAGATTTCTGTAAATTCATATAAATTTGTGTGACTTTGCATCTTAATTTGTATATCTACTCAACGGAATTCAAGAACTTAGCGTTTTATAACATCCTTTCGCATACATTCCATTAGACACAGTGTGTCCTTTCTTCTCTTTCTCTGTTCTTGTTCATTTGCTGGGGTTTTTCAGTTCCTTCTAAAACTAATTTTCCTCCTCAAAAGCAGTTTGTCTTCTGCACCTCAGTTCTAGTGTTAGCTTTGATGAAGATTCCTCTGCTAGGCTGTATCCTCAACCTTCCTTCTTCAGGAATTTATAGCCAGTCAAATATGCACAAGGACATTCTGTCTCCATCTCATACAAAAAAATTTCACTTTTTTCCTTCCAGCAGTAGAAGGTGAATGTATGCAACCTCCACTGCTCTCACAGATTGAATACTACTGTGGGGTGGGGAGAAGGGCACCACAAAGGCTGCTGCTGTCACCAAGGTAGGGAGAAAGAGGGTAGGGCAGCAGATGCTGGGTCTGCTTTGGGCTGCAAATACAGGAAAGAGTGTTTAAGTGTTCAGAAAGTGTTTGTTCCTCAGACAGCTCTTCTCATCCCCTCTGAGAAAGAAGAGCAGACAAATGGAAATCCATTGCATGGTAGATTCAGTTTGTGGGCTAACTCTTGAATTACATTAATCAGAGACAATAAAACAATTGTGTATGCTTGATTTGCTAATGTTTGTAAAATATTTTAAACCCTGACACACAAGATTTCCTTGTTAATATCCACTGGATAATGATAAATAATGAATGGATGTGAATAATAGGGCTCTGCTGCAGCAGCAGGCATAATGCAAGCATTAGCTGCTATCTCCACTGTTATGTCACAGTTGTCATATCAGGTGATAAAATTTGCAAGTATAGTACCTCATTTTAGTAGTGTACTCATAAATCAGAATTTTCCATTTAAAGGAATTTGTTTGCATTATATTTTGGAAGTGACTTGATAAGCAATCACTACTGGTCTCTTCTCCCAGGCAACCAGCACCAGAACAAGGGGACACAGTCTCAAGCTGTGCCAGGGGAGGTTTAGACTCGAGGTGAGGAAAAGTTCTTCACTGAGCGAGTCATTCGTCATTGGAATGGGCTGCCCGGGGAGGTGATGGAGTCGCCGTCCCTGGAGGTGTTCAAGGGGAGATTGGACATGGCACTTGGTGCCATGGTCTAGTTGTGAGGTCTGTTGGGACAGGTTGGACTTGATGATCCTTGGGGTCTCTTCCAACCTTGGTTATACTGTGATACTGTGATACTGTGATACTTACTGGTTTTACTGTTTGCCTTTTTTTTTTTTTTTTCCCCTTCTTTTTAATTCCACTGCTCTATTTCTTGGAATTGTTTCAAATGACAGATGGTGAATGTTTTTCAGTTCTTTGTTGCGCTCTTCACAGTCTAGCTCTTCAGCCTTCATTGTAGAACCAGAATAACTATTTTGTGAGCAGAAAAAACAGCACCAGAAGTTTTAGCTATGGGATTCAAAGATAAGTAGAGCTGTTCAAATATTTTATGTAATTAGGTGCTATGATTATTTATTCATATTTTGGTAGCAGGAGACTTTGGCTTGTACCAGCCTAACAGAAATCAGTTCCTTCCCAAAAAGAGATGAAAAATAGAAGAACCACAAAATAGATGATTGCTGACAGAGATGGGACCTGGAAACAATGAGATGGTGGTCAAAGCACACTAACCTGAGAGTGTCCAGTCTTTTAGCAAATACTATCAAAAGAACTCTGAGAAGGGGCTTGCAGGTATTGACATGGTTCCAGATACGCACAGAAGTCTCTTACCCGGCACGCAGGGCCACTGAAGCATAACAAGTAAGGTGTTTCTCTGAAATCTCAACAAGGCTGTTATCATCTCCTGTCACTCACAAGTAAATGCATATAGCCATATTTTGATAGGAAATATGAGAAATCTCTTTGAAAATTTGTGCTAGCAGCAATAACTAGATTCTGATGGAGGAGAAACTCAGGGAGAATGGTCACACAGTCTATGTCACAAAAAATAATCTTTTTGATCAAGATCAGAAAAAGAAAATGCTGTGTGCTGTTATCATGCACTCCAGGTGTAGCTGTGTTACAAGGATAAGTATCAGAGTCTTAAAAAATATTGCAACACTGTACATAGTAGTTGTGTATAGAGAAAGAAGATATTTGATATCAGGTTGCATACTATGAGATAAGAAGGTGGTATTGATTAAAGTATTATGAACTGAAGGAAAAGAGTTTGAGGGAATGATTAAGAATCTCGTTGAACTTAAACTAACAGTCCAGGAAGTACTGGGGATATATCCACTATGCCTCAAACTGTAGAATGTTGAAATAATAATGAATGAGCTCCACATTGAAGCTTCCTCTACTGCAAATTATTTCAAACCAGTTAAAGACAGGCATTTTCAAAACACCTAAGATACTGAGGAGAACCACTGCTGTCAAACTGTCATCTCCTAATGGCTCTGCATTATCTCCTCTAAGTATTTAAAATAATTGCTAGTCATGAAACAAATGCTGAGGGCCTAATTTTACATGCCTGTTTCAAGCCATACTCCCAGATATCAGGTTGATTAAGTTAGTGGGAATTTGCCCAATAATAATTAAGTACGATAACTCTTGTTATAAAAAGCCAAAATGTGTATTTTTAATCAGTTATTTTAGTAATCTTTTAATAAGATATTTTGCTTGAAATTAATGTGGTACATAACATTGTATTAAACTACATTAAGCGGCATATTTTAATTATGATTGTATTGGAAGAGGAGTTATAAGTATGTGTTCAGTGCTGTAATTCTGAACAGTACTGGAATGGAACTGGAATGTATTACATAGAATGGGCCCATTGCTGAATATGTCCCATATAGACATGGAAATCTGAGGTAGTAAACTGATCTACAGAGGCAGGAATTATAACTAGCATATCACAGAGGCCACCTTTGGTAAAAACTGAATGGCACCACCTCTCAAATATGCTGTGGAGTGTGTGTTACAGCTCATAGGAATTATTTTGCAAATCTTCAACTAATGATAGTTGGAAATATTTTTAGAATTAGATAGCAACAATTTAGTAAGTGTCAGGTTCAAAATTCATAGATTGTATATCTAGAACACCTGAAATCTAATGTTTGTCACCTATACAAACTCCAAAGAGAAAGATAATCTATGTTGACCAAAACAAACAAACAAACAACAAGCCAAAAACAAATAAACAAAAAAATTATAAATAGGAAAAATAAAATTGCACTGGAAGGAAGGCTGGCCTGACTGATTTGGTTGCTACTTAGGGAGAAAAGAAGATTCTATAGTCGTTGGAAAAGGGGCAGGCCACTTGGGGGAACTGGAAGATTGTCATGAGACAGAATACAGAATACAGAATCAACCAGGTTGGAAAAGACCTTTGAGATCACCAAGTCCAACCTATCACCCAGCACCATCTAATCAGCTGAACCATGGCACTCATCCAGATCTTCCTCTATGCAAATTTGGATCTGATACCCATGTACTAGGACCTGAGAACCACTCATGGTAGACTAGTACAGCTCTCTTTCTGGAAGAACTCTCTCTTCTCTTTACTTTTCTTTGTAACTTGTGCACTTGTGCTTGTATAACAAAGAATTTCCATCTCATACTTCTATGGTCTCCATACTCACACAGGAGAGACCACAGGGCTCATTGTGGTGCAAACTGTTCCTGTTTTGCTGTAGGAGAGTTCAACTCTGCCAGCTAAACCCATTGGCTTATCTTCAGCCTAGCAGTGTCCTGGCTTCACACAGCCTGCTCTCAGAAGCAAGCCCCCTCACACACACACAGATGAATGGAAAAACAACCCCAAAGAAACACCTCTGGGTTGAGATAAAGAGTTTGCTGAGATGATAACACTATACAGTTACCTTAACAGAAGCTGTGTGGGCTTTTTGTTTATTGAACTTAATATTGGCCTATCAAAATCATGTTTGGGTTTGTCAATAAATTATGTAATATCCAAGAGTAGTGAAACATCCTGAAACTAGCCATATTAATCATCTAGCAATCACTAAAAGTCAATAATTAATATTTTAATATTAATTTAATATCCATTCTTTCTCAAGAACACTGGTTTCATAGTCTGCCCCTTTTCCACCCCTCCCACCCCATTTTCCCCCTTTTTTTCCCTCTCAAATCCCAGAGCACCTGGGCTCTCTTGGAGTCTCCTCCCACCCCAGGTGTGGCCACTTTGCCCTCCCCACCCACTCCCCTTTTAATCCACTCCAGGAAAGGTAGAAGTCCCAAGCTGAGCCCATCTGGGCTGAGGGATCCTCCTCTCATCACTGGTGAGTCCCCATGGTGCATGCTGGGTGATGGTGGTGGTGACAACAAAGGCCGGGGGGCCTGGTGGCCCCCGGTTAGGTAGGAAGAACATTGATGGCTACTCCAATATCATCCACGGGTGCTGGCTGGGCTTCCTTTCTGCGCCTGAGCTCCTTTGTGTGGTGTCTTAGCTCACTGACAGTCTTGCCCCCAGCTCTGAGATGGGTGCTACAGTGGTGGTGGTGGAGCAGGAGCTGTTAGGTGGATGGAGGGTGGTGTAGAGGGAGCAGGAGTTGCTTTAGGAAGATCAAGGGTAGTGGTGGGGGAGGCAGCAGGGTTAAACTGTATGACCTTTAGCGGCCACTTCCAACTCTGGTGACACTATGATTCTATGATCTAGTTCCAACTGCCTTGCCACAAGCAGGGACACCTTCCCCTAGACCAATTCAGCATCTTTAAGGGCATACTCAGTCCATGATATGTTGTCTATGCCACTGCTTTCTCCTTATGTGCTTCTCCCGCTTCAATGTGGTATCATTCTGGTGGGAGACAGTCCTTCAGGATAAGACTGATGCACTATGCAGGAGAAAATTAGAAGGGCCAAAGCCACTAATTTCATTTCATCTGTTAAACAGAACAGGAAATGCTTCTACAAATATGTTAGCAACAAGAGGAGAACTCGGGAAAATCTGTGTCCTTTGTTGGATTCAAGGGGGAACATAGTAGTCAAGGATCAGGAAAAGGCTGAGGTACTCAATACCTTCTTTGCCTCAGTCTTTAGTATTAAGACCAGTTTCAGCCCAGTGAACTGGAAGATAGGGATGGGAGCAGTATGAAGCTGCCATACTCCAAAAGGAGATGATTGTTAGCCTTCTGCACCATTTGACACATGCCTGTGTAGCAAGATGGCATACATTCAAGGGCATCGAGGCAGCTGGCAGAAGTGCTCACCAAGACACTTTCCATAGTGTATCAGCTGTCTTGTCTAACTGTGGAGCTCCCAGTTAACTGGAAATTGCCAAATGTAATTACCATCTACTAGAAGTGCCAAAAGGAGGACCAGGGAAAATACATGACTGTCATTCTGGCCTCGGTGACAAGGAAGGTCCTGGAGCAGGTCATCTTGAGTGCCATTATGCAGCATGTGTAGGGCAACCAGGTGATCAGGCCCAGTCAGCATGGGTTCATGAAGAGCAGGTCCTGCTTAACAAACCTGATCTACTTTTATGACAAGATGACCCACTTAGTGGATGAGAGCAAGGCTGTGAATATCATTTACCTGGACTTTAGAAAAGTCTTTGACACCGTTTCCCACAGCATGCTCCCAGAGAAACTGTCTGTTCATGGCTTGGATGGGTGGATGTTTTGATGGGTGAAGAACCATCTGGGTGGCCAGACCCCTGAGAACTGGGGCCAGCTGTCTTTAAAATCTTTATCAATGACTGGGACAAGGGGATTGAGTGCACCTTCAGTAATTTTGCAGATAACACTAAATTGGGTGGGTGTTTTGATCTGCTTGAGGGTAGTGAGGCTCTGCAAAGAGATCTGGACAGGCTGGATTGATGGGCCAAGGTCAGTTGTATGAGGCTTAACAAAGCCAAGTGCCAGGCCTTGCATTTGCCCTGTATGAGAAATAGTGTGGCCAGCAGGAATAGGGAAGTGATTGTGCCCCTGTACTCAGCACTGAGCATGGTATTTGAGGTTTAGCCTCACCAGTTTTGAGTCCTTCCCTCCACAAAGGACACTGAGGAGCTGAAGCATGTCCAGAGAAAGGCAACAGGGCTGGTGAAGGGTTAAGAGAACAAGTCTTATGAGTAGCTGAGGGAATTGGGATTTTTTTTTTTTAGTCTGGAGAAGATAAGGTTGAGGAGAGACCTCATTGTTCTCGGTGATATTGGAAGTCCTTTCTAATCAAAACAGTTCTATGACGCTACAAAAAGACAGAAGCTAGGCTACAAGTAACTGCATTATTTGAAATGGAATTGTATGTCACTGTGCGTATTGGGGTATTGTACTTCAACATATGGAGGCACACAGAGACATACTGGAAGTTTGTTGCTTCCATACCTACACAAATATATTGGCTCTCGAACAAAACAAAACCAAACAAATGACCAAAAACCCAAACCATTTATCCAAGAGGCACCTCTTGTCATTCATGAAATTGCTGAAACCCTCTGGAGAGATTCTACAAGGATATTACAGAGTAAGGAAAAATAACAGCCCAATGTCAAACCTTGGAGAATATAACAGTAAACTGTGTAAGTGCCCTATCTTTATTTTGTCTGTTCTTTAAGTTCACCATATGATAGCTTTTTACTACTCGGTGTCTGCTTCCAAAGACTGGACACAACTTCAGGCCTTATGCTTCCCTGATAACACCAAGATGAGGGTTGCCACTGACATGCCTAAGGAACAGGATGCCGTTTAGAGGGACTTAGAGAAGCTCTGGAAATGGGCCTGTGTGAACCTTATGAGGTTCAGCAAGGTCAAGCACGAGGTTCTTCAGCTGGACTGATGTAACCCCAGTATCTTACAGGCTGGGAGATGAAGGGATTGAGAACAGCCCTGTGGATAAGATTTTGGAGATAATGGATGAAAAGCTGGGTGTGAGACAGGCAAACCATATCCTGGGCTGCATCAAAAGAAGCATGACCAGCAGGTCAAGGGAGGTCATTCTCTGCCTCTGCTCCACTCTGGTGGGTGTACAGCTCTGGAGCCCTCAGTACAGCAAAGATACATCCCTCTAAACTTGCAAGGTCAGCTTAGACAGGGCTTTGAGCAACCTGATCAAGTGAAAGGTGTCCCTGTTCACTGCAGTGGCATTGGACTAGATGAACGTTACTGCTCCCTTTCAACCCAAACAATTCCATTTTTTCTATGCTTCTGTTATTCCGTGATTCCATGAACTAAATACTTGTTGCAGATCAGCAATAGTTATACTCAGAATTCCAAAGGGATGAAGATGCAGGAAGACAGATATCCTACCTTCTATCCACACCCGTGAGTATGACCAGCTGGCACAAATTGGTAAACATACAGGAAAGGAATACACACTGGAAATAGCAGAAGGAGTGCAGATGTATCTGAGTTAGGCTTAGTACCTCTGTTGGTGTGGATTTCAAAGGATGGATTTTGAAGGGGAAAATTTTTCCTATCCTCCATTCTCAGTTTTGTGACACAGGGGTTGCAGCCCCTGTCTGTACTGCATTTGCATCTATGCTTCTGGCAATAGTCAATAGCAGGAATGGCAAAAAGCCTCTAAGCATCCCTGTAGCAGTAAATATGATGGTGAAAATGTGCACCATTCACATTGCAGGTCAACATATATGGGCTATAGTACGTAATGTCTTCACAAATGGTGTATTTGCAAACCACAATCTTTTTTTCTGCGTAAATACATTAACTGACATTTATGCCAAATGTATTTCATGCTCATGTCAAGAGAATAGAGCCCATCTGTACTGCAGAGATGTAATTAGCATTAATTAATATGTTCACATTGTCTGGTGTTCATATATTTTGCCCTGAAGTCATAAATGTGGCATGGCATTTAGTAAGGCAGTATTCATGAGCCTTCATCTGAATTCCAAACATTTGGATTTTTTTATGCTTTCAGTGACCCTTCTTGTTAACTCTTTCTTAGAATTTATGGAAAGAGAGTGTTGTTCATTGCAGTGTTTGAGAAATTGCTCTTCTTCCTGAGATATCATTATAAGCAAACAAGGTTGTTCAGCAATTGATGCTCTAGCATAAAACTAGACAGTTGTAATTATCTCATGGCACAGACACAGAAGTGAAGAAACTTGTATTCCACAATCATGAAACAATTAACAGCAAATGTTTGAGCAGGTTATTAACATGCTAGAATAAAATCTGTTCAACCAAGCCATTTGGTAAACAACATCTATAATTGAATGAATATTGCAAGTAACTCGGCAACCAACGAACATCATCTACATTAGCTCAGTTTTTACCACTTCTGGTTCAGCAGAGCTCTTCAAACCAGTGAACCCACTTGCATGCCCTACTTATGACCACTCTGCATTTGTGGAAAAGGTACTCCTGTTCTTATGAAAAAACCTTTATAGGTCTGTGAGAACTAAATTGCAACTATTTTCTGTCACGGCAAACCTCACTACTCATCTTGATTATTGGTGGATAAAAGACATCCAAAGGACTTTAGATCGAATGTCTTTAATGGAAGACCTTCAAGGGAGGTTTGTGTTTAGCAAAGCGTACTGTGCGGAGCTGCATGTACTTTCTGCGTAATTTTCTATAGCGCTTCCTCTCATCCCTTCATTTCTGAGGGCTTCTTCTCACCTAGTTACATTTAACTGTAATCATTTTCCCTCTGTTTGATGCTTCTGCAAATATTAACAGTAGCTGGAATTGCTTGATAAGTATTTAAGTGGATAGCTTTCACAGAATTACTTGCTTCGGTGAATGCACCATCCACAGGTCCAGCGGAAGCCATGCATACATGAATGGGTTAATGAGTACTTGAAGCTGTCCAAGTACTGAAAGCTGCAAACATGATTCAGCCTCTGGAAAAAATATGGTCCTGCTCTAGCACTGTCAAATTTATCCTTGGATGAATCAGAGGCAATTTTGTCACATTTTAATTCTATGCTTTTCAATACACAGCCTGTTTATTTCTCACGCTTTCAGATGCACAGCTTACTTTATTGTAAGCAGCTGTCACAAGTGTGATTTGCTCCAGTTTTACGCATCAAACCATTGTTCACTTATCCATTAGTGCCATAACCTTGATGGGATTTGGATGAAGCACATGAATGTTCCTAATGCTTACACAGGGTGTGACCCCCATTCAACTTTTTCTTGGCAGTAATGAGGCTTTAAGGAGTCAGCTCCACTATTTATTTACTGCAATCTTAGTTGCACTGACCACAAGCCACATGAAAAGCTGTTGCAGTTCAGTTTGACAAGAACAGCTATTCAATGCACTGATTCAGTTTACCGTAAGAATCCAAAATAAAGGATCACAGTATGAGTGAAGAACCAACAGAGAATGGAAAATCATGACATGGATATACTGTAGAGGAATAGGTGTATAGAAAATCTGTACACGTGCACATACTGAGATTGTACCACCGGGGCTAGTTTAATCTGAACTGACTGTTTCAATAAAGATAAACCTTGAAACAAATCTTCTGAAGCTGTTCATAGGAAATGCATCACTTTTCATTTGTGGTGCAATATCACATTTAGAGAGTAACATGTTTCTTTTTGCAAGTCATCAAAAACAGAGGGGAAAGAGAGACTTAAGTTGTTCCTGCAGTGCAACCAATATTTTTTTATATTGGAAAAGGAATCTTTGCTTCCTTTTAGTAACATCTCTGTCAGCATTTTTAAGGCTTAAACAGAGTGGGAGTCCTTTTTTAAAAGGAATAACAGTGCTTGTTTTTTTTCACTTCCCAACTAATTGGCCCTGGCAATTCAGCCTTGCCTTTTTTTTTTTTTTTTTTTTTTTCCTTTTACCACAACAAAGCATCCACCCATCCAAGCCATGAACAGACAGTTTCTCTGGGAGCATGCTGTGGGAAACAGTGTCAAAGGCTTTTCTAAAGTCCAGGTAAATGATATCCACAGCCTTGCTCTCATCCACTAAGTGGGTCATCTTGTCATGAAAGTAGATCAGGTTTGTTAAGCAGGACTTGCTCTTTGTGAACCCATGCTGACTGGGCCTGATCACCTGGTTGCCTTGCACATGCTGCATAATGGCACTCAAGATGACCTGCTGCAGGACCTTCCCTGTCACTGAGGCCAGAGTGACAGGCCTATATTCTCTGGTGCTCCTTCTGGCCCTTCTAGTAGATGGGCATCATGTTTACCAATCTCCAGTCAGCTGGGAAGTCTGCAGTTAGCTAAGACTGCTGATAAATTATGGAAAGTTCCCTCAGTACCTTCAGGTGTATGCCATATGGCCATGTAGATGTATGTGCTCCCTAAGTGGTGCAACAGGTCACTAACAAACTCATCTTGAATTATGGGGGCTTCATTCTGCTCCCCATCCCTATCTTCCAGCTCAAGAGCCTGGGTATACAGCAAAGAACTGGTCTTACTACTAAAGACTGAAGCAAAGAAACTGTTGAGTACCTCAGTCTCTTCCTCATCCTTGACCACTATGTTCCCTCCATGTTCCCTCCTGCATCCAACAAAGAGCAGAGTTTCTCCTTTGTGCTTCTTTTGCAGCTAATATATTTGTAGAAGCAATTCCTGTTCTCTTAACATCTGAAGTCTGGGTTTTGTCCCTTCTGATTTTTCTCCTTGTGTAGCCTCCCAACAACCTTGCAGTCCTCCTGAGTGGCCTGCCCCTTTTTTCCTAATTTGAAAGTCTGCAACTGCAGCACAAATACCACAATAAATCTCAAGCATAAAATGAAATTATGTATATCTTTAAGTATGACTTTTTCAGGAAAAGATCCATGAGCTTGTACATGACTTGAAGTTTATGATAAGATCCTACTCAAGTTAGACTACCAATACACACATATGCAAATATACAAACACACATACACTACAGTTTTTTAAATGGTCATAATTATCAGAAATTATATAAAATAATCCACCTCTTATTTATGTCATTCATATGTCCACTATTGTAAACATTAGTTTGTACAATAGAATGAGGAAATCTCAGTGTAAGTGACAGAAAACACATAAATGACTGAAAATCAACACAGGCAAAGGCATTTGCAAATGTGATTTTTTGGTTTGTTTGTTTCTCTTACACTGCAGAGGGCTTATACTAGAACTGACATTCAATCTGTACATCTTATCAGTAGTAGAAAATATCTGCTATTCAGGAAATTATTTGTTCAAGGAGTTTTTCAGAGATTGATACCTTTGCTTCAGAAACAACAAAACCCAGCAATTTCTCTGCCAGTGAAGATGAGTAATTTTCCACGTGTTCTTTTAACACCATCTCTGAAAATCAAAAGCTGTGGGGGTGATATAATAGGCCTAGACTTCAATATTAGGCATCAAGCCTCCTTGAAAAAAAATACTAATTAAAAAAAAATCCTATAAGTATGCATTTTCAGGAAGGAACTGAAGAGGAAATTGTGCTTCCCAAAGGAAAAGCCTAGCCTGACAATTTTCAAGGGTTATTAAGTGTGGGGTTTTTTTTTCATTAAACAGAAAACACAACTGGTGGGGGAAGCATACCAGTATTCTTCAAGTGTAAATGTCTGCTGCCCCTCTGTGGCTGTTTTCAGTCTCTTGAGGTTTTTAAACAAATGCAGTTAATTAAATCTACATGATATAAAGAATTAGCACAATGGGTATGTACCGTCTGACTCCTACATAACTCTCAAAATTGAGTTTAGACCATAAACAGGTCATGTCAGTACTATTTACATTGTAAATGACATCATAGCAGGAAGCAGAAGAAAGAAGAGGCTGAAGCAGTGGTTATCCTAAAGCTAGAAATGAGTCTCTAAAGTGTTGAGTGAAATAGTAGCCTTCCTCAGTTTTGAAAAACTGCCTGCACATTTCCAACTAGTTTGTAGTTCACATCTAAAGGAGAATGCAAACATCTAAAAGCCCATCTATTTTTATCAGCTATAGCAACTGATCTAATAGAAGTTAACTTTTCCTACAGCCCAGTCCATTAATATGTATCTACAGTTTGAGGGATTTATTTAGACTCTGGTATCTCCTAGGTTGGAGTTGGCATATTAGCACAGACCTCTCTATGTCTGATTTGTACAAGGACGGAGTAGGAAATGAACTGTCAGCAAGGTGTGCAAGGAAGAATATGTGTGGCTCTGGATGGATCCTGCCAACTGTTTCAATAGAGGGAGGTGCCTGGAATGCAGACAACCCCTGAGAGGAACAGAAAGAGACAAGATTAATCCTGGGACATACCAGAAAGTATTCTTCATGTTCCCTTGTAATATGCTTCCATTTTAACGTCTGGTTTATTTCTTTCATATATTAAAAATGTCTCCCAGTTACTTGTAGTCCACTGTATGAGTGCTTTCTGAATGTAATGAGAATCAAGAGTGTTTTACATTCTGCAAGAAAGGACCCAGAGTTCAAGACAAGCCACTGATTGTTTCTGCCTACAAGGAGGCTCTTTTCCCCAACTAAAACATACAATATGCAGGGCTTAGACAATACTAGACACGACGTGACTCCAGGCCAGCTGGCAACATTTTTGTGCCTATCCACTGCAGGAGTCAAACTCATTCTGTGGTGGGAGCCAAAAGGACATTTTCCATTAGATTCCATGAATAAGGACTATGAAGTTAAGCATAATTTGAAATTTATGGGGCATAAATGATTATACTTGGCATCACCTGGAACCAGGTCTTGATGTTTTCCATGGCTGCTGCTGTCATCTAGGAAAATGACTTTAGCATTTTTAAATTTGGTTTTATAAAGGCTATTCTTAATACTGTTTTACTGAAAAGATGTTTTACTTTACTGGTTTTACCTGTGAAAAATCTAAAAAGGTTATCCTCAGCAGTATGGTCTTGAGCACCTCACATCTCAAGGCACTTATCATCTAGATACTTCTGTCTAATTTCTAAGACCAGGATAATATGGAGATGTTATTTACAAAAAGCTGTGTGTGAAAAGAAGCAGCTTACAGAAATACTAGAAAGCTATGTTGTTTTTTCTTTGCAAATGGAGCAGTAACATTTTGAAAGATAGCTCTCTTTAGGTTCTTTATGCAATGTGTTCTTACACTGAACCCTGGCAAGTTAATGTTTATTTCTCATGTTTGGCTTCTCAGCTGAATTTTAGCTAGCCATATGCATAAAATCATCATGTGTTTTTATAGGAGTCACACATAGTTCTTTTAAGACCATTCAGCTTTGCTGCTGTTTTTCTGAAAGACATGCAACTTTGGAAGAGAAATTTATCATGTAGCATATTGTGGATGATAGAGATTTCACAGTTGGGTTCCTAGTCTAGGATGGCTCCTGATCAATATCCAGGTAAGAATGGTTTCATAAAGCCTTAGGTCTCCCTGTGCTAGATTGCATTCTCTTAGTTTCTGAAAAATGTCAACATCCTTTTAAAAGCCACTACAGCACAGAAATTAATCCTGCACACTCGGCAAATTGCTATCCCATATCCTGAGTATGAAGATAAATTCCTTTAATTTGTTTGAAGCATATGAGACATCCCTATCATTAAGATCCATTTGCTTTTGCATTATGGGACTTTTTTTTTTTCTTCCAAAAGGGGCATCTGATAGCTTTAGAGAGCATATCTGTAAATGAAGTCACCACACTAAGATATTCTACATCCCCTGTGCTTTAGTGATACAGGGCTGCACAATGCATTCCTAAATGAAAACAGAAAGGAGGGCCAATAGGGAGATAGCTGGGGCTATTAAATGCCAATGAACATCTGTATTCATTATGATTACTTTTCAGACACAGGCAACATCTGTAGTGTATACAGCAGTGAGCACATATCCTGTTATGGGGGTTATTTATGAGCCACCACAAACTGTATAGCTACAATGTCAGCTGACTATTTGAGCACAAGCTACCACTGTTATACCTCACCACTATTATAGTGTTACAAATCTAGGGAGTGTTATGCCTCTCGAAAGTCCAACCTGTTTCCCACACATAAGTGGCCAAAGAGACTCTGTCTTAGCATCCAGTCCCAGAAAGATGAGATGGGGATTCCTTGATCATTCCCTAAATTATTCTTGAAGAACAGTTTAATTAAAAAAAAAGTGTATGTTTTTATAATACACTCTCTTCTGAAGGACAGGCCTTTTGTAATATATTCATTTCCTTAACCGTTTATGAAGCCTTAAAACCACTTAGAGGACTATATCCCAAACTAAATATTTTGGCTTGGAAAGTTGCAGATTCAGGGCTAGATACATCAGGTGTGCAATACATGCCAGTTCCATTACCTTCAGCAACATGAAGTGTTTACAGCAGTTCACCAGACCTAAGAATTCTTCCTTAAGGCATAAAATCATAGAATCACAGAATAGTTCCGGTTGGAAAAGACCTTTAAAACTTTAAGATCTAATCCAAGCCTTAACCTATCACTGCCAAGTGCTGCCACTAAATCATACCCCCAGGTGTTACATCTACACATTTTAAATGCCTCCACGGATGGTGGTTCAATCACATTCCTGGGAAGCCTGCTCCAATACTTGAAAGCCATTTCAGTGAAGAAATTTTCATAATAACCAATCTAGGCCTCTCCTGCTGCAACTTGAGGCCATTTCCTATTGGTTGTTACCTGGAAGAAGAGACCAATACTCACCTCACTACAGCCTCTTTTCTGGGTGTTGTAAAGAGCAATACGGTCTCCCCTCAGCTTCCTTTTCTCCAGCACCAGTCCCCTCAGCTGCTCTTCATGCACTATTTATATATAGCATGAGGAGCAATTTCTATGAGCTTGAGGATTCAAGTGGGTTTAATTGATTCAGTTTAATATGAACAAACCAATACTGGTGACGCAATCAGGAGTTGTCAGGCTGAGTGAAAAAACAGAATACACAATTTGTAAGCTCTTAATTGAGACTCTGATTCCACCTTTTCAGCTGGTGAGTTTTCTATCAAACTTTAGCATGTTTCATATTTCAGATGGAAAGATTCAGTAATACTTTGCATTTCGGGTACTTAAGTTTTGTCTCAGTCTACTTATAAACAATATGATCTATAGTAAGATTCGTATTTGTGGATACCAACAATTAGTTCTTTTTTGTCAAATATCCTCCAACCCTTTAATTAACAAGCCACACTGAGAATCCAGGATAGTTTTTAATTCTATCAGCATAAAATGGACTTGGCATAAAAGTAAAGACATTAGACAGGTAGGTATTTTCATTTTTAATGAATGATTCCACATCCCAAAGTCCAAAGGGGCAATGAAGTTATTAAATAAAAGTTTCAACGTCAATACTTGCATTATTTATACGTGGAATTGTACTGCTCAGTGGAACAACAGGTCTGTAAAATTGCATCTTTCAGAAGACTGTCCAAAGCTTTCCTTTAAAATCTGTGATGTTTCAGGGAGGTGGGTTTGGCCAGTTCATCACACTTTTCACCATATAAAGACAATATCTTACTATTTGTTACTTAGATGGCATATTTCATAGGAGGTTGCTGTGTGAGTATATATTCATGTTATGCATGTTTATGTCTCCAGAAGGCTCAAGATTTCTCTTTCTTCTTTCTAAAATGTGTCCTTCACTGAGAAGTCCTGCATCTCCTTGCTTTCCCATTTCTTCCTTCTTTACTGTGAAAGGTATCTTTAAAAAAGAGAAACAGACATAGAAATCAAGAATTACAAACACTACAAAATAAAATCTCATACAGATTAAAAAATGGACCACCTACCTCATGAATCAACCCTACAGTAGTTGGTCTTAAAATAGCCTAGACTCAGTAATCAGGGCTAAAAGACCTGGTCTCTTGTTCCCACTTTCTTCTGTGCACCAGGATAGTAAATCTTCCTTCATAGTTCCTGCTTTCGCTGGTTTCATATCAGGATTTTCAACACGGAAATTTTCTTGTCAGCAGAATACACCAAACCCCATGTGGTAACATCCAATGAGGAAAAGCTATATAGATTTCATAGCAGAAAGGCATTTTCTTATTTGCTGTGTAATTTTTTCTTTGAAGGGTAATCTTCAAATGGTCACTTGACAGAATCAAATGAAGAGAGATTCACACGTTCGGGGTTTGTTGGGTTTTTTTGTTTGGTTTGTTTTTTTTTTCTGGTCACTTCCAATTCTTGCATAAGTGGCATTACAAACTCGAAGTCAGGTAACTCAAAAGAGAGAATATGGTGGAAAGTATCTACCTGCTGGGAAATGTGGAAAATGCATCCAAACCACAGTTGGTCTAAGGCATACATAGATTTATTTTATATATATTTCATACACAGCAGTCATAAATTTACTTTCAGTGTTATTTGAAGAAAAATGCTTGTAAATTGAAAACACTTTTGACTTCATGAGGTTCCTGGGTGGTAGGTTGACTTTGGATGAGTGCCAGACACAGTGCTCTCACCACTCCCCTTCCTCAGCAGTACAAGAAGGAAATAATAAGGTGGGGGGAACAGCCAAAAGCTCATAGGTGAAGTTAAGGACCGTGAGGTCACTTACCAATTACCACCACAGGCACAACACACTTGACTCGAGGAAAAGTTTATTGCCAATTAAAATAGATTTGAATAGTAGGAAACAAACACAATTTTTTTTTAAAATCACTTTCCCCTACTCAGACCTTCTTCCTAAGTCCAGCTTCACTCTTTCATTCCAATTCCTCCACCCACCCCAGCCTTTAAGTGGCACAGGGGAACTGGGAATAGGGGTTGTGATCAGTCCAGAACAGCTCCTCTCTGCTCATCCTTCCTCCTCCTGGTTTTCCCTGCTCCACCATGTGCCTTTCCCCAAGGGCTGTAGTCCTTCAGGACCATCTGTTCCAGTGTGGGCTCACCTACTCTACCATGATCCTTAGTGGGCTGTGGAGGAGTCCCTATTCTGGTATCTGGAGCACCTCCTCCCCTTCTTCTTGACTGAATTTAGTGCTCACAGGGCTGTATCTCTCACTCATCACTGCCATGCAGCCTTTTGCCCTTTCTTAACTTTGTTTTCCTGGAGGCACCACCATCGTGACCAAGGGGCTCAGCTGTGCTGTGTTGTGGGTTGGTCAGAGCCAGTTGGAATCAACTGTGTCTGGTACAGAGCAGCCCCAGCTTCTCCTCATGGAAGCCACCCCACCCAGTACCTGGGCATTGACACCCAGAACAATGTGTTTCATGCAAACTTACAGTTTTGAGAATTAGTAATCTGCTGCCAACATGAGTATCTTCCTTGTCTTCTCAAGGGAATACAACTTCCATTCAGATGGTGGCATGATGAAAACAATTAGAGGAATTAAAAGGGCAGGAATAATGAGAAATCATGATGCTGGACAAAGTAACAAAGAAAAGTAATAAAGCAACAAGTTGCTCTATGTTATCTTGAAATTATGAAAAAATGATATGGTGATATGATCTGAACATTTATCAACCAGAATCAGTACCATTACAATGAAATACCAAAGCATGAAGTACATTTCTGATGTGATGTGATGTGATGTGATGGAAACCAGCAGAAAGTTGATAGAGCCTACACCAAACTATGTCATTTGGAGTACAAGCAGATTTACTCCTGCTAGCAGAGATAAAACAACAGGCAGGAACCATGAATGAAATGCCCTGCAGTTGGGTCCATACAGACATAAGTACACTGTGTATGGCATCTGGGCCTAGGGGGTCTTAAAGACGAGTCATCTCTCATACATCAACTGTGAAAAGGACAAGAACTTACAATATGCCCATGTTAAATATATACCATAAATAAAAACAAGACAAAAGGAAATACTGCAAGGAGAAGAACCACTGTAAACTCTGTAACAGTGAGGTGGAAGCTGTAGAAAGGCCTGATGATCTGTCACAGAATACATGTTCATGGACACAAAAAGACACACAGCAATGGACATCACGAATAGGTCTGCAGCTCTCCATCACAGTCGAGACACCCTAATCCTCAGCCGTCATGATTCTACAGACATTAGGAGATGTTAGTAGAAGTTTTACATGAACAAACTTAGCAGACATGTGGCCATCATATTAGTAGTGATATAATTTGCTGGAGGGAGCCTCTGCAGATACCACTGCTATTGCAGCTGAACAAATGCATTGTGAGTAATTGGACAGATGAGGCATCTTTCTGTTCAAGAGGTGTTGAAGAGTAGCTTACAGTTTGCTCAATTATATTTGCTATTCAGAGTCACCCAGTGGATAATTAGATGAATGAATTTTGCTCTGAAGCTTGCTCACAAGCAAATAGTTTCATACTAACATCTGCGATTTGAAGTTTCAATTAGAATTCACCGCCTATGTGGGTCACATACTATTGGATCTGACTCCTGCCACTGTGGGCATTGCTCTTAGAATCCATAATATGCCATGAAGATTTACTTGCAAATTCGAAACATAGATTGATGAAATATTCTCCAACATTTTGCATTTCAAAGTTAGCATTTCGTGAACATTCCTGCCATAACAAAATACTGCACAGAATAATCCCAAAGCAACACAAATTTACCTTCTTTTTTTCACTTTTTATCTTTTGACATAGATTTATGGATTAAATGTGAAATACTTGTTGAGATAAAATGCTAACTTTTAGGTAAAACAAAGCATAACAATAATTTGAACATATATGAGCAATGATGCACTCATTATCTGCTTGGTGCAGACAGAGTTAAACCCTGCAGCACTCAAATAAAGTGATTTGACAATTAAAATGATTTTTTTTCCCCTCCTACACAATTTTTTTGAAGCTGTCAGATGTCATTTTCTTCAAGACTCTGTGATGTACCTCATGTTTAGAAAAGGATAAGTTGGAAATTTTCTGAAAGCAAGGAAATGTGTATTTTTTTTTAAGGTCACATTATTTTCAAAGTGTAATATTTGAAGTTAAAATCTACAGACTCTTCCTTCTTCATGTGAGTCAGATCTTAGGTCTGCAAAGCCAATCAGAAATGCAGATAGAACCCAAGAAATTAACTGGACCTAATATTATTGCTATGATAAGGAAAAATCCATGATCTGTGTGGTATTGTAAAATGCAGGTGCATTTTTTTCTCATTAGTCCTTTTCCATGCTTCAGAATAACCTGTGTGTGTAAGAGTAGAGGTAATATCTGGGATAACATGATGAAGAAAGAAAAATAAGAAAAGGGGCACCAAGTTACCAAGGAATGAACAGTCAGCTTCTCCAAGGAAACCAAGGATAAAAAAAATACACAAACCATCCATTCCATCTTACTGCTATATTACTCTCCAGAAAATTTCTGGAACTGTGATTTAACTGATTCATGCACCACTGGCAAGAACCTTACTAAAACAAAAGCTTGCAACATCAAAGAAAAATATGAAAATGGTGTTAACACAACTTTATGTAGTTTTTGCTGCTCCATACACACACACCATCTGCAGAGTAAACACACAAACAACAAATCCAAGCCTGGAGAAGAGGAAGACACTTCAGTCAATGAATGTTCACATTTCTGTAACTTTTGTCTTCCCTTACCCCAAAAATATCCTCAGGAGAACTAGGGACAGGAGTTTTATTCCAATTAACTTTACATTCTAAACTAGCCTGGTTATTAAAGAATAGGATAGAATTAACCAGGGTGGAAGAGACCTTCATCGCGTCCAATCCATCATCCAACACCACCTAATCAACTAAACCATGCAACCAAGCACCCTATGAAGTCTCCTCCTGAACACCTCCAGTGACGATGACTCCACCACCTCCCTGGGCAGCCCATTACAATGGGCAATCACTCTCTCTGTATGGAACTTCCTCCTAATATCCAGCCTAAACCTCCCCTGGCGCAGCCTGATACTGTGTCCTCTTGTTCTGGTGCTGGTTGCCTGGGAGAAGAGACCAACCTCTGCCTGTCTACAACCTCCTTTCAGGTAGTTGTAGAGAGCAATAAGGTCACCCCTGAGTCTCCTCTTCTCCAGGCTAAGCAACCCCAGCTCCCTCAGCCTCTCCTCGTAGGGCTTGTGTTCCAAGCCCCTCACCAACCTTGTTGCCCTTCTCTGGACATACTCCAACAAGTCAATATCCTTCCTAAACTGAGGGGCCCAGAACTGGACACAGTACTCGAGGTGTGGCCTAACCAGTGCAGTGTACAGGGGCAGAATGACCTCCCTGCTCCTACTGGCCACACTGTTCCTGATGCAGGCCAGGATGCCATTGGCCCTCTTGGCTGCCTGGGCACACTGCAGGCTCATGTTCAGCCTACCATCAACCAGCACCCCTAAGTCCCTCTCTGCCTGGCCACTCTCCAGCCACTCTGACCCCAGCCTGTAAAGGGGGCTAGGAATTTTATTAGATGGAGATGGAAAAAACTTTAGTATATGTAAAGCTTGCTTTGTGTGTACATGAGCACTTCGTGTGATTGTGTGATTTTTCACATTCAGTACTCAAAAGCTCAGAAAAAATCCATATATTCAGCTCTCAAACTAACAGGCCCCAAGATCTTGAGTTAATTTCTTCAATAATGATGGCAATAAAAAAGTGAAGCAAAGTTATGAGGAAAAGTTCTACATTTTATGGTTGAATCTATTTCTTAATGAACAAAATTGTGCATGTTTGTTGTGCAGAATGAAAGGCAGTTGACAGCAACCACGTTCTTTCCTGAAAGCAAAATTTTAGAGTCAAACAAAAAATGCATTACAAATTAAACACATTTATTTTTAACTCTGGAATGCTTCCTCTGGGTTACACTTTGCTTTGCTCTGCTGGGTCAAAGACATAGGAGAAAAACGTCCCCATTTTGCTTTCCATTTGCAGGGAGACATGGGTTTCCCAGGCCAGTCCTAAACCTGGGGGAAAGGAGCCTCTCACTAAAACTTACAGCAACAGACAGAGCAGATCTGTCTGGAAGTGTTTTCAACAGCAAATTTGTGACCCAAATAGGTCAGCTAACCGACCTAGTTCTTTCAGCAGAATCAACTGCATCTAAATAATTTCTCACAGTTATTTAACCTCTTCTTTAAAGTCTTGTCAGATTTCTTTAAACCTCTCATCCAAGCTATACTTACAAATCCCTAATACCACAACTGCCTGTGGCAAACTTTCTCGGGGTCTATGTGTTCTGACTGCTAAAAAAAAATTCTTAGTGTTAAATTCAAATTTCTCTTGCTGGAATTTATGGCTATTTCTTGTGCAGTCTTCAGTGGATATGGGCGATGCATTATGCTTTTCTATCTGTTTTACATTTCATCTTTTCAATACTACAAGACTTATTTCCCCTCAGACCCTATTTTTTTAAGTTAAAATACATTCCCAACAAAATTAAAGGGAGAATTTCATCTTCTAGTTCTATCAGGACAAAAAACCGCAAGTTTCAAGAAAAGCTGTGATGACAACTTTAGCACTTCTCAGCTGGCAAATTATGTTTTGTATCTAGGCTTTCCTCCTTTTGAAATACATTTGATTACTTAAAAAAAAAATTTCTTCATAAGTGAAGTTTTTAATTCTCTGATGAATGTGTTTTGTATAATAGGCCTTTTTAATTAGCAGCGCACTGCTTCAAAACACATGTTTCTTCAGGTTATTGACATTAATAGACCACAATATACCTATCTGTCATGTCACAATCTGTAGCCCTGAAAAAACAAAAGTTATTGCATTACTGATGGAGGATTATATACTCTAAATAGTCAAGATGAAAAGACTTGTCAAGAAAATTGTGTTAATGAAGATCCATAGTAAAGAAAGCATCTCGACTATAGATAAGTTTAAAAAACAGTATCACTGCTACCTTCTTTCATCAATAAAATCAATCTTGAAAATATGTCACTGAATCACAGAATTAACAAGATCAGAAAAGACCTTCAAGATCATCAAGTCCAACCTGTAACCCAACACCATCTAATCAACTAAACCAAGGCAGTAAGTGCCTCATCCAATCTTATTTTAAACACTTCCAGGGACAGTGACTCCACCACCTCCCTGGGCAGCCCATTCCAATGGCCAATCTTTCTTTCTGTGAAGAATTTCTTTCTAACATCCAGCCTAAACTGCAAAATTTTTGTAGAATCATAGAATTGGTGGTGTTTAAGGGGACCTCAAGGATCATCCAGTTCCAACTCCCCTGCCATGGACAGGGACACCTCACACTAGATTAGGTTGCTCCGAGCTACATACGGCCTGACCTTAAAACTCCCAGGGATGAGGCTTCTACCACCTCCCTGGGCAAACTGTCCCAGTGTCTCACCTCCCTCATGGTGAAGAATTTCTTCCTGACATCCAATTTGTATCTACCCATTTCTTTTTTTTTTTTTTTTTTTTTTCTCCTTGTCCTATCATTATAGGACACCCTTAAAGTCCCTCACCTGCCTCATTTCCCCCCTTTTTCCTCTCAAATCCCAGAGCATCTGGGCTCTGTTGGAGTCTCCTCCCACCCCAGGTGTGGCCACTTTGCACTCCCCACCCACTCCCCTTTTAATCCCCTCCAGGAAAGGCAGAAGCCCTAAGCTGAGCCCATCTGGGCTGAGGGATCCTCCTCTCATCACTGGTGAGTCCTCATGGTGCACACTGGGTGATGGTGGTGGTGACAACAAAGGCCGGGGGGCCTGGTGGCCCCCGGTTAGGTAGGGCAATGATTGATGACTCCTCCAATATCATCTATGGGTGCTGGCTGGGCCTTTTTTCCTGCAGCTGAGTTCCTCTGTGTGGTATCTTGGCTGGTTGAAGGTCTTGCCCCCAGCTCTGGGATGGGTGCAAAAATGGTGGTGATGGAGCAGTAGTTGTTTAGTCATATGATATTATGCTAATTACACTACTTTTACCTGGAGGCTCCTTGAGTCTGCTCTCATCATTCAATAAATCTCTGCCTTTGTGCCTCATTTACAGGCCATTTCTTCCCCCTCACTGCTGCTTTTTCAGAATTAAGGAAGGAAAAAAGGGGAAAAAAGCAATGAAGCACATCTGGAAAACACATTTAGTTATCAATCAACTCTGAACAGGAAGCCTTCATGAAGAGGGGCAGGTTGGAAAGTGAGGATCACTTCTTATGAATCACAAGAAAAACTTCATAAAGAACAGACAGAAAAGGACTGCATCATCTCCATTGTGGTTATGTTTCATGGTGGTAAATGGGGGGAGGTTCAAGCTGGCTTGGAAATCTCAGTCACACTTTTCTACAGAAAGAATCACTGAGAAAGGGACATTGTGGCCAGTGAATTCCCATCCTTCATAACTCTTAGTGTCCTAAAGGCAGGACAGCCACAATAAAGATCTCAGCTCAACAACCAGAGACCTTCAGATACTATAAAACCCCATTTTTGCAAGGAGTAGAAAGCATGACAGCAACTTCCTATTTCATCTATTAGTTCTTCCTAAACTGCCTTTGTGTCAATCACCATGTATTTTTCTCCTAGTAAGGAAGGAGGCTGAAGTCAAGACCAAATGGTTTATTTGGATGATTATTCATGCATAGATATTTGCTGAAGATTCAAAAGAGCTGAGAATAAAGAGTATGGCAGATTTCTTCTGTTTCCCTATTGTACTTCAGTCTTGTTTCATTCCCATATCAGGGACAGACTGAAAGTTCCCTGGAACTTTCAGAGGGGAGCATTTGCTTATGAGAAGTGTGTGTTCAGAAGCAGAAAATGGAAGGTCTCCTCTATTCAAGTTTAGAAGAAGCTATTTCAGATACTGTTAGAGAAGGATTCAATCTGGAATTACATGAGTAGAGTAAAAAGTCTTTTCAGACTATGAAGAAAGAAACAAGTTGTAGTTAATTTAAAATAATATCTCAGGCCTGAATTTCTTTAAGCTTTGTTCATTAAATTCTTCCATCTGTAAATTAAACTTTTTATTATCAGTTTACCCATCCTGGTAACTGTTCACGTGCAACACACAGCATTATTAATACAGGGAACAACTCCTGGAATAAATATTTTCAGTGCATTCTCTTCTGGAAATCCTCAACTAGTTATTTCCCTTACATTCAGCAGGTACGAATCCAGCTACAAAACAATGAGCTGTTCATGCATTGCTTCTCCTTGTCATTTTGCTGACTAGACTGGAACTCCTCATTTTTCCATTTCTCTTCCTCATCACTCAACACATCTGATGGAAATCCTCCTAAGGCTGTGACCTATTCAGGTGGCAGATTAATCTATAAAGACTGTATTTCAGCTTAAAAAAACTATTTTACTTGCCACTGTACTAGACTAAAAGCTCACAGTCAGTGAGGTATGAAGGGGAGTAACTTACTGGGAAATAAGCAGTAATTTCTTGAATTGCATTAACTGCACTGCTTGTATAGCAGAGGTGCAAATCTCGTTAGAGACTGTCCAGAATATAGTTCGTTTCCTAGCACCTAGGCTTTGTGCTTCACCTTACTCTTCTTCCAGTTACATACAACAAATGTCCATTGTCCATTTCTCCAGTGGCTCAAAATCACAACAATATGCCAGATCCTATGACCTTTTGCATCCTTTCAGTTAGTAGTCGGGCTCTGCCTGTTTTGAGAGCTTCGCATGCAGTACTGCCTTTGGAGGACTGCTACTGACACTGCATTTTTTAGTGGCCTCACTATTAATGACACTCAGCATCAAGCCCACAGATAAGAGCAGGAAAAAGTTGTTGCTGGAGGCTTTGGGGTGGCAAAGTGAGGTAGGGTTTGCATTTGATCTACAGTGGATGTGCCCAGTGCTGTAATTAGAGCTATAATCCTATGCAGCTGCTTTCTGGCTCCCACTCTCAGTGATTGTGGGTTAATTAAGCTGTTCTCTTGAAAGATTCTTAAAATGCTTCTGGGTATAGCTTTTGGCATTTTAAGTTAATTTCTTGCCTTTCTCCTTTCATTTCTCCCCAGTAAGTTAATATTGTCTTTAATCTACCTTTCTCACCTTGATGCTTCATTTAATTTTCCCTTGGTAAAGGTAGCTGATTACAGCTGACTACCTATTTTTAAGGTCATGTAATAAATTTTTTAAAAGAATACTCAAATTAGTCCACATTAACAGGAACAATGCTGCCACTTGGCACTACCTGAGAGCTTTTCAGACAAAACTGAATGGATGAGATTAGGCAATCTGCTTGAGAGTATTAAAGGCCAGCACATGAACATGGCGGAGTGGGGGCCAGCAATGTATTACATTGATCCCAAACGCAAATACACACAGAACTGGCCTAGCTTTGGGGGCTAGCACCTTAAGGGAGGTATCTGTGAAAACCCAGAGGTTCTGGCTACCTCTTACAGAGTTCTGGCTTCAGGAGGCACTACTTGTCTTAGATATGGGGTGTTGTCAGTAAAATGATCCCTCCTTTAAGAATCAGTATCTCACAGCTCCCATTAAAAATCTGAAACTTGGCCAAAGTCACGGGATAGGAATCTGCTTCACAATGGACAAACCACAGAATCACCAAGGTTGGAAGAGACCACAAAGATCACCAAGTCCAACCTGTCACCACAGACCTCATGACTAAACCATGGCACCAAGTGCCATGTCCAATCCCCTCTTGAACACCTCTAGGGATGGTGACTCCACCACCTCCCTGGGCAGCCCATTCCAGTGCCTAACAACTCTCTCAGTGAAGAACTTTCTCCTCACCTCCAGCCTAAACCCCCCTGACACAGCTTGAGACTGTGTCCTGTTGTTCTGGTGCTGGTTGCCTGGGAGAAGAGGTCAACCCCCTCCTGGCTACAACCACCCTTCAGGTAGTTGTAGACAGCAATAAGGTCTCCCCTGAGCCTCCTCTTCCCCAGGCTAAACAACCCCAGCTCCCTCAGCCTCTCCTCATAGGGCTTGTGCTCAAGGCCTCTCCCCAGCCTTGTTGCCCTTCTCTGTACACGTTCAAGTGTCTCGATGTCCTTCTTAAACTGAGGGGCCCAGAACTAGACACAGTACCATTAGTCAGATATTTATCTTTTTGAGAAGCAATGTCTTGTGTCCTCTTGTAAATTTAAATTAATTTGATTGCTAATTTGGGAAAGGAAGGAAAATGTTTTCTCAAATATGAATTTCAGGGCATTAACTCCTTTTTAGAAGGCTTCTTGCAAGGTTGGGGTCTCCTCATATTATGGAGGACAAACAGATTATGGTAGGGTCTACTAACTATCTGCCTGTGGTCACCTTCTGTGGATGTCCTGCTAATTAATGTCATTCTACAGTTCATTTAATGCAGCAGATGGCCATACAATGGATCCAAGTGTGCTTTATCTAAGGCTTTCACAGTTCTTGTGTAGATGACTTTGTGGCCTAAAACAAAGCTGTTTATATAGTTTCTTTGATTTTTACCTACTATATTTTTTTAAATAAATAATTAAATCATGTGTTCTATGTTAATTGAAGACATGGAAAGACATGGAATGGATTATGCAAAAATAAAGCAGGCATCTCTCACTTACATGAGTTTCAAGCACTTGAAAGGTCAGAACAAATCTCCAGAGTGGTCCAGCCAATATCTTGGTCACATGGTGACCAAACAGTAATTTGAGCCAGCTGTTCTGGATTAAAGGCAAGGAACTAGTTCCCTTTTCCCTTTCAGAGGAGTTTCTGCTGATACAAAACTAGTCTTTTACAAAATACAACAAGGCCCAGCCACCTCCTTGAATGGGGTGGTCTATTTCCATTTCCAAAGCAGTCCCTGTCCTAAGCTGCAAATATGCTGCAGTATTACCTGGAGCATCCTATTGCTTACTTCAGTGGTGGTAACCTCTGAGGAGGGGCTAAGGGAACACTGCCCTGTAGCCTTTGCCTATACAATTGTTATGCCTTCACGTTAGAAAGTCATCAATCATGCATTTTCCTCTGCACGTTTCACAAACTGCTGGCTTACTTGCATATGAGGTAGTGTTATTAATAATTGATATTTAGTAAGTAATGATGCAATTTATTCAGCCTTTAAAAGATGTTAAATGTTGTCAAAGTAAATTAAACAGAGCTTTTACAAAAAGCTTTTCTGAAGCTTTTTTAAAATGCATATTAACATATATATATTTAAGAAAAACTGAGAATAAAAGCTCCAAAAGAATATTCTCTTAATTTGACAAGTAAATATGTGTTTCAGTACATTTCTTGTGGTTAGCATAAATAAACAGCTCCAAGAATGCTAGAACATAAATAATTTGTCTCAAAGTGATTGTACTCTAAAATTTTCTACAGCAGACATTAATTATTTTTAAAGGTTTTGTTAATATTTCATTTTGGCTTACAGGATAATTTTCCCTTCCTTTTTCATTTGTACGACTTAATTTTTAGTTTTATCTTGAATTTACCATTAGAAAAATATAAACCAATTTTGCATTAATAAAAACTCTTGAAATAATAATGTTTTGTACAAAGTCATTGAAGAGGCACATGAAAATGAAACAGATAAAAACTGTGGCAAATAATGAGCTCAATTTCTCATATTACATTTACATTTTAGGGTAAGCAATAAAAAGTAAATAAAAGCATGCTAGAAGAATTAATGATCCCTACTTATTTAAATTTCAAGCACAATATATTTGAAAGGTACTGCAGGGAAAATAACATTACATTTCTCTTTCCTCTTTATTAGAAATCTCTCACCCTGCTCTAGCTATTGAGAAAATCTAAAATATAAAAACCACCAGAAATTTCCCGTGTTCTGAGAAATTGAAGTACTGAGTTTTTTCCTCATCTTATGCTAATTATGATAAGAATGCAGCAAGAACGAAGGTAGCTGACCCATTGTTTCAGAATAGCTTTAAACTATAAACTTCGTTAAAGCGTTTGCAAGTCTTCAGAGTATTCTTAAGAGTGGGCAATCTGAAGGACCCAGATACAAAGGATAGAAGAAGTTGGCCAGGCAGACTGAATAGAGCTGTCCAGGTAAGGAAGGAAAGAAGGATTAAATCATCTTGAGAACAACGAAACTAATGAACCATAATTTCTTGCAATGTTTTCAGACTCCCTTAGCATTCTGCAGTCACAAAACCAAATCTTAATTCTATCTAGACTTTGCAGTATCAATTCCAATGCAGTGCCAGGAGCTTTTCTCTTTCTTTCTCCTGTTTGACAGTAAACCCCAGCTCACTTCAATGTCTTCTGCTGTCTGGACACAGGGAACTCACTCCAGACTATTAACACATTGTTCATATCAATTAATCTGGATGTCAGCACTGACTAGACAGCTAACAGACTAAGCAAAGCAGGTAATTGTCACTGCTCTTTCAGTGTCAGATTATCTATATCTCTCTCCTGCCCAGCTGGTAACTGTTTGTAAGTTATAAACTTAATTTTCTCTAAATACCTTTACAGCTTTCTCAATTGTAAATAAAAATGGGGAAATGTCAACATTATTTGCAAAGTACTGCTAGGTAAGCAGGTACATGTATCTGATTTCCTTCAGAAACCAGGCTGACCAGCTTGAAGTGCCATTTCTATGTGGAGAAAGCGTTTCAAACCCTTTTGGGAACATGCACCTAGAAGGCACAGTTATCGCTCTAGGAACTGCGCTAGAAGGGCAATTCTGGGTGGGAAAGCCATCTTTAAGAAGGGAAATTCGGTCCCTCACTTTATGCTGGTAATAACACCAGATTTTGATTCTCACCAGAGCAAACTAAAACCAAGTCCTGTGTAAAGTCCTCATGATACCAAAGCTATTTCTGCATTTACCCTCAGCTATGGAACTATAGACATGAAACACATATTTCCTCATAGACTCTACAGGTATTTAGATAGTATTTGGAAGCCTTGAGTAAACAAAAACCCCACTGTTGAATCATAAAAATTGCATCTTATCATATTTTGTATTAAAACTAATAATCTATGCTAGTAATTTATACTATGTCAATCACCTCTTCTAGTAATTTAATAAAGTAAATGTGGTGGATTTCACTTTTGCTGAACATTTGCAATTTTTTGTATGTAACTCTACTGACATGAATAAGACTGAAGTTATATAAGGCATTTGATTTCCTTTCATATATCAGATAAAAGTGTGACACATTGCAAGTACTGTTACCATCTTTTTTTATTAAAGTTGAATCTACACTCCTGCTCAAATTGTTTCAGTATGTCCTATGGAATTACTATTTTTCAGAGGAATAGGTGTGACATCAGATATTGCAGAAAGGATTCAGATGGCTGCAGACAGGATGTCATGCCACAACAAACCACCATACAACCTTCTCTCTTTTAATGTCAATGACAGGTACTAATGACAACCATGCCTTTGCTTATCAAAGCCATTACTTTTTTAAGCAGCAAAGGGAAAGGGGTGAGGGGGCAAGTTTCTAATTAATCCTTCATGCTTTACAACTCCTGACTTGATAAGCCGTATTGGGTCTGGCTCACGCAAGTTCTTCATAGCAGCCTATATGGTGCTGTACTGGGAATCTGTGACTAAACCAGTAGTGATAAAGTGCTGCTGTTAGGCAAGGAACTGGGAGGAGACAAAGCCAGGGCAGCTGATTTGAGTTGGCCAAAGGCATATTCCATACCATATGATGCTACGCTCAGCAATAAAAGCTTAAGGAAAGGAGAAGGAAGTGAGAATGCTTGTATTTATGGCATTTGTCTTTGCAACTATTACTTGTGCTGAGACCCTGCTTTCCAAGCAGTGAAAAGTACTGAATAGTCTTTTCACTTTCTGTTTTCTCTCTGTACCAAGGGAAAGGGGAGGAGCAAGTACCTAGGGGTGTTTTCAGTTACTGGCCAACACATAATTTTACAATTTTCACCTAAGCCAGAGCAACTCTGATACTGGGCTTCAGTTTGATCCTGAGTTTATTTCTATCTGTAATGTAATACAGCAATAGCTGCCAGTCTATATGCTTAGTAAGACACTTGCTGGCATGTCACAGAGCCATCAGAGCCAATTATATGAGTAATTTTTTGCTAATCTTAGCAACAGTGAGTGTTATACCCTCCCAAGTTAACTTCTGTTGAATTGTTTCTTTAGTGCATACAATGCAAGTATGCTCTGCAGCAGTAGCAATGTAAATCTGCTTATTTCACACATTTCTTCACAAATATATATACTAAGCAATGCAACAAACATCCTTCACTATTAACTTCTATTGTCAAATTCATTTTTGTCACATTGTTCTGTAGCACTAAATCAGGGAGTATTTGCTTGTTTACTTTACACACACTTGCAACAGGCTGGCTGTATTTCCTTTTCCAGGTGCCAACTGCAACAGGGCACTATGCAGTGCATTGACACATTTTGCTACATATAAGTATCAGGCCCTTTTTTACTCCCTCATAACTACTGTATACAGCATCAAGTCAGCCCACCGCAACAGGTAATTGATATGCAGTACTGATTACTTAATACAACAGTTTTACTGAAGAAAGCAATTTTAAGTAGATGACTAACGTCTTACTGTTGCGTGGTTATCCACTTCTGGAGGGAAATAGGCAACTTTTCTGCTTTACCCTGTGTTGTTTTAAGCTTGCTTTCCAAAATTATAAAGAAAAGCTCCCATAAGTTAGCAAATACAATCTGTTATCTTTTAAATCATGGTTTTAAGACAAGGTTTTGAGGGCTGAGGTTCTAGTTTTTGAACAACTGAGACTGTCAGTACAGTCCTGCATCACACAACTGGATAAATAAGGAAAACAGTGATAAACATGTGATTTTACAGATTATAATCTATTTTATCTAAACCTTTAGGCTTTTTGAAATAGACGCTTTCTTACATATAGCTTTCACACTGCCTAGGTTAACAAAAGTGTAGCTCCACCAAAATATTGCCTTTATGCAGAATATTCTGAAATCCTTTTTACTGCCTTAAAGGGACCTATTTTCATGAATTTTTCAGAAAATGGTACCCTCAAGGAGTGATAAAATTAGAAAAATAATAATACCCTGACTCATCCAGACAGAAGGTTGTTAATTGCCTGCTAGGTCATAGCAGATGGAATTTAAAAATGGGGGAAAGTATCTCAATACAATCTCAAAGTAAGGGGAAATTCTTTTGTCCCTAAAAAGGAAAAAGATGAAACAGGAATGTCTTCGATGTTGAATATGTGAAATGGAGAGGTCCTTATGTTTTGCTTTGTGCCTTTAACTGAGTAGAATGATACCACCGTGGGGCTGATTGAGAATTTAGGCATATGGACACCTAATCAGTGATTGATTTATTTTTTTAAGGTCTCTGGACAGATACAGATGTTGAGCTGTTCTACTCAGCTAAGAAGGGAGTTCACCTGCTCTTAACTATTAGAAATGTAGACACCAAACCAGAGTTTTGCTAGAAATCACAGCTTCCATGGGACATATGGTCTCAATAGGGCAAGTATTTGTGAGGAAGATATGAAGATTCTTTGTAAATCCATTATTTATGGGTTTAACTATGAATGTAGACCTCAAGTTTAACACCACTGTTAAAATATTTAATGTTTGAAAGTGATCCAGGAAATCTTAGTGCAATTACATGTATTGACTTAAAAGTCAATATCTATAGTTACATGTCATCACCATCAATAAAATTAACAGCAACAAAAATTACTTATTGATGTGCAGAAAATAGGGATGAAGTGTTTTTTACTATAAACATCTGAAAAGTAACATACTTAACCATTTTCCTTTGAAGGATCAAACTAGTAACTATTGAAGAGTCTAGCCCTTCTTTGAGAATAGAATAGAATACAATACAATACAATGAACCAGGTTGGAAAAGACCTTTGAAATCATTGAGTCCAACCTATCACCCAATACCATCTAATCAACTAAACCATGGCACCAAGCACTTCCTAAACACTTCCAGTGATGGTGACTCCACCACCTCCGTGGGCAGCCCATTTCAATGGCAAATCACTCTTTCTATGAAGAGCTTCTTCCTAACATCCAGGCTAAACTTCCCCTTGGTGCAGCTTGAAAAGGAGGTAACTGCCAGTACAGCAAGTTTCTTTGCCATTTGCTAGACTTAACAATGCTTTATATTCTTCCTTTCAATTCCCAGGCAACGTCATGATCTAACATTTTATCACTAGATAAGCTTTGTTTAATTTAGCAATCTGCAGTATGAAATATTCTCCTAATAGCCTTCATTACCATGACCAGGGAAAAAACTGCCTTTGTGGCAGTTCTTCAGGATAGGATGTGTTAAAACAGGGGGTACTGTTTTGGGGGTACTGGTTGATTGTAGGCTGAACATGAGCCTGCAGTGTGCCCAGGCAGCCAAGAAGGCCAATGGCATCCAGGCTTGCATCAGGAACAGTGTGGCCAGCAGGAGCAGGGAGGTCATTCTCCCCCTGTACACTGCACTGGTTAGGCCGCACCTTGAGTACTGTGTCCAGTTCTGGGCCCCTCAGTTTAGGAAGGATGTTGACTTGCTGGAATGTGTCCAGAGAAGGGCAACAAAGCTGGTGAGGGGTTTGGAACACAAGCCCTATGAGGAAAGGCTGAGGGAGCTGGGGTTGCTTAGCCTGGAGAAGAGGAGACTGAGGGGTGACCTTATTGCTCTCTACAACTACCTGAAGGGAGGTTGTAGCCAGGCAGAGGTTGGCCTCTTCTCCCAGGCAGCCAGCACCAGAACAAGAGGACACAGTCTCAGGCTGCGCCAGGGCAGGTTTAGGCTGGATGTTAGGAAGAAGTTCTACACGGAGAGAGTGATTGGCCATTGGAATCGGCTGCCCATGGAGGTGGTGGAGTCACCTTCACTGGAGGTGTTCAGGAGAAGACTTGATGGGGTGCTTGGCTGTATGGTCTAGTTGTTGGGTGGGTTGGATTGGTTGATGGGTTGGACGCGATGATCTTGAAGGTCTCTTCCAACCTGGTGTATTGTATTATTGTATTGTAAAACTATATGTGCATCTCTGTGTGTGGTGTGTTATTTACTCACATGCAGCAAAGGTGTCTAGTGAAGCAGAGCAGTAGCAGATCCTGAACAATAAAAATTGCCCATGATGCTGACACCTGTTGGCAGCAACTGCCCCAAACTACAGCAGCATGTACAATTCTGCATTTTCAGAAGACTCAATTTCTCAACCTAAATTAATACAGCTCTACTTCCACATGAAAGTTATCTGCATATGAAGAATGAAATGCGGGACAAAAGAATTGAAGTCTTGATGCTCATTCTCTCTGAAAGTAGAGATACTTATCTGCTGAAATCTGTTTGCAGCTGGGGTGTAACAACAGTTACAATAAATCAGTGCACTCCAGTTCATATTGCGTATTGCATGTCTAAAAACTGTTTCAGCATTCCTGACATCAGCATATCAATGCTAGTGAGCAGTATGTCCTGCCATGTACTGGAAAGACACATTGTCCTTTAGTCACAAAAAGGTTTTCCATTTACATTGCAATAAGTGTAAGATGGAACCTGGAAATTAAGTACCAGTCATCAAGACAACAGCAACTTAAATGAATGCTGTGTAAGAACAAAGTAGCAATGTGGTATCTTTTTCATTGCTCCTTTCCTGTGAAAATATTGAGAAGAGTTTGATGAGAAGAAAAAAAGAATTAGGTTGCACTGTGGCATCCCTCCTATTGTAGCACTGGTCTGTGATTCCACATGAGTTCATGAAGAGCCACAAAATAAGGAGGTAAACTCTACAGAAAAACAAACAAACAAACAAACAAAGAGGCAATTGTATCTGCTTGCTTTTTAGCACAGCAAGCTACTCTACTCCCCTACTGGATGTCATCACAGACGATAAAGACCTACTACTATAATCAGCTACTACAATTACCCCCTGAGCGAATATGTGTGATTTGGGAACTCAGGTTTTCCAAGTTCAGCACCCAGTGACAAAGACATGCTCTCATGACCTTGTTCCACAGTGTATTTAGCAAAGCAAAGTGTTACATCAGTAACAGACATCTAAACTCTCACTGACCTAAGAAGTAATGTTTCAGTATGTGCCCTGTGTTTTCTACTGCATGACTCCAGTATTTCTGAAAAGAAGCTACATCAGCAACAAATTGAACGCTAAATTGAACTGGCAGCAAATCCTGTAGTCATTCAAGGTCACAGAATAGTCTTGTCTTCACTTGTCTGGTGATTGGTAGCCTCCTTTTGAACAGTTCAATAATTAATTCAGCCTCCAGCACATTAAAAAACAATTCCTCTTCCAAGGTAAATGAGAGTTCAGAAAACCCTCCAGTTCCTACTTTGTGTCATGTACGGGCTCCAGTGCTCCCCCTGCAACCCATTTGCTTTCCTTCCCTTAGAGAAATTGTCTCTTTACCAAAGGACATTATCACATCTCCTCAACACAGTACTGACTCTTAGATGAGCATTAATATACTACTGTGATGCCAGCATGCACAGAACACAGGGGATAGGATCAATCTAGATATTCAAATTTGCAGAAATCAAGTTAGACTGGCAAGCTTCAAATAGTCAAACTGAACTATATTCAGAATAAGACTGAAGCCTCATAATCCCAGAGAGCTATTCACCCCAGCTATGTAATTATTTACACGGGGGAAATTACCTGTGGCAGCCATTTGTTTCTGAGATGCAAAGTGCAAAACAGATACGATTCACCCGAAGCAAGGTAATTAAGACTTTAGATAGGATTTTCTTTGTTGTGGCTCATCCTGTTTCACAGTCCTGGAGTACAGTATCTGTGAATGATACCGGACAATGAAAATGCTGTACTTTGTTAAGACAGAATGATGTAACCACTTCCATTTTTACTTTCATTACAGCAAATATATTCTAGTTAGTATGGATCCAGCGTGGTCTGAGTCACAAGCAAATGTGACATTCCTGCACCAAATCACAGGAGTCAGTAATTTTAAACCTGCTTCTCTCACCTTGTTCAGTAAAACAATAAAACTGCATGCACGGAGTTTTAGTTGTGTCACATCATAGAACAATGTAGCATAAAGTGTCATGAGGTAAAGAGAACTCTAGAAAAAGGACTCTACAACCCCGTCATGCCCTCCAGATCTGCTGCAAGGACTGCAACGACAAATCAAAGCAGTTTCCAAAAGACATACTTTGCTCCTCAAAATCCCTATGGTGCTGCTTCATAAACAGACCCTACCACCTCTCCTTACCCAGAGGTCCTATTTACCCCCATGCAAGACTTGAAGTGTAGGACTCTTTTGCATCAACTTCAACAGAGAATTGTTTCCTGGGATTTAATATAGCTCTTGCACCGATAAGAGGATGAGGTACGGCCCAAGAAATGTCTCATTGCATTGGTTTCATATTTGCCTCTTTTTGCGAGGTTAACTTTCTGACACGGACCAACAAAAGGTTAACAGCAGCTTACACTCTCTCCAAACTCTGTGGCAAGCCCATACAAACATCTCCCATGAGGAGTACTTGTGGACTGTCTGCAGAGAAAACATCCTCAAATGCACTGACCATGTCAGCAGATTTTTGCCTCCATCAGTGTAGGGATTGTGTGTTGTTATTATTACATGTTCATGAAGCAGATACAATCATAATTTGTCACAGAACCTAATCAGATAATTTGGAGATTAAACCAGTGAAAATATTAAACTCTAACACTTCAGCAGTTCCTGCAGAGCATGCCAGCTCCCTCCGATATACTACAAATGATTCAGTGTTAGTCTTTCACATAGCAGTTTTTAGCACATCTTACTGCCACAGGTTATTTTGTTTTGGGTTTTGTTGTTGTTGGCTTTGTTTTTTTTAAGTAAAGGAATTATGCAAGTATTGTATTGAGGGCAAAATGCATAGCTGATGCTGAACAAAAATAAATGACTACTGAGTGACAAAATAATTACATATACCCTGGGTATTTAGCTATTTTTATATATTATAATTACTAGCTTTGCTGCATCAGGAAGAATATGGTGTTCTCAAAGATTGGTGAGTGGATACACAAGAATACAACTTCATTCAAAACACGTCCTACAGCAAATTAAAAAGTAACCTGCTGCCAATCAGTAAACTTGTGTTGCTGAGCATTTGGCGGTGTCACTAACTTTGTTAAAACTTTTGATCAGATGACCAATCTTCTTAAAGATCCACATTATTTTTTTTTTGCTGTTGATCACTCCAGCCTTTAAGTCAGAATCGTTGTATCACAAGAAAATATTCAACATCAATATTAAAGCTGCTTACAGCTGACTTGATGGTGAAGCAAGTTGAAGGTGTGTAGGTGGTGCTCAAGGATAACAGAGATACATTTTGCATTTACACCAGCTGCATTGTGCAATATTAAAAATTAATCTGATGCAAGCACCTACTTTGCATGTGCTTTGCAAGTCATGGAAAATTGGTGCAGTAGATTTACCAAAAAAAACCCCAAAAAAGTAGGCAAAACACATTGACAAATGGTACTGTGGGATTTATGAGATCAGGTTTGAAATAGGGAGGGCAAGGTAAAAGTATATTAACCATTTAACCCAGCTACAGGCTTGGCTGAAGGTACCTTGTATAATCCATTTAGAGATTTGACCAACTCCTTATTTTATGAAATGGGGCTTAATAGTGTCCTACCAACATTTCCCCTTTTTCAGAAAAGTCAAATGAGGCACAAAAATATTTGGTGAATGCTACTGTATTAATTAGCTGTCCACAGCAATGAATAGAGTTGGCAGTGTTGATCAAGTGATTACCCATCTTAAAACAGATGAATAATAGTTTGAAAATGGCATGATCATATCAATCTAAAACACTAGAGCCAGATTTCAGTGAACAGCTCTCAGCTTCACTATTACATCAGTCTTAAATGAACTGAAAAGGACAAATTCAGGTAAAACCAGGGAGAGCATAGCCTCTTTATACAATAAAATAATTCCAACAGTGTGCGGGCAGCTTCTGATCTTCTGCATGAGACATACTGTCAATAAGAGGATGAATCCTTTCCATTAGAACTGAAGGTTTCATATTATGAACCAGGGTAAAGAACAGGGAGGACCAGGGTGAGGGTAAAGTTTCAGAATTCCAGATTCACTGGTGGATCGTGGCTGGTGGATACATTTTTTCCCAGACAAAGCTACTGCTCCCTCAGTGGCAGCAGTAGGAATTTCAGCAGCTTCTGTGACAGTAGAAGTTCCCCATACCTCTCCCCTGCTGCTCTGTAGCCAGAATACTGGATGGATGGAATACTCTTGCTTCTTGATGCTGCGTGCTTCTTTCCTTCTGTAAATGTCTTTCCCTTGGCATGGTGTACACTGATGCTGTTAAAATCCCTCTTATAGTTTAAAACTAAATACACTCTAATTGAAGAAACAGCACTATGTAAAATTTTTATGGAACATCCTAAATGTTCTGTGACATCCTCTCAAGTATACCTAGAGAAGTTTATTGTTTGCTTTGAGTTTCTGTACCTATATGCACAGTTTAGCACAAAAAACCATCAGGTGACATGGCACAAACTGCCACAGCAGCCTTTTTCCTGTAAAAACCACAGCCATACCTCCTGTTCTTGGGTAAAACAGCCTCATCCACACTGTCTTCAAGAACTTGGTGCCAGGTGCTACTTTCCCAGACTTTCTGCACACAGCAGCAGGTATACTGGCTGGAAGCCAGTACTTTTCAGTGCTACAAAACACTAGCAAATGGCCTGCCAGTGGTATCTGGCTTCTGTAATGGATACTGTCCACGCATTGCACCTTCCAAGGTGGAATGAGCTGAACAGAAGCTGAGAAATTCTGTTTCTCATAGAGGAAACATGCCTCTGTGATTGGCAGCACGGTATGTTGTGGGGGGGGGTTTATTATTCCCTTAAGACTTATTAGGTTCTGTATGGCTGGATCTACTGGATAGAGGAAATCTTTTCCCTCCACTTCTCATAATAATATTCCCTATCCCCTACTGCCACTGTTGTAGAGTATTCTGCAGCACCACACCATGGCTACTCTGTGTCCTTCCCACAGAATCACTATACTGTAGTTATTAAATATTTATAGCAATGGGATTTACCTGCCAAAACAAGAAAAATTTGTGGTTTCTGATTTGAGGTTTTGGCCAGTCATCTCACAAGTCAGGTGCATTGGCACTTTAACTTCTTCAGCAAAACTGCAGTCATTTCACTTGGATGAGGACCTAGCCAAAGTTTACTGTGTCTGAGCTGTTGCCAGATAGGATTATTGCAATACATTATAGATGTGGCTGGTTTTGAAGACCACCTGGAAGCCACAGCTAGAACAGTATGTGGCTTCCCGTGAGATTAAGTGTCAGCTGTAAGGCACGTAGAACATCAACTTTCCAAATACTGCACTTTCCAAATATCTGCATATGGCTGCAGTGGAAGTGAAGGTGCTCAGTCAAGTCCTGCATGAGGCAGCTGAGGGCAGCCTGCCCCTTTCTGACAGGCAGCATTTAAGAGCAACTGAGCTGTGCTAGCTATGAATCTGAGACTGGAGAGGTAAGATATTCTCACTGCGGTCCTTGATAGAACCTCACCTATCTGGTAGGGCAGACAGCTGCTGATCAGATTTTCAGCACTGGAATACATATCAATTTTCTTGAGACCTCTGCTGTAACAACTGATTTTTAAGCTTTTTGTACAGAGCAGTTGTGATCTATGCTTGACACAGGCGGCTGGAGTAGTAAATAGCAATGCCCTTAGCAGCTCCATTGTTACATATTTAAAAATCACATAACATTTAGTGCTCAGAGCACAACCTATTATTCTCAGCAAAGACAAAAAAATACTAAGCAGAAAACAGGGAAGCACAACTTTCTCTGCATTTTCTTCTATCAGAGATCAGGTAGTTGGGCTTTTTTGGCCTTACTCCTCGTGCATCCCCATTGTCGCTTGCCCATTACTTTCCTGACAAGCCTCATCCCTTATATCACTAATGGATTTAAATTCTGCTGAGCTCAATTGAGTACTTAGATATTCAGAATCTGATCTCATTACATGTGTGTCAGCAGAACTAACTTCAGGGAAGTCAACAGAACCAAGTTAGACATACAGACTTGGAGCCAAATTTTTAATTCACAACCCAACAGCTGTCATAACCTCAAATTTAAACTCTCCATGGACATGACCTACATTCCTAAAGCTTACAGATGGCATTTTAATATTTCTATAAAAAGGAAAGCCTTGCGTGCCAGAGAAGTGTACTTAGTTCTACTCATCTAAGATATCTGACATGCACCCTAATTCCTAAAGGAGTGTTTATAAGGGCAGCCAGCTGGAGCTAAGACAAAAGGAAAGGAGAAAGAATAGAAGGCAGCTATACCAGCTGAAATGTCAAGGTGCTGGTTAGCCTAAAGCTCAGTTCCAAAACTAATTGAAAAGGGGAACTCAGATTTTTTTTTTTCCACTTTTCTAACAATTCCTGTGTATAAAAAACTTTCAGTGACCTCATCAAAACTGTGTTTGTCCTGAAAATTCTGGAATCATCAGTTTCTGCTCAGAACAGCTTCAAAATTATTTTTTGTGCTGCTTTTGATGAAGTAGTCTAAAATATGTGCTGCTTCACAGCTAAACAGAAAAAGTTCTCATGTTTGGACATACTTTCTCCAGTTAGGCTTTTTCTCTCGGCATTTTACACTGCAAGGAGCATTGATTAATGTGAATGTTTTAGCTGTAGTTGTTATTTGTGTATAAACTTTTGTTAAAACAAGTACTGCAGAATAAATGACCTTTATACAGACACCTATTAAGGCACTAAAAGGCTTGGCTACATTCATCTGAGACGCGTACACATAACGTTTGGAACAATAAAGGGATCAGCAGCTGCAAGGGGTTTGAATTGAATTCTTTAACAATAGAAAAGTTTTTCAGGCCCAAATACCAGCAAAGAGAATTTTTTGCAGATAATCCAGGAGAAAGAAAATAATAAAATAATGCTAGCCAACTTTGCAGCAGTTAGCATAAGGGTGCCATCTGAAACATGTCAGCTTAAGAGTGCCTCATAGTACCATTCTTTTACACAACCATAGTATTCAGAACTGTTTCCCCAAATAATCCCAGATGGCATGCCACAAAATTTCAATTCATTTTAAAAGCTTTCTTTGCTGTTATTATGTGATTGAAAGTGCAAAAGCAAGTTGCCATTCTCATGGCACTATTTGCATTGGCTATTATCCTCTAAAATCCCCTTTAAACAGCTACATTGTCAGCCTATAGGCCTCATTTAGAACTACAAAAAAGCCCAGATTAATTCGATCAAAGGGAGAGCCAAGTACAAAATGCACTTTTCAAACTGTATCAGAGTAGGTTCCCTTTACAGATTGCTTCATGGCTAGAGCAATGCAAAAAAAAGCCCCCAAAAAAACCTTCCTGAAATAAAACCCGAGCACTAACAGAAATAACTGTGCATGTTTCACATTAAGCTTTTGGGGCTCTTCCAGGGTAAATCTCTCATTACAAATTATTAGAATAAAGTATATTTTTAAATAATTTCATAAATTAAGAAGCAAACTTCAGATTTTGCCTGTTTGGCTTTCTACCACCACTTTCAGGAGGCACTGATATACTGCATGGATAACTTAGCCAGCTACAGACATTTCTGAAGTCTGTGTGCATTGGAATTTTTACTTAATTAATGAACAACGAAACTTCCAAAAGGTACAGGCAACTCCCCCTCCAGAATTACTTTGTTGCTTTTGCAAAAATAATCATCACTGATGGGAAAAAGGAAAACTAAAAAGCTGGTGGTATAATTTCTGCAAAATACTCTATTTCATAATCTAAGGTGAACCATTTTTAGTCAAACATAACACAGGTCTGTAGATCTACAGCCAAAATTTCCCTAGTGGCTTTTCAATCTCACCTGGGGTTCTGATGACAGGCAATAATGCTGATATTTTTGTTTCTCACAGAAGCTCCCTTGGTGTCTCTGCACTGTCTTGCTCCCTCAGTCTCTACTGGAGTTTGCTTAGTGGCGCTGCGATCAGTTCTCTCACCCTCAGTCTGAAGTGGTTTCTTCAGCAGCTGCTTTTGTGTACTGAGAACATTTTACAGAGCAAAGAACTGCAGCACAAAGGTAGAGAAACTGAACATGTGCCATTGCCTTTTAAAGGACACATCAGGCCAAGAGAGACACGCTGAAAAGCAGAGCAGCTGCAACTAACACTAAAGTCACTTGCTGTACGTTGAAACCAGATGAATGCATTTGTTAGACACTTCCAATAGGGTTCAGATTTTTGAACAGTACCATTTTAATCTAGCAGTTGTGTTTGTTTATTTACTTCTTGTATCTTATGGAATAAATGTTGGTGTGGTGTTAGTGATAAATGCTGTGTAGCAAGAAAGTGGTCCTGTGGAGATAGAAATCACTCCCTCTGAGAAAAAAGGCCTCTAAAATCTACACAATAAATGTAGATTGGTAAAAACTATTAATGCACTAATACTGGCACAGAAGCCTTATTTTAGTGCTTGTAATTATGAAAATCATTATTCTTATTTGTAATCCTGGGATCAAAGAAAGAGGAAAAACTTAAGGTAAAATCAGCTGTATTTCAAGGTTGCACCCTTTTTTAAAGAGGCATGCAATCACAGTGAGAAATAGTACATAGTCAATTAGAGACACAGTTTGAGTTTTAAAAATCAGCTAGATTTAAACATCTATGTCATTGCACATATTCAATGGAAATGAATGCCGGTACTTGTTAAAGTCAGTCATAACAGGAAGGATCTGTACGCGCTGGAACGTGTCTAGAGAAGGGCCACAAGGATAATTAGAGGGCTGGAGCACATCTCCTATGAGGACAGACTGAGGGAGTTGGGGCTATTTGGTCTAGAGAAGAGAAGGTTCCAAAGAGACCTAATTGTGGCCTTCCAGTATCTTAAAGGGGCCAACAAGAAAGCTGGTGAGGGACTTTTTAGGGTGTCAGGTAGTGATAGGATTAGGGGGAATGGAGCAAAAATAGAAATCGGTAGATTCACAGTGGATGTTAAGAAGAAGCTCTTCACCATGAGGGTGGTGAGATACTTGGAACAGGTTGCCCAGGGAGGTGGTGGAAGCCTTATCCCTGGAGGCTTTTAAGGCCAGGCTGGATGTTGCTCTGAGCAACCTGATCTAGTGTGAGTTGTCCCTGCCCATGGCAGGCGGGTTGGAACTAGATGATGCTTGAGGTCCCTTCCAACCCTAACAATTCTATGAAAAGGTGCTCAGTCTTTGTACATAGTACAAAGTACAAGAAAAGTACTTCAAATAGGCTGCTTTGTCCCACCCCTAAATAAGAGAACGTCAATACACGTCACAGGCATCTCTTTATCAAAATAATATGAATTATTACATTATTGTAATGATTTCAATACAGAAAAGTCATTTCAGTCCATAGAAAAGTATAAAAATGTGATACATTCTGGATTTATCATAGAATAGCAGAATTTAGGCCCCAATCCTGCAAACATGTGTTAAATCTCATTGAAACTCATTAGGTTGAGGAAAGGTTTGTAGTATCAAGTGTTTATGGCTAGATTCAAAGACACTTTTAGATGTCAAACTATCTGTAAAATGGCTTCATTTAAACATCTAAACATAAGGAACTTCAAACCCATGTTTAACTTTTTTAGCTTAATCCTAGAAATGCAGATACTCAATTCCCAAAAGTAGTCCCATAAACGGAATGATCTTCCAAACATTCCCGGATTCAGGTCGTAACATAAAAGCCAATACAAGGGTAAATCCCTCAGGATCCATGAGCACAAGATCCTTGACATTTTTCAGCAAAGTCTGTCAAATAGTCGTTCTCCAGCCACACGTATCAGCTTATAGTATGCACAAAGTACAGCCAGATGAAGCAGTGATTCTGCTGTGCTCCCTTACTAAATCATTCAATCCATTGTCAGAGCACTCTGGATGGATGGCAAAGGGATTTGAACCTTCATCACCATCCTTTCCCAGACAAAGGCAAATTGCAACATGGATTATTCTACTGGGTGCACTCGAGCCTCTTGTGCAGGCTGAACTGCATTTTACATGGAATAATTAATATAGGAAAGGAAGAGACTAGAAAGAAATGTGCCTTTGTATTCCAGTATCCAAAATACTCATCTGTCCAACAGCAGATTGTCTCCAAAGAATATGCAATGCAAAACACATGTTTCTTGATCCTTTCAAGAGTCAGTCTCATCACTGAGTTACGGACTCATGCTCTCTCCCCAGCCAATGCGTTATTATGTTCAATGTAGAATACATTTAATTTGGGGGAAAGGGAAGATATTCCTATTTTCCCCATCCAATCTGTTTTACTTCAGTACCCTGATATTGTGGATATAGAGAACTGAGATTTTCTTTTTTTAATCAGGTTCAGATCTTCTCACCCACCACAAACTCTTACACACAGAGTTGACATCAATGTCTTAGACTCAGCATCCTATTAAACTGTGTAATAGAATCCAAAAAGACAATATCACTAGCAGTGATGCTACTATGCTTTATTAAAGTAGTGACATTCAGCTAACAGTTCTGTTACAATTTGGCAGATAAGATGGTTCCATCCAACCCCTGCCCTTCCCCTAAGAAAGCGTAAACAATTAATATTGCCCAAGTGACCACACTCTTCCTCCTGCTCTGCTCATGTCCTGCTACACAGGTTTGGCATGGCTATAGATGGAAGATGAGAAGAGGGAAGCCCAGGTACTGCTGTGAGACAAGAGAATTTATCCAGCTTTGTTGCACTGATGCATTTCTCCACAGCAGAAATGGAATCCTCTGGGATAAGAGAAGGAGGCAGAGGTGAATGTAGAGGGGAGTCAGTAAGCCACAGCACTGCGGGAAGAGAGGAGACCACATTATCTCCTGACAAAATCTGGCTTTCAATTGGACTCCCTGTAGAAATCATTACCTTGGACACTTTCTAAAAACCCCCCACTGTATCATCCATTGTGACTATGCTGAAATCTATCTTTGTCCAGCCTTTACTAGCAAACTGGGGCATCCCCTAAGGAGGTGAGGTTTTCTTGCATATTGAAACTATTTCTATTGTATGTGCTTAGAACAGATTGAAGTTAACCAACAATTTACTGATGTCAGCAGTTTCAAGTTTCTCCATAATTCTGTCTCATTCATATGAGATACAGACATTTCCAATTAGTTCTTTTCAGGCTAAATCACTTCATTTTCAGATTGTATAATGGAATACTGAAAAGTTTTTTTTTTAAAAAAGGGGGGAAAGAAGATGTTGTTGTTGCCAAGAATGTTCTATAAGACTGGATATTTTCCAGATAGCTGTAAGCTAAGAAGTGATAGACCATGTTCTAACCTTATATTAGTGCTAGTCTGGCATAACTTCATCAAAATCATTGGAACTGAGTTAGCATACACAAAAAGAGCTTCAGACCAATCTGTGCTCCTGTTGTAGGTTTGCAATAGTTTTACATAGTTTTCCTTCAGTATTAGCAATCAGAAATTAAGCCATAGGAATGTTTTTGCAGACAGGCAGTGTCTTTCAGTTTCATAAAGAAATACAATACAATACAATACAATACAATACAATACAATACAATACAATAAACCAGGTTGGAAGAGACCTTCAAGATCATCGCGTCCAACCTATCAACCAATCCAACCCACCCAAACATCTAGATCATGGCACCAAGCACCCCATCAAGTCTCCTCCTGAACACCTCCAATGATGGTGACTCCACCACCTCCCTGGGCAGACCATTCTAATGGGCAATCACTCTCTCTGTATAGAACTTCTTCCTAAAATCCAGTCTAAACCTCCCCTGGTGCAGCTTGATGTTTTGATATGTAGGAAATCTTAGAAATTAGTACAACATTTTTATCACTGAACATTCACTTTTTCCTTTCGAATTTCTTTTTTGATTTTACCCTTCGTGTATTTAGTATATTACACGGAACATTTCAAGGAGATATTTCTGACCCAGAGTTGTGGAAAGGAATATTCAAAGAAGGCAACTGCTGTGTTAAACTGGCCTGAGACAAACAGTGTGTCCAGACAAACTGAAAGTTGGAAGACCATGTATGGGGATCTCCTGCAAATATATTCTAGAATACACAAGGTGAATTGATAAGGAAAAAGTAAGATGAGCAGAGAACAGAAAAATCACTGCACCAATTGAATAGAAACAGGAATATGTGGAAATACAGCAAAGTTAAAATGAGAGATTGCAGCTGTCCTCTTACATTGTAGCAGAGTGGAGAAAAAGATTAGCTGCAAACACACAAAGAAAATTCTACTTCTCCAGGCTTTCTAATATGAAGCATTGGATTTCATTGTATATGACTGGATGCCAGATCTTCCCCCAGATGCAGTTCTGGCTCACAAATCTCAGGCACATGGAAATGATACTCCATGCTTTACTACAGCACCAATATAGTTTTGGGTGTTCTCATTACTTCCAATTTTTGTTATGTAGACAGCACCCCTGTGTGAGCATCACTTGAACAGTGTAGAACAAGCAGGCACCCAAATATTTACTAAAGGATGTTCAGAAGTTGACCTGTGTCTGCTTTCTTTTGTAATCTGTGATAAACCTTCTCTGTGGGAACATGAGAAGTTTTTTTTTTCCCTTTGGTAGTAAAATGCAACCATCTCTAAACACTTTTTGAAATCTGTCTTTTTGTGTTTCCAAAGTAGGCATAAAGTAACACTTCATACAGCCTTTGGAAAGGGAGGTGTAGCCCTGGCCCCCACAGGACACATACTCGACGCTGAACTGCCCCTTGAACCACTGGTTACAGCCTATACTTAAGCTTTGATTTTTCAGGCTGATTTAAAGCATAGTCTCACCTCAGGTACATTACAATAAACCAATGTATTGTGATTTATTACAATAAAGGAAAAGATCCTGTGACAGAGTTCTCATAAAAGAAATTGTGTTTTCCTAACTGGATGTCTACAGGGAAGGAAAACTTGTCTTACCACTACTGATATTCACTTCTTATTAAGCCAACTACATGGTAAAGCATTTGTAGGACAACAACCACCTACACTTCTCACAGAGGCTGATACCATGAAGGGATGTGTGGTGGTTTTCATGACCTCATTGCATTTCTCACCTGGCTGAAAAGTCTCCATCACACACATTTACATAAAATGGCAGCCATCTCCCTGTATCAGAGAGGGAGAAACAGAGAGCTCTGAAGGAAGCTGAAATCAGAGGAGGTTTGCCCTTTCCTTTCTGTGCCTCGTTCTTACTCTGGCCAAGGTATTGTTGTGAGACTGCCACTGCCTCTGTTTTTCAGGCACAGGAAAGCCATGTCCCCCAACAAGGTGGCTATGACTCTGTGGCACAGCAAGGTGGGAGGAGCCACTGCCCCACAAAGACAGAGCCATCTGGTTGGGGACTCAGCTTCACCACAGAGAAGCAGTTGTCGGGGGACAGCTACATTCTTCCTTCACAGCTCACAGCAGAGGGGTAGTAAGGAGTGGTGCACACCATAGGTGAAGCACCTGGGAGACATGAGCAACCCAAGGAAATGGTTGCCAAATTGAGGTTTAAAAGTTAAGTGAAACTGGAGACAGGAGTAACTGCAGATGATACTGCTAAGAAACCCAGTACCCAAAAGCAGATGGCCAGCTGCTTGTTGAGGAAAGAGTTGCAAGCATGTCATAATGTTATTTGATTGACTATGTCACCACAGCTGCTAGCACATTTAGGTAGCTTTATTTAATCAGTAAAGCATTGAAGGTAGTGTAAATAGTTTCTTGGCCAAATTTAAATCCATCAGCAAAGTCAAATGAAGAGTAAATGTGTTGCATGCTCCTCCTCACCCCTAGCAAGTGTCCAGCAAGAGGAATTTCCAGTCAGTAGCTGAAGAAAACAGCCACCAGCAAGTTATACATCTGAGGGATGTGAAATTGCAGTGCTGATAATGGCTCAATTTTCCTAGCAGTGTAATTTGCGGGGATTTCTGTTTCTGCAGATGATAGCTGCAGCTCTAACCTGGGGCAAAACATCCCATTTTTGTGAGACTGCTTTTCAGCATGAGATGGGGGCGAAGGAGAAAAATCCAATATTGCAGAAAGCAAAGGAAAGCAAGACAAGTCCACTTAGGCAGTGGCTGAAGTAAGGCAAGGCTAAAACATGACAAAACATAAAACATGAAAGAAAATTTTTATTTATTACATAATGTTGGTGGTTGTGGTTTGTGCATTTGATTGTTCTGATATTGAACTACATTTATTGCAATTATTATATTCATGCATTTTTATGTTTATATCCATGAGAAGAATTTTAGTCTATTTTATAGCAATAGAACTAAGCTGAGAAACTTTAGAGCATAAGGATGGAAGCACCCCTGCCTCTGTACTCATATAGTTTCCTCCGTCCCTGGAGGCGTTCAGGAAGGGACTGGATGTGGCACTTGGTGCCATGGTCTAGTTGTGAGGTTATGGTTACAGGTTGGACTCGATGATCTTCAAGGTCTCTTCCAACCTTGGTAATTCTATTCTATTCTATTCTATTCTATTCTATTCTATTCTATTCTATTCTATTCTATTCTATTCTATTCTATTCTATTTATGTACATTTATATAACTAGATAATGAATAGAAACTATGCCAATACATTGAGAATGCTTTATGTCTTTTCAGGTCTGTTTGGTTTTGGTTTGTTTTTTTTAATCCAAGTTCCTTATTCTGAAGTATGTTATAAGTAAAGATTCATATACATACATATATATGTATATATGTGGTAAATTTAAGAAAAACCATGTTTTAGTTTGTTTTTTCCAGCAATTGGCAAGATCATCAATGCAGTTGAAGTTACAAATATTTCTGTACAAATAAAAAGGTTTTTAGGACCCTTTCCGCACAAGTACCTGTAAAAATCAGCACATACATAACAGATCTGTGGGGTGTTATTATGAATTATTTGATTTCTGTCTTCTTTCCAAAGCTCTGGTGATGGAGGGGTTTGAAGGAAAGGTAGAGAGGGGTTCAGGTGGGAACAAGTCAAGTCTGAAAAATTAGTGATGGAAACAGAAACAAAGTAAATTGGGGCAAATGGGAATTTTATGCTCATTAGCTTTAGACTAAGAAGTATTTTTTTTTTATCACAGTCAGATAACAGAATAATTGAAAAGCTGAAAAACTGCATGACTTTAAAAACCCTGAAAAATTAAAAAGAAACTTCCCCTCTGGATAGCATAATGGATAACAGCATTCAATTAGTTGAGGGTTAATAGGCTCCAGATTGTGTGTCCTACCAGTCTGGAGGTAAATTATAAAAGAAAGGGGAAGCAAGGTTAGCAGGGGTGTGTTCCCTTTCTGCTTGCTTGGTTACTCTGTGGTTTCAGTTTGGTTGTGCAGTTCCCTGACTGCCTTGTGGACTATAGAGCATTCTCCGAGGGAAAGCCTCTAAAAGGATATTTGCTTCTAAAGACTGAAGTCTTCTAAATTCCTTGAAATATCTCCTAATGGCTGCTGCTAGAATTAGATATTGGACTCCAGTTAATTAAACAATCTACTGTGGAAGTTTATTTGCGCAGCAAAGGCCCTGGCAGCTATATAGGGTGTTCTTGCTGGAAATTTATTTCCATTGTAGTGGCTTCTTTTGACAATGTGTGAAAATTTAACTGGCTGCAGTTTAAGATTGAAAATGTAAACCATACCATTCGCAAGAGTTGTGTTTTACAATACAGACTTACCATACAACACGCGCGACTGTAGGAATTGCAGATTAGAACTGATGGGGCGTATAAACTCTGTGTTCAGCTGGGGCAGAAAGAGGCTAAAAGTCTGACCTGCAAACAAATCTGCTGGTAGCTCTACCTCACAACTGCAGCTTTTGGTATGGGAAAATGTTTAAGGCAGTTTAAAAGCTCCCTCAAACAAAGGATCAAATTCAGAAAATCACAGACTTTCTGGCCAAACAGCCTACAGTATTTCTTAGGTTTGCTTTAATTAGAACATATTATGAAGCATAATTTAGTCAAAAAGTACTCATGAAGTGAGTGAAGTGCAGGTGAACTTTTGCCATAAGGCCATCTAACAATGGCCAAGCATCCACCAGCATTCCCAGACTGCAAATCCTAACATTGCAAATGCATGTTAACATAAAATTGTCTTCCAGATTTTCCAGCAGCCTTTACAATCTCACATTATCCCAGTTTCATCTGGATTGAGCTTTAGTGTGGCAGCCTTGAGAAGCTGCTAAAGCAAAGTTTGTATACTTGATTTTTCTTTCCTCTGACAAAATTAATTTACTAATTAATCTGGGGGAAAAATATTTTGGGACATTAGAACATTTGGAAAATATGGAGGTTCCTGTGGGGTCAGCCTCCTAATCTATTTTTCATAATAAGCAGTATGATAGGCACTGTGTCCAGTTCTGGGCCCCTCAGTTTAAGAAGGACATTGAGACACTTGAACGTGTCCAGAGAAGGGCAACAAGGCTGGTGAGAGGCCTTGAGCACAAGCCCTGTGAGGAGAGGCTGAGTGAGCTGGGGTTGTTTAGCCTGGAGAAGAGGAGGCTCAGGGGTGACCTCATTGCTCTCTACAACTACCTGAAAGGTGGTTGTAGCCAGGAAGGGGTTGGCCTCTTCTCCCTAGCAACCAGCACCAGAACAAGGGGACACAGTCTCAAGCTGCAACAGGGGAAGTTTAGGCTCGAGGTGAGGAGAAAGTTCTTCACCGAGAGAGTCATTCGCCATTGGAATGGGCTGCCCAGGGAGGTGGTTGAGTTGCCGTCCCTGGAGGCGTTCAAGAGGGGACTGGATGTGGCACTTGGTGCCATGGTCTAGTCGTGAGGTTTGTGGTTACAAGTTGGACTCGATGATCTTCGAGGTCTCTTCCAACCTTGGTAATACTGCGATACTGTGATACTGTAACTCAATACAGCAGTCAGTTCAGATATGACTGCTCAAAGGCTCTATTGCACTGCTGTAAAGACATAAACTCAGTTTCATCACTTACCTTGTAGTTCATTCATCTTCCCATCTGAATGCCAAGAAGCACACCTCATGTGAGCCATTTTGTCATACATAAGCATATTGAAAACTGTCAATGAACACATACTTGGCAAAAGCACTCATAATGGTTTCATTCAAAGTCTTGATTAATGATCCTTAAGATGCAAAATAAAAATAATTATTTAAGTAAAAAATCATTCATTAAATGCCTACATTAGTAGTGAAGTACCATGATTTATGCCAGCTGAGAGTAACTTTGCATGCATTGACAGTTATTCCTAGTTGTATAGTCCAACCTAATGAATGTTGGATGGGGATGTTGACTAAATTCCGTATTTAGATAATTGCTTTCCTGCTTCGTTACTAATTGTGCTAATAGGTCAAAGTAAACCACCTTCAAATTAATCTGCCTCCAGACAAGACTGACAATGAACTAATCCAGAGTCCTTGTAAACTTGACACTCAAATGCCTTTGAGTGCAGTTTCTATTGGTCTTTGTAAATGTATGTAGTGATCCTTCTTGCTCTACCTATAAAACAAATATACAGGTGGTAGGCAGAGTTCTATGTTGTGCTGGGTTACACCCATCCTGGCTGGAGGGCTGAAAGCACCTTGTTCCCCCACCCCAAGGAACAAAGAAACCTGATCCAGGTGAACAGAGAGGGACTTGGTTTCCCCTCCCAGGAGGAGGGGTCTCCTAGGTCAAAAGTGGTCTATTCCACTCCCCACTTCCTGTCCAGCAAGCCTGTAAAAAGGAGGACACTGCTGCTATTTGCTCTTTCTCCTGCCTTGCCTGCTCAAGAGGACAACAGTTGCAGCAGTTTTCCAGATTATTCCACCCGGTCAGGCTTGGATTCTCTCTCCAAGCTGCATCCACACTTCTCTAATGGACTGAATCCATGTACATCCAGGGAAATAGAAGGCCATCCAGGCTTGGTTTTGTATATTTGCCTATTTATCCTTATTTCTCACCCTAGTAAACCCTCCCAGTTACTGCTATATATATTTTTTGTTAAAAAAAAATATACTTCTACTTCCAAACTGACTCCAGATTACTTCTTTTTTTGTAGATTGACCTCCATCCCTTTTCCCTACCCACTTTTTGTTTTTCCCTTTCCTTATCAGGGAAAGGGAGGTGGGGCCGGGGGAGGAATTCTCAATTTGCTATCATCTGAGTTTTTAAACTCCAGTCAAGGCTCAAACCACCACTTATGTACCTGTTGCAAAGCATTTGGTATCACACATTGGTTATAACTAGTTGTCTTTAGCAATATACTATTATATTAGTAGTTTTTATTGCCAGTCTTTATAAATAAGATTTCCACTCTCCTCTAAAGCTTGAGGCTCATGCTCTTCCTGTCATATATGATTATACACTCTTACCACATTTCTTCAACTTGTGACAGAGTGAAAACATATATTTTATAAGATGCCTCAGTGAAGTGATAATCACTTTAGGTACAGTTAAAATATTGTGGCTGACTTGAGTGTTGATAGGCCAGAAGTTAATGTTGAACATAGGGACACAATTATATATCAGCCTATGGAGACCTTCTGCCAAGCGTCAGCACTCGTCTCTGCCTGACGGCAAAATGCCCCACTCTTAACACACTCTCATGATAGTTTCACCTATAAAGGTATCCACTGAGACATTTCCATGCTGCCAAACACTGTAACATCAGATATGCTGTTTTTTCAGGCCAACCTGTCTGAGTAAGACAAGAATAGAAAAGTCCTCTGGAGGAATATGAAAAAGACTTCTGCTTGCACCAGAGCAGGCTATCAAACAGCCTTTTTTAACAAACTACTGAACTACAGTTCACCTACACAGCACAGTTATATCAGAATCACAGAATCATTTCAGTTGGAAAAGATATTTAAGATTGAGTACCACCATAACTAACCTTACCAAGTCTAGTGCTACATCATGTACCTTGGCACTGTATCTATGTGTTTTTTAAACACCTCCAAGGATGATGATTTAACCACTTCTCTGGGAAGCCTGTTCCAGTGTTTGATAAGCCTTTCCGTGAAGAAGTGTCTTCTAGTATCCAATCTAAACCTCCCCTGGTGCAATTTGTGGCAATCTTCTCTTTCCCAGTCACTTGTTACTAGCGAGAAGACACCTACACCTACCTCGATACAACCTCTTTTCAGGCAGTTGTAGAGAGCAATGAGGTCTCTGCTCAGACTCCTTTTCACCTTATTAAACAACCCCTTTGTCTCATCCACTCCTCATAAGACCTGTTCTCCAGAAACTTCACCAGCTTTGTTGCCCTTCTGCTGACCAGCTCCAGCACCTCAATGTCTTCATTGTAGTGAGGGGCCCAAAACTGAATACAGCATTCAAGTTGCAGCCTCACCAGTGTTGAGTACAGGGGGACAGTCAGTTGCCTGGGTCTGCTGGTCACACTATTCCTGATATAGGCCAGGATGTTGCTGGCCTCCCTAGCCATCTAGGCACCCTACTGGCTCATATTCAGCCAACTGTTGATTAACACCCCCAGCTTTATCTCTAATGGGAAGCTTTTCAGACACACTTTTTCCCAAGTTTTGTGTGAGCACCCAAGAGCAGGACCTGGCACTTGGCCTTGCTGAATTTCACAAAATTGGCCCTGGCCCATCAATCCAGCCTGTGCAAATCCCTCTGTAGAGCCTTCCTACCCTCAAATACAACAGCACTCGCTCCCAACTCAGTGTCATCTTCACTCAATCCCCTCATCAGATCATTGATAAAGATACTAAACAAGACTGGCCCCAGTACTGAGCCCTGGGGAACATCACTTGTGACTAGTCACCAACTGGATTTAACTCCATTCACCACCACTCTTTGGGCCTGACCATCCATACAGTTTTTCATCCGGTGAAGTGCCCACAAATTAAAGCCATGAACAGCTCAATTGGCTTAAAGCAATATTTAAGGTGTACTGAGCACAAAGACAGCAGAAGCATACAAGGGGTAGCAACAGATTTGTTAGAAAAAGGTAGAGATCTAAATAGAACATCTGTAGTTGTGTTTGGACAACATCCATGTGGTACTCTGCATATGCAAACTGAGCTTACCACACAAGAACATTTAATAGACATTATCCTAAGCACCAGAGCTGGGTTGTTGGGTACCTGTGTGTTCTGCTTTAAATCTTTCCTCATCTTTTTCATCATCCAATATAAAACCAAACCAAAACAAAACAAACAACAACAACAACAACAACAACAACAACAACAAAAAACACACAAAACAACCACATGGCAGGGTGGGGATAACTTAGAAAGGTGATGGATCTTGTCAGCTGGCACAGTAGACACAGGGATGAAGCCATTTTCAGTGAGATTTTACAGGACCTGCAGCTCTCAGGAACTGTTTGAACATTAGCTCCCAGTGCCCTGTGATACTTGAAACACCCAGGTCACAGTGCCTGGGATTGCAGGAGCAACATCTCCCATTCACAACAGTCTGTGTGCAGCTGTCCATGCAATGTCCAGAACCACCATAAAACAGCCATCCCAGCATTAACAGCTATCTACACACTGTAAAAAATGGAAGTGATTTTGTCACAGGGAGCGCAACAGGCTGAGATCTTGTCAGTGCCCCAGGGAAAAGGGAAAGCAGCCAAGCTGACTTTCAACTAGCTAACTCACATTACCTTGGACACCTTAGTTTGCAATAGCATGTTTAGGTTTGGCTGATTTATCCCACTCAGACATTACTGCTGCAATGACCTCTCATTCTGCTAGTTTGCTCTCTTTATTCCCAATCAGAGGAAGAGAGAAGTTAGGCTAAAGGAAAAAGATCATAAACCTTTTGGCAACCTGGAAAGAGAGCAGTAATAGAATGACCCTACAACCCATTTTTAGCTTGAACTGTTTGTAGGGAGTCTGAAAAGTTCGGTTCACTTATACTGCAGAGGTACTTTACTCACGCTAGTTATGGATTTTAGTTAAACAACTTCAGACTAACCAAAAATATTTCTGATTCCAAGGGGATCTGTAGCATATGGGTTGGTCAGTGTATTAATTAGTGAGTAACACTATCTGTGAGCTCAAGGAGTCCTGGGGTTTGTTGAATTCATGTTGACTGTACTGGCTGCATAGAATCAGAGCTGGTTGCAGCTTCTCAGGGCTGCTCTTCCAGGGGTGCTGCACAACACCACCATCAAGTGGTCTCTGCTACACAATGCAGTAGTGTGTAAGCCCAGCGTGCCTCTCAAAACGGAATAGTGTTGCTGAGTTTTCCGAAGATACAAAAATCAAATATCTCTTCAACATCAGATGAGACTTCATCATGAGAGCATTTGTGTTTAACGCTTCCTCTCCTGTGACAAAGTAATTCAGAACATTTCAGATGTTCAGAAGTAAATTCCTAATAGTATGGTGAATTGGAATACATGTTAATGTGACAAAACTTCCCAGCTTCTGTCTTTCCACGCGAGTAGAATACTATAAAAAGATCTAAATAGCAGCAAATGTCAGTAGGAATCACGGACTTTACATAGTCCTACATAGCCTAAATGTGTTTTTGGAAGTTAGCTGGAGTGTCTTACTCAACAGCTCTCAGGAGATGGAAAGGTTACCAGCATTTTAAGTGCAGATTACCCACTCCTCCTGATGTTTCTCTAATTTGGCCTTAATGTCCTAGTTTGGATCCTTCAATATTCCTGATGTAATTATTTTAATATTTTAAGGTTTTTTCCTTTGTTTTTGTCTTAAGTGAAATGCTAAATGTTTTTCTTATTTGTACAAGAGTGGTGATATACTCAAGTATATAGCAGAAGCATGTGATCTGCTATGTGTTAGGCACCACATAGACAGAACAGAACGGTGATTTGTGCCCCAAACCTTTATAATCTAAATGTGAAAAAGGTAGATGCATACTCCAGATAAACACTAAGACAGGAATTGTCACTGGCAGCCAAAGACTGCAGTAAACAAAGAATAAAAAGGGAGAGAATGAGGGTAATCTCTGCAGATGCAGATTTGTTTTGAAAATTTCTGAATGTTAATGACTCACATTACATAAACCTTAAAGAAAGCTGAGCAGGGGCAATGAATGTGTGGGTTTTGAAAACATTCATTTGATCCAGGCATCTAAATGGAATGTGAACTCTCTTCTATGAAGTCATAAATATACACTTTTTTCGAAGTTTAAGGGTAATTTTCATAGTTAAACAAAACAGTTACACCAAAAGTTGTTTATTTAGGTATGGCTATTGTTAATTAAGAGAATTAATTATAGCAATTATGCATAATTGCATAACCATAATATTATTATTTTCATTCATTATAATTGTTATGACATTAACAAAAAAGCAAGCCATTTCTTTTGTCAAGTTAGATTATAAAAGCAAAAGTAAATAAGCCAAAATGAGCACACACATCCCCAGCACTGGTTCACCTACTACATCCCTATTTTCTACCAAACTACATTAAAAAAATCAACTTCCCAGCAACAGTGTCCATTTGTGTCCAGTTCAAAACATGGCCCACAACAGACATGGTACCTTTCAGACCACACCGTAGTAGTAGTAGTATTTACTATTTCAAAGAAATTACCTCTTCACTGAGAAGAACAGGAATTCCAGAGGCAATGTGCTCCCAAGGCAAACTTACTGGACAAATACTCATTTCCACAAAGTTACTGTCTGTTATTTGACCAATTCATGACATGTTTGTGACCGGTTTAGGTTTCAGTTAACATGTGAGGATGTAAGGCCACTTGTCTAAATATATGCATTTGACAAGGTAGATTTGCATTAAAGTGGGCATTAAATGGGCAAAAAGAAAAAAGAAAAGAATGACTTAATCACAAGATGCATTTCAAGGTGTGTATTGACTGGACTGGACTGGACTGGACTAGAATAGAATAGAATAGAATAGAATAGAATAGAATAGAATAGAATAGAATAGAATAGAATAGAATAGAATAGACCAGACCAGACCAGACCAGGTTGGAAGAGACCTTCAAGATCATCGTGTCCAACCCATCATCCAACACCACCTAATCAACTAAACCATGCAACCAAGCACCCTATCAAGTCTCCTTCTGAACACCTCCAATGACGGTGACTCCACACCTTCCCAGACAGCCCATTCCAATGGGCAACCACTCTCTCTGTGCAGAATTTCCTCCTAACATCTAGCCTAAACCTCCCCTGGTGCAGCTTGAGACTGTGTCCTCTTGTTCTGGTGCTGGTTGCCTGGGAGAAGAGACCAGCCCCCGCCTGTCTACAGCCTCCTTTCAGGTAGTTGTAGAGAGGAATAAGGTCTCCCCTGAGACTCCAGGTAGTTGTAGAGAGGAATAAGTTCTCCCCTGAGACTCCTCCAGGCTAAGTAAGCCCAGCTCCCTCAGCCTCTCCTCATAGGGCTTGTGCTCCAAACCCCTCACCAACTTGGTGACCAAATTGGTTGCAAGGTACAATGAAAAGTGCCTAAATGTGACCCAGCCCCAGGAACCTGGCATAACATGAAAACTTATTTTGGTAAGCTTTTTCAATGCTCCCTGATATGTATCTGTAATAAAATTATTTTTCCTTTATTCTTTTATTTTTGAGAGATAAGGAATGCTATGATAAGACCCATCTGCCTCTCCTGCCCACTCAGTCAAGAGTATTGTCTAGTTACATGTGTAAGGTCTAATTATAATTTTGTTCCTGTCTTAAGCATAATCACAAGTACAATAGGCAGGCAGGAATAAAACTTCAGTTCCACATGATTTAAACAAAGAAGAAGAAAAACTGATTGAGAAATTCACAGAATCACAGAATCGTCAAGGTTGGAAGAGACCTCAAAGATCATCAAGTCCAACCTGTCACCACAGACCTCATAACTAAACCATGGCACTAAGTGCCACGTCCAATCCCCTCTTGAACACTTCCAGGGATGGTGACTCCACCACCTCCCTGGGTAGCCCATTCCAATGGCTAAATCGTATCTGTTCATCTATTCTATAGCAAAGTCAGAATGACCACAAAAATTACAGTCATTCTCTAAAGCTGTTATTATATTTGGATGGGAAATTAAAAAGGGGAGAGGATTTTCCAGATTAAATCTTTTAATCTTTTTAATCTTAAAATGCAGGTTTTCCTTGCACTCAGAGTTGTCAGGCTTACAGTATAGGTAAATCATCTTTAATCATAAATAAATAGGCAGTGTGATTTCTTTTTCTGATTTGGTTTCTTTTTCTGATTTGGGGTGTGGGGAACAGTGGAAAACAGTGGAAAAGCAACATGGTGACCACAGCAGACACAGAAGATGGGTGGAGATCCAGCAGTCTATTCTGCCATGTGGAGCAGCATGCATGTGGAGCAGGCAGAGGCCCCTAAGTGGGTCTGTAGGCTTATTCCTCCCCTGAAAACAGGCAAAATGGCTGAAGTGCTTGTGCAACTGATAACAGAGCAATGGCTTCACCACAGTTCACCCTCTGCACTCTGCACAACAGTAGATAAGAAGTATAAATATTACCCTGATTTCATATCTAGAGGAGGGATGAGAATTTCAAAGCCAGACAGTAGGGACAGACCAATGAGTTTGTCCTCCTCTCTCACCCCCACCCTAAAAGGTAAGATCTGTGACCTCTGCTGAGTGCTTCCCTGAGAGATCAAGAATACTTGAGAGATATATAGCTAGTCTGCTGTTTACTGCATTTATCACCAGCAGTCTTAAAGAATATATATATATGGCGTATAAATAAACTGCACTATTAATGCACCCAGCTGCTTCTGTTGAATGTGACCAGCCCTACAGCAGTCAGGCTGTTTGGGCATCCAGTGTGGGGCCAAGAGCCACGGCAATAATTGGCATATTTATTAAGAGATACATCCAGCCACTGCCATCCCCTCTAACCCCTGAGGACTGGCTAGAGCTCAAAGGGGTTCATCTCTTACCAAATGTATTCTTCACTAAATGCAACAGGATTATCTATTACTGAATACTATTTCTTGAATAGCAAGAAGATTTGTTAGATCAGCATAGCCATACAGAATGTAGCTCTTACTCACATTTTCTAGCTGGCAGTCTCTGAAGGTTTTGATTCATGAGTATCAGGTGATATATCATCAGATAGAGCTTCAAAAAATAAGAACTGTAAAGCTTTATCCTTATATACATCTATTAGTGACCTGCCCATTCTCATGCTGTCCTGATGGAGTCCTTGTAAGCAGAAGATCAACATTTCAACCAGCCTTATGAGCAGTAAGGTTCATCTGATCACCAATAATTCATTAAGCCATAGCATCTCATCCTTCTCAGTCAGCAGTTTGTAACTGCCTTTGAGGCAGCCTGATTGGAGAGAAAGTGTTGCAGAGTGTTTCCAGAGAATCAGGTCATAATAGACTCTATCCAACTTTCAACATGCAAACTAAGCATTGTTGGATTGATCCTTAATTCTTGAAGGCAGTGACAGAAAAATAACAGAGCAGACTCTTACGTAAAGCATTGAGAATATGAAAATAAGGGGAAATGAACAGTCAGTGCTAATAATATTCCTCAGAGCATCACATTCCCAGAATTCAGGGCCCTACAAAAATGTCATCATGTTGGAAAAGGCAACAAACAATTCAGATATTTTCTACTCTTTCTCTGAAAATGGAATTATTTCTTCTAATGAATTTATATGACAAGGCAAATAAACATCTTACTGTCTGGTACAGATTTCTGTTTGCTCAGCAAGATGCAGTATTATTGAACAGTCATCACAGATGACTTGATTCACCTTTATTTCTTTATATCCCTGCATATAAAGCGCAAGTGTTTTAATTTGGCAGTATTTAAAACCTGCTTTCAAGCATGCACGATATTTCAAGCATGCACGATATTTCAGTGGAAAAAACAAAGGTAATGATTGTGTGTGCAGTAAATGTAGTTTTAATAATTAACCTCAAGATGGCAGTATGAAAACAGAAACGAAACCTTCTGTAGGGCCTTCCCAGAGCTACGTTGGACCTTCCCGATTCTTGTTTTGATTGCGTTCTTAATAAAAACGAACAGTTTAAACCACATCGAAATTAAAATCCAGAAAGGCCAGCAACGAGAAACATCCAGAGAGCAAATATTCAAGAAGGGACAAAAATCTTCCAAGCATACATAATAATGAAAGATAACTTTTTGGACAGAAGTTCATTAACAAAATGTACAGTTTCTAAATATCAAATCATAAAAATACTAACATAAAACTAGATTCTGGTAAAATCTTAGGAAAGCTCTAAGCTGCAATGAGCATCATTGTGATGGGCTGCTTCTCCCACCAAAATGACAGCTTGGGTATTTAAAAATAACATCTTGGTTCTTAGTCCAAGTGGCAATGCTTTCCTGCATTCACGTCTGTTCCCCACCACAGATGTCTCCCTTCCATCCTTTTGCCTCTCTGTCTTGTATGAACTTCATGCATGCAAACACGTACACCTTCCTATCACTGCACATGCATTACCTAATTGGTTTATGTCCCCGATAAGTATCTAATATGTTTAACTACAAACCATCATATTCTTTGCCTATAGAGCTCACAATTATTTAATTTATGACTCATGGAATAGATAGAATTTGATGCCAAGAATCTTTGGTACCACTAAACTCAGATGTGCTGTGATGTTCACAACAGGTACCGTTATGAAGGTATTTTATTGTCTTTTAACATACAGAAGTGATGACTGGGTATGTAGCAGTTTGGGCTGGGTGCCCTCTGCTGTGTTTACTTCCTGTGTCCAGAGGTCCAGCCCAGAGGGGGTGGACACAGGAAATTAGTATTTCATACCATAATTCTCTGCGCCACTATAAGATTCAGTGCGGGGTCTAACACTTCCTCTTTCTTCCTCGCCGTCACCCAGTAACTGGGGGAGATGTCTCCCAGCCATGGGCCTGGCTATGGGGGGCTGGGCAGTCTCAGATCGGGCCAGCTGAGACTAGCCTAGCAGTGGGGAGGGGGGAAGAAGGAGCCCTGGGGGTCTAGGATGTACCCCCAGGTGGGGATGGAATGCTTCTGGGTCTCTTTTGGGATTTCTTTTGTCACTGCTTTCTGGCTCTCTGTAAACATTCGCCGCTTTTCATTTAAACTTTCCATCACTTTTGCAATCCGTTTGTCTGAGTTGTTATTTTTGCCCGTGGTGGGGAGGGGGCTGCCTCAACCCATCACATTCTTGGTAGCAGAGGATGGTTACAGTGGGGAGGGGTTCTGCCTCTACCCATTACAGGGTAGCAGGCTCTAAACTAAGGTAAAGCAGAAACTTTGCAGTAAATCACCTATCAGCATTAGAAAATATGAATAGTGTGGGAAGATACAATCCATCTGAAGCTAAATAAATTCTTGTGAAGAGATTCCCAAAGGAAATTCCTGCAAAACCACAGTATTTAAGTAGAAACTAGGATATGTTAACTTTTCGTGGCATGTCTAAATACTCCAGGCCACACTTGTATCACTAAATCTTCACATCAGCTTCTTTTTATTGACTGCAGACTAAAACAATGTGTGAGAGAGTGAGAAAAACATCTGGTATTACAGGTTCTGCTAAATAATCTTTTAACCTTCATCTGTAGTAAGATGCTTTTCTGTTATGTTTAGAGAAGGGCATAGTGACCTAGAGAAGAGTATGGGCAGCCAGTTGTCTTGAGAAATTTGAAAAATTGGCTAAAATTCTGCTACAGGTTACTGATACATGACTGCAAGAAGCAGTTGAATCATCACTATGTCTTTTAACATCACTGGAAAATACCTTGATGGAATGAATCATCACTGTCCTGCAAGTTTTCTGTTGTATTGTAAACAATATAATGTCTGGGAAAGCACTGTAGAACAAATGTTGCAACTCTGTTAATTCTGCTTTGGGAAGTGATGTTAACAAGTGGCAAGAGTACTAGCTCTGTTTCTGTCTCTGTAGCTTGAAAAATGCTTTTCTACAGAAACTCTCTCAAGAATTAGTCATTGGTGTCAGAGCCAAGTTTTTCAAGAGATGGATTTGCCTGTATGTTATTTGCCTGCATGTCACCTGTTAGGTGGTGAGTGCACGTGAGAATGTACCTTTTCCTTTATAAGAAATGAATGGCTGCAAATTTGATCAAAGGGAGAGCTCTTAGAAAAGGAGTAGCTGGAACTGAGTTTGCTATACTCCTAAAGACAGTGTGATACATAGGGATTTTCATACCAATTTCAACTTTAAAACTTTGAAAACTTAACAATGTAGGATATATCAAGTAAGTGGATAAGTCTTCAGAGAAAAATGCCTAGATTTTGGCTCAAAGTTTTGTTTTCCCTCAAACTGGAAAATGGTCTGCAATACCACACCCCAAACACACAGATCCCTGACCCCCAGCCAGCATCAGCCACTACATAACAGTGGGGATACAGTGCCATAACCTATTAATAAAAGTTATGAGAAAGAGGTGAAGATGTTTGCAGACTTATTTGTTTTCTTAGTCCCTGCCTGAAGCAGCACTTCCAGAGTCACATGTAGCCATCTGGTTACCATCTGGGTCTTATCCAACAGCATAGGACACTTCCAAGTAGTTATGCAGCCAAAAAATGAGCATCCACAGCTTGTGTATGAGAGTACCTGAAAGAAATATGCATACTCTGTCATGGATGCCTTGCATACTGAGCATATGATCTTCTCTGGTTCTCCATTTAATACTTTCTTTTGAATATCTATTATTTTGAATATGCCAATTCTTCTTTTGAATATCTAAGGCCAGATTAATTTTGATGATGGTAACTCTTCTGATTTATTGCAGATTGAGTGTGGCCTTTGCTTTCTGGGCTATAATTGTGTTAGCTGAAATTGCACCTTCTTGGTATCTGTGAGATAAGACTACTTTTGTAGCACCTAGTAATTACAAAGGACTTACACCTCAGTTGAATGCAGCTGTACAGACTGAGCATGGCTTCACAGATGTTCTGCTTAAGGAACAGTGCACTTTGCAACTCTCCCATGTGTTTGCTCTACCACAATGCCTACTCTTTGGGCTTCTTTGGAGCCATAGAATAGCCAAAGGAATATTATACTTCTAAAATCCCTTTCCTAGCCATATGCCTATTTTCAACATGTGAATAGAGCAGGAGTGCAGTAAGCTCAGCATGAAAGTGTGAGCTTAGAGCCAAATGAATGGTTGTGTCCCTTTGCAGCTGCCATATTTGGACGAACAGATCATCTCTTCAGACAGAAAGGAAAACAGAAATCTGTGACATTGTTTTGTAGTATGCCTTGATTGCAGCTGCTGGTCATTCTGCCCTTTAGTTCTTCTTACTGGAAGTACAATTAAAGGGTCCTGAATACAGCCATATAATGCTTATCCTCTAGTCCCTTAACTGGTTCTGCTGAGACTCTCCCACATGCTGAGACTCTCCCACAACAAAAACCCAACCAACCAAATAAAACACCCAACCCACAAACAAACAAACAAATCAAAGCAAAGAAACAAAACAAAACAAATTAATTAAAAAAAAATCAGATGCCATGGCCTTGATACTTCCTGTCCTTTCCCCACATAACAACTGGGAATTGCTCAAAAGGCACTCCAGAACTATTAATCTACTATTAAAGAGAAAGTATCATGGACTGATTCTTTTAGTGGTCTGAACTGGGATGGTTTAATTTAAGGAAATGAACCCTATACTGAATCCAGTGGAGGATTTAGCCCTTGGCTTGTTATGACTTTCAGTTTTCCTGACAAAACAGTGTGTTACCATCCCTTCTTGAGGCCAAGCTAACCATGCCTATAGAAATGGCCCAGTCCATTAATTTGGTTTGCTGTTCGTCTTCCTTTATGACATTTGTTGCAGTCGTATTACTCCTCTGAGGGATTTCACAATCCTGTGCTTGTATTTGTCTCTGTAGAAAGCATAACTCTTGGGAGGAAGGAGGAAGGAATATTTCTACCTCTGCAATCAAAAAGCCAACAAGTTGTCTGGGCTAGAGTTAGACAAATCGATGCAGATTTAAATACATCTATCAATATAATTTTGGGTTTAGCCAAAGACAAAAAGCTGAATATACACCAGAACATTTCAGGAGGATTCTGAAAGGAACAGGGAAGTTCTCTGTTATTTTCAGCTTGGATTAAAACCAGAAGTTCCCCTATGTTTCAAGAAAGCATATCCATCTATATACAATATTTAAGGTTGAGACTGAAGATAATGGCACAGCCCTCAAAATAGCAGAGAAGAGTTCTGCTCAGAAAAAAAAATAAAATCTGAAGCAAGTACATGGAGATTGTTGTCCTCCTCCTTCAACAAAGGAAATGCAGGTTGTGGAAACACTATAAAGGAGGGAATTAGAGAATTGGGGCATAAAAAGAATTAATGGAACTTGTCCAAGTAGTTGTTCTGTAGGAGAACACTCCATGCTCTTTTGGTATCTGTCATGGCTGGAAAATTATAAGGTAATAAGATCTCTGGAATCTGGCAATAAGGTAGGTAATACCAAAGCAATTTCAACTTTATGAAAAAGTAACTGCCTGTTTGCTTACTTAAGACAAACAGCAATCGTTACAGTCTAACCACAGCTTTGGTTTCCAACTAAAAAAGCCATCAAAACACTGGGGGGGGAAGTTTAGAAACTGGAACTTCAGACGTACTGGCTTAAAGGAAAGAAAAAATCTTCATACAAACAACCTTGTGCCAAAAAAACAATAGTCCAACACACTCAGACTGTCTCGTTGATTTATTAAGGACTATTCCATTTAAATAAATCTTTTGTAGTAAAAAAATGTTATGCTTGATTTAGTAGAACATTCTAGACTATTTTACTTTTTATTCTCTCACTGGCTTATGTCCCTTTCAGGTAACAGGCTTAATGTTCTCAGATCTATATTTATGGAATATTCTCAGTTTCTCAAATTACATTTTTTTTTTTTTGAAGAGTAGGATTGAGGCATTGCAGCTAATGGTGTTAAGAGAGCTTCCTGCTTTTGATGGATCACAGCTGAAAAATAGCTAACTGCTGAGTCTCACTGAGCTGACAGCACTGACCCAGACAAAAGCTTATAAAAGCATGAACTCAGAAACATGGAGGCTAAACCAGGAGAATTTGCTTTATTTCTTTAGATCTGTAAGAAGAGACAGTAATGATGGCTAAGTCTTCAGATAGTAAAATCTCAAGATTTGCTGAGACAATCTGTATTATTGGCTGTGGAGTTTTCAGGGTCTACATTGTCCTTGAGTGGAAACTTCACGAAATCTGTTAAGCACAAAGCATCCATTGACAGAACTCAAGACAAAAGACCTGAGTGCTAGTGACCAACACAGAATGTAAGTTTGGGCATTTGTAGGAAGAATGCTGGAACACAAACAACTTCGGATTTTTAAATGCACATTGCACAAAATGTGACAGACATAAATGAAGGGATTAACATAAGACCATTGAGACACAGGAGGATGAGGCCAGGGCAAGAGGGGCTGAGACACTGACGTGCTTCATTAGAAAACGGATTTTAAAAGCAAGATGTGTTTTCAGTAAGGGAAAAAAAAAATGTTCCAGCACTGAGGGGCCTAGGGAAATATAACTAAATTATTTTGAAGATGTTGAGAAGAAGGAAACTACTCTGAAACTGCTCCTTCTCTGGAGGCATACAAAACCTGTGTAGATGTGTTCCTGTATGACCTACTCTAGGTGATCCTGCTCTGGCAGGGGTGTTGGACCTCCTTTGAGGTCTCTTCCAACCCCTAACATTCTGTGATTCTGTGTAATTCTCAGAAGGGAGAGGATAAAGGACTGGAGACTCTTAAAAGCATAGTGAAGAGGCAGGTTTTTATTACCCAAGAGTCCTGGCTAAGAAATTGTAGGCCTGTCATTTGAACAGACCCAGTAGAAAATGTGTTCCTTGTCAGGATGCTTTTAGTAAGAATATAAATTAGATGAGACTCTAAGTTAAAAAGACTTCTGAAAAGAACCAGAAGAATGAACTGATTATCATTCATGTTGAGATAAGTGACACAAGTGTCCCATTAGGTGAGTCTTCTGGTTGAAGAACTTAAAAGCTCATGGTAATCACTGATGTTTTCCAAGTCCTTAGGCAAAAAAGCAAAAGCAAGGCAAGATCAGGAAGCAAAATGATAACCTAAGATAGCGAGTGCTATCGGAAAGATTACAAGGAAGAAGAGTTCACTAAGAAGAGTACTAATGAAAGAAAGGGAATAAGGGTAAAATTGTGTCTTCGGGCATAGGAAATGTAGTGGTAAAGTGAGAATGAAGCTGAGTAAGACTTGGCAGAGGATGAGAAAATAAAAGGACCAGTGTTTTGGAGCCATATAGCTGAAAAACTCATGAGGAAAAAAAAAAGGGGAAAAAAAAAGGGAAGGGGGGAGCCATTAAGCAATGACAATCTCAGTTTCTCTGAAAACTACATGAAGTATCCTCTTCACAGTTTCCATTTAATGACAGTAGCAGAATGCAAAGGGAGAGGCATTATGTCTAACAGGATTTCAAGAAAGATATGATATTAGGAAAAACTTCCGTAATGAAAAGGTGACCAGGCATTGGAATAGGCTGCCCAGGGAGGTGGTGGAGTCACTGTCTCTGCAGGTGTTCAAAAAACGTTGTGAGAGTTTTAAACATGGCACACCAGGACGTGGTTTAATGACCATGGTGGTGTTGGGTCAACAGCTGGATCTCAGAGGTCTTTTCCACCTGAAACATTTCTGTGATTCTGTGATTCTGCTGAAATACTCACTTGCTTTCTCATTCTTAACTGCAATGTGGTTTTCGTTCTGCTGAGACCATTTAGATGTTTCACACAGTAACATTAAGATTCATTTTGATTCACATACCCAGCCTACAACCTCACTCCCAGAATTATGAGCTCTCTCAATATCTTTATACAGCTTTTTATCTGATATCTCTAGATATCAAGAGCATGAGTATATAAGGAAGTGATCTCTATTGATAATAGATCCAAGGCTGAGGGTCTTGATGCAAGGAATTCTAAACAATAACTCAAACTATGATAGATCAACATGTAAATCACATTCGTCTCTCTTAGCTTTCTGACCACATGTGGCGGTGAGAGAAACATTCAGCCAGAGTGTTCCAGCAACTGTCCCTTTCTTAAAGGCACAGCCTAAAACGGTCACACCACAAATAGAGGCAACAACTGTATAAACGTAAAAATCAGAGCAGCTGTTGTGTTCTACCATTAGTATGTTTGCAGACAACACCAAGCTGGGGGCATGTGTCAATCTGTTAGAGGGTAGAAGGGCTCTCCAGAGGGACCTTGACAGCCTCAACAGATGGGCAGAGTCCAACATGATGGCATTTAACAAGTCCAAGTGCCGAGTGCTGCACTTTGGCCACAACAACCCCATGCAGAGCTACAGGCTGGGGTCGGAGTGGCTGGAGAGCGGCCAGACAGAAAGGGACCTGGAGGTACTGGTTGACAGTAGGCTGAACAGGAGCCAGCAGTGTGCTCAGGTGGCCAAGAAGGCCAATGGCATCCTGGCCTGTATCAGGAATGGTGTGGCCAGCAGGAGCAGGGAAGTAATTCTGCCCCTGTACTCAGCACTGTTTAGGCCACACCTTGAGTGTGAGAACCTCCAGTTCTGGGCTCCTCAATTTAAGGAGGACATTGAGATACTTGAACATGTCCAGAAAAGGGCAACGAGGCTGGTGAGAGGCCTCGAGGACAAGCCCTATGAGGAGAGGTTGAGAAACCTTGTTTAGCTTGGAGAAGGGGAGGCTCAGGGGAGACCCTATGGCTCTGTACAACTACCTGAAAGGAGTTGTAGCCAGGTGGGAGTTGGTCTCTTACTCCAAGGCATCCAGTGGCAGAGCAAGAGGACACAGTCTCAGCCTGCACCAGGGGAAGTTTAGGCTTGAGGTGAGGAGAAAGAGGAGGCCAGTGGAATGTGCTGCCCAGGAAGGTGGTGGAGTCATCCTCCCTGTAGGAGTTCAAAATAAAGATTGCAGGAGACACTTGGAGCCATGGTTTAGTTGTCAGGTGGTGTTAGGTGATAGCTTGGACTTGATGATCTCTGAGGTTGATTTTGTGATTCTGTAATATTTTTAATGCATCTGGATACAGCTGTGAAAATGTGAAATAATTACAATGCTAAATTACATCTTAGTACTGTAAAAATCTTAGTCTGTTTAGTGCTATAAGAATTTTGACTCATTTTTGCACAGGTCCCAGCCTTCAAATCTCCATGTAATAACATTAGTCAAAACATTTAACTTATTAAATGTTTCAATCTCTGACTTATTTTTAATAATTTATTAAATTCTCATGAAGCTAATAGGCTTCAACAGAAGTTTAAAAGTTTCAGTTCAGTCATCCAAAAAAAAAAAAAAAAAGCTCAAGTTCTCAAAGGTAGGAAGTTGCTTGACTGTATTGTGTGCCTCTTCTGTTGCCATTAGCTGAACTCTTGTTATTAAAGCCAGTGCTCATACGCTGTTATGTTTTTGTTCCTATGCTATTTCTTCCTGTTTATACTACAAAAGTGACATTTCTCCAAACTATGAATCAGAATGATACTTAGGAAGGGAGCTCAGAATTATATCCTGGGGGGGGGGGGGGGGGAATGGTGGTGTGTGAGTATTTTCAGTAGAACTCTATGTTTCTCACCTTTCCAGTCCAACCTTCATTTTGAACTTGGAGATTTGTAATTGATGAACCTCTGCAAAGGATAAAAGAAAGACTGCTTACTGATAATATTTGCTTTACTGGTAACAGATGTTTGTGACAGAGATGGTTGGTTTTGGTTTTGGTTTGGTTTGTGGTTTGTTGGTGGTTTTGGTTTTGTTTTGTTTTGTTTTTTCCTTTAAGTTTTTCTTGGTCTAATGTACAAGGGAAGGAGATTGTTAATATTCTGGTCACATGCCATACTTTCCATGAATCCATTTTTCTCACTGATCATGGGAGCAAATCATCTCACATTTTCACAACATGCTATCACTTTAACAGTAGTTTCCATTGAAATAATTTCAAAATCAAGAATAATCCAACAAAGCATTACAAGAGTCAACATTCTATCTCTTTTAAATCTTTCTCTGTGGCCTGTGTCAATTTAGGTATTATGCTCTATTCAGCAACAAGAAAGAAAAGTGACTTGTGATTTTTCACTGCCAAGGAAGCCAAGCAGTTCTACTGAGAGTGATCTTTCCTCTCTCACCCCTGTAGAAATCACTGCACCTGTGCTTGAAGTCTTTGACATCTTGGCTAATGAAGGAGGAACTATTTATAACTTTCAAAATCTTCAACAGTTTTTGATGAAAACCAGTCAGTCCTGAAAGCATCTGTGCCACAAAATAGTTCCTCAGACTGGGACTTTAGGTCAGAGAAGACAGAGTGTCCTTTCTGTTTTCTTCTTATGTCAGATGTTGTCTACCAAGAGAAAGTTTCATGGTGTTGCTTTAAAAAGGAAGGAATCCGAACTGCAATGCCAAATGAAAATTTAGTACTAATTGCATCAAGTTATTTTTTTATTGAGATTCAACAGCCTAAAAAGCTATGCTCAGCTGGTGCACAGTCTGTCTGTCTACGCTGAGAAGTGTTATGTGTAGCTATACAGCTGCAGTTGCATTCACACGGTTACCACAGCTCAGTTCATCACAATAAGCTGTCGAAACACAATCATTTGACTGAACCCTGAGTCCTAATCTTATATACTTCAGTCAGCTCTCCTCTACTTGGGGAATCTCTAACAAGTTGCAAGTTTTCAGGAGATTTGGGCTGAATAGTGTTAGTACAAACATGTGATGCCTTGGCCCACATTTTCTGTCAGAGTCAGTCATTGTGGTTGTGAAGTTTCCTATGGGGATATACTCATCTCTTTGCCTTTTTTTTTTTTTTTCAAGCACCAATAATTTCAGTCACATAAATCATCTTAATGACTGCACAATCACAAGTAGTATCTTCCAGCTGTGGACTAAAGACATTTGACTGATGGTAGGGAAGAAGTTATATTCTTGCTGTCAAAAGACCCTGAAGAGGCCCAGATCCCGGAAGACTAGATCTGATAAATTTGCCTATGGGCATGCTTGCTTTGGTTGAAGGAGGAGAGGGAGAAGGGATGAAATAAAGAAGAGCTGGTTTCCAGAATGACCTACACACTTGAGTAGCTATCCAGCAGCTCGTAGGACTGTAGCACATCTCTTAAAAGAATATTCCTGGGAACTCTATCTTATTTTACAAAGTGGAGGATTTGAGCTCCCATTCTCTCTCCAAAATAGGAAAATAATATGGGATAATTTCTTGAGACTCCATTTGGGACATTTTCTTAAAGAATTTTCCTCAAATTAAGGTGACAAAAAAACAAAACAGAAGGTCTTTGGAATTTCTCTGGCTGTATGCACAGCTCTACAGAAACTGTAGACAACTACTGTTATCTCATTCTTTCCTCCAAATAATATACTCCATGTATTAACCTCAGAAACTCTGATCACAACACACTAGCATTCGCCTGTTACAGCACTGCAGAAGGACTGAAAGGGTCTATTCTAAAGGGCATAAACCCCAAGACTCAGCTCTACTCTTACTGAGTCTTTGATTTAAAATGAGGGAGAAAGGACTACTGTGTAGGCATGAAAATGGACAGCCAGAAGCAGCCATCTGATAGGGAGAGAGAATATACTCATCACACATGATGTGGAAGCAGTTGTACTCCTATGTATGTATCTCACATACAGTGCCAATGGGCAGTCTATGACCCCTGAAATAAATCTGTCCCATATTCCCTGACTGAAGAGAAGACAGAAGGCTGAGAACTAAGAAGCTTATTTAACTGGCTGGGTTACTAGAACACAGGCATAATTGGCAGTTTTGCTGATATAGCAAACTTAAACTTGTTTTGCTTATGCAACCGGCGGGGGAGGGGGAAAGGAAAAGAAAAGAAAAAACAACCCCCAAAAAAACCAACAGAAAGCAGTGAAAAATGAGAGGCAGCCAGGCAGACTCTATCTCAAGAAAGCTGAAATGGCTCATGCTAATTTATATGGTGGCTCTTCTCTTATGTGTTCAATAAGGACTTACGTTCTGTAGCTCTGTTACCAGTTAAGCCTGTAAAACCTTTATATCACAGAAGCAGGGTCCAGACCATCCCAGAACATGTAGACTGTGATGCACTAACAGGAGGTATCCTGATGGCTCTGCATAGGACCATTCACTTGGGTACTTGTGCACTCCATTCTCCAGTGCTACTGACTTGGGGAGGATTCTTAATACATATGCACCACATCAGATTTGCTCTGAGCATTATTATGGCACTGAGTTTACTCTGACAATCTCTCTCAGAATCCAAGGCTGTAATATTTTGTGAAGCCACATTTGGTCCAGTAGTATCAACTCCAAATGGGAGCTAAGAAGCAAAATTTGACCCAAGTAACTCAGACAAGAATTCACATTTCACAGAAGTTATCAGGTATAAGAGAGACACCCACACCAAATCTACATATAGGCAGATCAGGTTTACATAAGTTATTGGTGAAGAGTCTGTATCATGGGAAAGCTGATTAAATGCTGCAACTGCACCTGAGTTAATCCAAGTCCAACCAGCTGTGCAGAAAACCAGCCCCATTGCCTTGCATCCACAACACAGTCAATCAACAACCTGGATAAACAGGCCATGGATAATTGAGAGTGAAGCTCACAATATATCAACATTCTCTTGGCACATTTGAGTACTGACACATAATTTATTTCCCATAGATTGTGCATACAAAGCTGAAAACAGAATATTCAACTTTCACAGGGAAACTGAAGATAATACCTTCATAAAGTTTTAGCCTATACATATTAAAGCAGGTAATTAAATGTCTGGTTTAGGGAGAATCTCCATGTACTGTTACACTGATTTTATTACTAACCTTAGCTCACAATGTAATGTAAGCAAGAGGACAAATGAATTATGAGGAATTGGATACTTGGCTAAAACCTGGAAAGGACTCAGCATTGGTTTCTAGGCTCAAGATGTAATGGTTCTGCACATATACTTTAAGACCTATGAAAATGGGCTCCTCTATGGGAACAGTCTTAGAACTATTAGTTTCAGCTCCTTTCTCAAGCCTTTTCTTAACTGTCTCACCTTGCATTGAGTTGCCCTGTTTTGCTTGAGTTTCAGGGATTTCATAGCTTCCCTCACCAGAACTATCTTCTAGCATGCATATCTAAAAGCTCTCCCTACTGGTTTATAATTCTGAGAGCCTTCTTACTGGGGCTGTTGGTTCAGCTCAGTCGTGCCCTAAAACCCATTTTCCCCTGACAGAGTTGCAATTTTGTTCTCTTTTATCTGATTATGTTTATCTTTATGAGAAGAGATAGGCAACCGTGTCCTCTTAAAATGGGTATCCTATAGGAATTTCTGACTTGGGGACAAAAGGGTTTTTCAGAGCTAAGTTCTTGTGTCTAATGTTTCATATTGATTGAAACCTTGTCTACCTCTTGGCATCTTATACAGGTACTCTGAAACATTCCTTTACTGACAAAATATTTGGATATAAGTAGAACTTACAGTGTTTAAATATATCCTTAAGTGCCAGATGCATGAGGATATTTCAGGACCTAGCCTCCCACTGATTTCAGCAGATTTGTATCAGCTTCCTGCTTAGAAAATCAGTCTCCTATGTATTATGCAAATAGATTCTAAAGGTCATGTCTTCCCTCTGTCCTCAGCAGACTGCCACACCTGCAGACAAGATAAATCAAAACCACAAGCCAGCCATGCCAGCACATGTACTTGGTGAGACTTTTCATTTTACATTGTATACCTTCTTTTAAATAAGGAGAACACTTGTGGTTATTCTAGTATAAAAATAATTAACAGAGAAGCAATAATGTAAATTAGATAAAAAACAGAACACAGGCTTCTTCAATTCATCCCTAAACTCCAAAGCTAAGCAGCTGCAAGTTAAAGTTTCTAATATCAAGTTTCTAATATCAACTCTTCACTCCCACACATAATTAATACTGAGCAACCAAAGCACAATTTTGGGTTCGGAACTGTAGCCACCTCACTGTTTCAAAGTACTGAAACAAATAATTTAAGGAGTGCCTTGTGCTCTTTAGATATTTGGCTGAGGAGTCTGTTGCTTAAACAGACATATCATCTGGAATGCTCTAAGGCAACTGAGATGTCTGCGTCATTGTACCAAATTATCGTTGTAGGTCTCTTCCAACTGAAATTATTCTATTCCTATTCCTATTCTATTCTATTCTATTCTATTCTATTCTAATTTCTACACCAAAAGTAAGCCATGATAAAATCACACAGCACTAGAGGCCTAATTTTTAGCAACTGTGAAGTGACCTCACTGGTGCTGAGTACCTGGGGACAGTCACAACCCTGGGCCTGCTGGTCACGCTATTCCTGACACAGGTCAGAATGCTGTTGGCCTCCTGGGCCCCCTGCTGGCTCATGTTCAGCTGTTTCTCGACACCCCCAGGTCTTTCTCTGATAGGCAGCTTTCCAGACACACTTTCCCAAGCCTGTAGTGGGGTGATTGTGACCGAAGTGCAGAATCTGGCACTTGTCCTTGTTGAATTTCATACAACTGGCCTCTCCCCATTAATCCAGCCTGTCCAAATTCTTCTGTAGAGCCTTCCTACTCTCAGACAGAACAGCACTCTCTCCCATCTGAAAGTTTACCAAGGTTGCACTCAATTACCTCACCTAGATCCTTGATAAAGATAGCAAACAAGACTGGCCCCAGTACTGAGCCCTGGGGATCACCACTTGTGACTGACCACCAACTGGACTTAATGCCATTCACCATCATTCTTTGGGCCTGACCATCCAGCCAGTTTTTCACCCAGTGAAATGTCATAGAATTATAGAATAATTTCTATTGGAAAAGAACTCTAAGATAATCAAATCCAACCATGGCCATAACACCACCATGGCCATTAAATGACACACTGAAGCCATGAACAGCTAGTTTTTCCAGGAGGATGCTGTGGGACAGTGTCAAGTGTAAAGTCCAGGTAAACAACATCCACATCCTTTCTCTCATCCACTAAGTGGGTCACCTTCTCTGGTGGGTTGGCCCTGTCTGGGAGCCAGATACCCACCAAAGCTGCTTTCTCACTCCCCTTCTTAGATGGACAGATGAGTTGGAAGATATAACCCAAGCTCCTTGAGTCAAGATAGAAGCAACTTAGTGGGGTGAAAAGCAAAAGCAAAATCCACACAAAGATGCAAACACAAAGAAAGATGTTATTCTCTACTTCCCATCATCAGAAAATGTTTGGTCACTTCCCAGGAAGCAGGGCTTCAATATGTGTAGCAGTTGCTCCAGAGGACAGACACCATAAATAAATGTCCCTACACTTCTGCATTCACTTGGCTTTTAAATCTGAGCTGATGTCACATGGCATGGAATAACCCCTTGGTCACATTGGGTCAGCTTGCCCAGCTGTGTCCCATCCCAAGATCTTGGCCATCCCTCAGCCTGCTGTTGTGGGGAAAATGCTGGAAAAGCACAGCCTTGGTGCTTGGCTCAGCAGTAGTCAAAACACTGGTGTGTAATCAACACCCAGCTACAGCACTGCAAAGCACAGTGCTAGAAAGATGCTCTGGAGAGAATGAACTCCAGCTCAGCCAAACCAAGCATACCTTGTTGTAGAAGGATGTCAAGTTCATCAAGCAGGACCCCATGCTGACCGGACCTGATCACGCTGTTGTCCTGCACATATTGCATAATGGCACTCAACATGATCTGCTCCGTGACCTTCCCTGGCATTGAAATCAGATTGACAGTTCTGACATTCCTCTGATCCTCCTTCTGGTCTTTCCTGTAGATGGGCATCACATTTGCCAGTCTCCAGTCAGTTTGGACCTCCCTGGTTAGCCAGAACAGCTGTCTTGGTGATCATTTCTGCTAGTTCTGTCAGTATTCTTGGGTGTATGCCATCCAGCCCCAAAAAGTTGCATATGTCTAAGTGGTGCAGCAGATCACTAACTATCTCCTCTTGGATTATGAGGACTTTATTTTGCTCTCCATCCCTATCTTTCATCTCAATGGACTACATACCCAGCAAACAAAAGTCCTACTAAAGACTGAAGCAGAGAAAGTATTGAGTACCTCAGCCTTTTCCCCATCCTTGACCACTATGTTCCCCCTGCATCTAATAACAGAGATTCTCCTTAGCCTTTCTCTTTTTGCTAATGTATTTATTTGCAGAAGCATTTCATAACACAGTAACAGCTAATCTTAATGAAAGACTTAATTCTTTCAGTTTTACCTGTTTACCACTCACTTTTCTGCAAATCTCAAACACTTCCTACATCATCTTCAAAACCTGCAAGAAATCTAAATCTTATAATAAACACAACACCAGCAGTAGGCAAATTGTGGTTCATGGATAATGAATCCATTCTGCATTCACCAGTCAGACTGAAATAATGGGGACTAGGGATTACACGTTGAGGTCCAAATGTCTTACCTATTTACAGTCTGTAATGTCAAATCTTCTATGTCTGGGAGAAATAACATTAATGTGGATAGTTATCTAGTTATATCTTCTAGTCCACAGCTTTGTTTGCTCAATTAGAGTAGTAGTCTAGATTGAGTACATTCTACCTAGAATGAACAGAATGTTACCTTGGACACTACAAGTTTATTTTCCACTTTTATCTGTGATATCAAGAGAGTTCATTTGACTGACTTATATGTTAGCAATAGATGACAGGCATTCTTAAATTTCTCAGGAGTTCTGTTAACACCTCAGAAATGTACTTAAGTCTTCAGTACTCACATGTTTTTTGCTATTTCGCTTAATTTCTGTACCATCTGTTTGAAAAGACATTTCTTGTAATTCGGTTTTATATAGAGCATAGTATTCTCTGTATTTCAAGCACAATTACAGGCTGAGTGAGAAGTCAATTGAGAGCAGCCCTGTAGAGAAGGACCTGGGGGTAGTGGTGGATGAAAAACTGAATATGACCCAGCAACACGCACTCACAGCCCAGAAAACCAAGTGTATCCTGTGCTGCATTGTGGTGGAGTAGGAAGGTTCCCACACACACACAAAACCGGTCACATGCATCAAGAGAAGTGTGGCCAGGAGATGAAGGGAGGTGATTTTTCTCCTCTGCTCTGCTGTTGTAAGACCCTTCCTAGAGTACTGCATTCAGCTCTGGGTACCTCAGCAAAAAAAAAAATACATGGACTTACTTGAAAGGGTCCAGAAGAGGGCCACAAAGATGATAAGGGAGCCAGAACACTTCCCCTCTGAAAACAGGCTGGAAAAGTTGGTGTTGTTTAGCCTGGAAAAGCGAAGGCTTCAGGAAGACCTTACTGCAACATTCCAGTACTTAGAGGAGGCCTACAGGAAAGATCGTGAGGGACGCTTTTGTAGTGTAGTGACAGCACAATTGGTAGCATTTTTAAACTGAATGAAGGTAGATTTATGTTAGATGTTAGGAAGAATTTCTTCACTGTGAGGATGGTGAGACACTGCAACAGGCTGCCCAGAGAGGTTGTCAATGCACCATATCTGAAAGTGTTCCAAGTTGGATGGAGCTCTGAGCAACCTGGTCTAGAGGAAGGTATCCTTGTCCTTAATGAAAGGTACAATTTCATAGAATTGTTAGGGTTGGAAGGAGCCGCAAGGACCATCTAGTTCCAACCCCCTTGCCATGGACAGGGACACCTCACACTACATCAGGCTGCTCACAGCCACATCCACCCTGGCCTTAAAAACCTCCAGGGATGAGGCTTCCACCACATCCCTGGGCAACCTGTTCCAGTGTCTCACCACCCTCATGGTGAAGAACTTCTTCCTAACATCCAATCTGAATCTACCCATTTCTAGTTTTGCTCCATTCCCCCCAAGTCCTATCACTACCTGACACCCTAAAAAGTCCCTTCCCAGGTTTCTTGTAGGGCCCCTTAAGGTGCTGGAAAGCCACAATTAAGTCTCCTCTGAGCCTTCTCTTCTCCAGACTGAATTCCTTTAGCCTATTTTGCAGAAAAGCACAGCAAAAAGTGGAAACAGCATCAGAACCCAGCAATAAAATTGTCCCTCCCACCCAGGTACACAGCAGCCAGCACAGTGGAAAAGACCAACACCCCAAACCTGGAAAGCAGAAGCAGCATCCGGAAACAGGAAGCCTCTCATGTTACAATCTGAACTTCAAGCCTCGTCACACTTTGCTCCAGCCAACACTTTCATCTTGAAGCTGGCATGATAAAAGCGTGGTATGAAATATCCATCAGCAGATTCAACTCAACAGGACAGGAAGCTAAAGTAAAACTCACTTGTTTTTTATAGAGATCTTCTATTAATAATAAAGGCACCCCATCTAAAGATCCATCTCTGTTCAATTTCAGCAAAAGGTTTTTATCTCCTTGAACCATGAGAATGGTGGGGAAAAAATATTTTTCCATTTCCAAAATTCTGTAATGGAATACATTTGACATTGCAACAACTGAAGGCAGAACTTTTCCATCTTATTTATGGCTATCTGTTCTTCCAAAAATTACCCTTGAGCATTTTGGTAAATATTGGCATTATATCTAACGAGAATGTTTCATTAAGTCAAATTATAGCTCAGCGCAGTGCTGTTAATAGGCTGTTGGAATGGTGCACAGACATCTATGGCTAACCCGGCTACATTGTGACAAAGGGAGTAAAAATGTGTAAGAAATGGGTCACAGGAGCGCGATCAATAGACTAATATTTTTTGCTTTATTTTCACTCCCAGTGTTCTGTTCTGCAAACACATTAAATTCCTAACTGCCTGACAGAGGATGGTATCAGTCTGTGGGTTAGTGCTTATTGATTAGCTTTTCTAGGGTATGTGCTGCCAGCTATAGTAAGCAAGAACATTTCGAGTGAAATTGATCACATCAGTCCTAGAAGTTAGAATGCTTTTGTGGGAAGTCCTCATGCAACCATTTGATTTAAAACTTTTTAGTTTTGGAATCAATATCCTCTGACCACAGCTGGAAGAGATTGTTTCTAATGGATCCTTTTTTTGAAGCTATTGGTTACTAAGTACCAATATTAACATGGTACAAGTTATTTTGAAGCCGTATTGATCTACAAAGCCTAAGATTTATCTACATTATAAGTATAATTTAGCAGGATATAAGCAGATCAAAGCACTTAATGCAGTAGGCACCACACCTTACTGCAAGTTTTTGAGTACTGCAGGCTAAATTTAGCCTTCAGCTAGATGTTCCAAACACACATGCAAGTCAAGACTGTCCAGAGCCGCTCATGAGTTTTGACATTTGTGTTCCCATTACAGTGTGGAGTACATCGGATACAGATCTCAAGTAGACCTTTGATACATATCTCAAGTGGATCTTCTTGATTAGTTTTCTCTGAAACTGGCATACTTGACACAGACCAGCATAGCTCTGCAAACTAAACCAATACACACTGTGACTGAGGATGATCAGAGGTTCCACTTCAGAACCAAAATGTTAGTAGAGATGCAGAAATCTAACCTTTATTCTCTGCCTCTATTTTTTTCTTTAATACCAAAATCATAAAAAGGAAGAGGAAGGAAGATATCTATACAACTTTACTAAGGAGGGATCGGAAGAGGACTGTGAATGAGACTTTTCTTTTACAAAGGAGGAGTGAAAAATCCCCATCTTCCCCCACTGGAACCACACAAAGTATCTAAATGTTTTCCCAGAGTTATCAAGCTGTTACTATATACCTAAAAAACATGGACTCAATGCCACATGCCACTTCACAGTGAATAGTAAGCACTGTTTTGGTATCGCTGCCTATATTATAGATGTTATAAAAGAAAGGGAAGAGGGGGAGGGCAGCTGCTGTATGATTAAATATAGCAAAATTGCTTTGGGGAAAGGTTTGATAAGAGAGCATACAATCGGTCAAGGAATAAATAATGTCTGAATGCTCCATCAGTAAATGCAAAAGCAAGGCGGCAACACGCAGCAAACCAGAAACCAAATAATGAATAGGCATCAAGTTACAGGGCTTTGATAGCATTATGGATCTCAAAATGAAACAGCAAACAAGCAAAGGCTAATTAAAATGATATGATGTCACCATGACTTGGATATTGTAAACTGCAAGCAGATTTATAAATTCAGTCCAAGGTTCCTGAGCCATTCAAGAGACTGCAGGAAAATCCTGTGAATTTGATGTGGTCCTTTCTGAGAAAGGCTGTATCATTCACTTGGTAGTAAGCTGGGTCATGGCCTAACACAGTGTAAGTAGGCTGAAACAATTTTTTTTTCACAGAAGTACAAATATCTTCCATAAATTGTCCGAATGTGGTTGTATGTCAGCCAGCGCAGTCCAGGCAAGGGGAAACTGGCAGGTGTCTGGTGGGACTACCAATGGGAAGTCCTTGTTTGAACCATCACAAGCTGTAGCAGCATTGACTGGAGCTCTTTGGAACAGACTACAACAAAGAAACAGAGTCCTAAGGAAAAGAAGAATGCTTAGTGTTACAGATAGATTTGCTCCTTCCCTTTCCTTTTTTTTTTTTTTCCTCTCTGTTGGGAGGGAGGAGGAGGGTGCAGGGGAGAGATTCTCAGCCTTGCCCCCATCTGAGCTCTTAACTCCCAGTTAGGGCTCAAACCACTACACAGGGGCTGAGCTTTCTGGAACAACTGTCATCACTGACAAATATGGAGTTAAAGTAGCTGTTCATCAGCTCAGCAGTGGGTGGACATTCTCCCTACCAATGCTGAGACCTTCCCCAGGCACCTATAAAACACTTTATCAGTCTCCTCATCCTGTTTGGGTGGTCTATAGCAGACCCCCATCATGACATCTGCCTTGTTGGCCTTTTCCTTGATTCTTACCCACAAGCACTCCACCCTATCATCACTGTTATTGTCATGCTCAAGACAGTCTGTCTTCTCCCTGACATACAGGGCCACCCCACTGCCTTTCTTTCTGGGCACTTTCTTTTTTTCACTTCTGAAGAGCCAATAGCCATCCAACATAGAACTCCATCTATGGGATTCATCCCACCATGTTTCCATCAGGGCAATAGTATCATAGATTTCCTGCTGCATGATAGCTTCAAGCTCTTCTTGCTTGTTCCCCATGCTCCTTGCATTGGCATAGATACATATCAGCTGGGGGCAACTTTGTGCCAGGTAGGAGGCTGCTCCCTTCTTGCTTGTTCCCAGGCACTACTGTGAGTCCTAGTTCATCAATAGCCCCTGTATCTTCTTATTGTATGGACCCTGAGATAGCAGTGGAGCCATCTCACTGTCCCACAAGTGTTCCAGGCTTGTCTCCAGCAAGCCTGGTCCTTACCCTTTCTGCCTTCCAATCCAGTGTAAAGCTCTGTCAATGAACCCAGTCAAAGCCCAGCTTCTCATGTGCCGTCAGCTAAATTAAAAATTACCTTCCTTTTCTGTATTATGGTGGCCAAAGCCAAGAATTACAGGAGAAATTAATTTGTACTTCTTTCTCTTTTTTCCCCCTTGCATAGCATTGAGTAGTTCTAGATGTTTAGGAGCATAAATGGGGATCAATTTACAATGTAAGCATATCAGTTTCACCAGTAACAGGAACTGCTAGGATTCATGGACATCCAAATGGATGCACAGCTTTCCAGTGTATTAAAATGGAGACAACTTTGAAGAATCTACAACAGCTAACAGTGACATCCAATGTTTTGACCACCAATACCAGGGAAATAAATAGAAGTCTGTTAGGCAGAGTTGCAATTCACTGCAGTTTTAGGACACTTGGGAAGAGATTCAGCTTATCTAACTCCAGGCATTTCTAGAATGCATACATTTGACCTCTTTTGGATATCTATGTTAGGGTGGGATGAATCACACATTGAAAGTGTCTGTTTCTTAATGCTGTTTTTAAAAGAGCCTGGACAAGTGACTCAGAGGATTAGGTTAAAGGAATCCCACTATACTGCCCTTCCAGGCACTCTGACCTGATGCAAAGAGTAAAAGCAACATGGCATGTGCTTGTCCTTTCAAAAAACACGGTAAGATCTGAACAGCCATACATATTCCAGCATCAGCAAAAAGTCTAAGAGCAAGTTATGCAAGAGAAATTAACAAATGCCTGTAGCTACTATTTGTTTTTTCAGAGAATAAACACTATCAATCTTCCAGGAATGTGGACACAACAGAGATATGCAATATGCTCTAAAAAGCAGAGTTTCAGATAATAAATCCCAGAGATGTTTGTAAGATTTATGAAAAACAGAAAGTCTACCATGCTGTCACTGCATCACAACCAGGTATTGGCAAAAGCAGGCCAGTGATTAAAATTCTAAAGCTGAATTAAAGGATCCTGCAAAGAAGGATAAGGATGGGAAGCCACATTTGTGAGGAAAACATCTGAATCCTACACTGGTCCCAGTCAGTACGAATGCATGTTTGATGGCAAGAGATAATGCTTACCTTAGTGCCTGCTGTTTTGGCTATTTGAATGAAAGTTGATTAATACAGATAGCAATGGTGAAATGTGTAACTGCATATCAAGACCAAATTCAATTGGCAGGTATAATTCAACAAGTTCAGCCTATTTTCTTGTAATGGATTGTGTGCTCGGAAGCAAGCCACATGTTTTAAACAATAGTGGAGCTCAACAGTGTAGATGGGCATGCATGAAAGCCACAGATACTTGCATTCTCTAGAAACACAAGTCATAAACATCTATGTGGAGTGGGATGGAACTTTCATTTCACTAAAATTTGATCAGCAAGATTCAAAAGAAACACTGAATGCTGAGTGGCTGATACTGAATGGAACCTAGGATCAAATGGCCTGCAAAGTATACACAAGACTTATTATATAATAGAAAACCTGTAACAAAACCTCTCCCCAAAACAAAGCAAAATACCTTCCAGCTTTGATTCTTTTTATCTTGTCACATTTAGTTGCAGTAAGCTAGAGAGGTGACCTCCCCCACAGTCAGAGCAGTAACTTCTTCAGCTGCTACAGCATAATCCACCGAGGACCATGAATCAGATGTTTTAACTGCTGCAGTTCACAGCCAGTGAATTAATTTAAAGTGTCATTTCTTTTAGGTTATGTAACTAAACCAGACATGAATTGTAATAGCTAATAAGAAAGTTACCCATTTTTATCATTGCTACATAGCACCCGTTCTGCCTTTTCTGGCAAATCATAAAGGAATGGAGTGGGCATCTCGATGAATAGCCTCTTCAAACACTGTATCTAAAATCTAGGGAGGATTGTGAATTAGGGCTCCTTAGCTGCCAAACAACTTAATAAAATAAGAAAGTTACTGTTATGTCTAAGATTATATTGGTTTTATGAGGTGTAATAGAATATAAAGTAAGAACTTTATGATATTCCTGCTTAATTCTGTTATCTCAAGAAGCACAACAAAAGAGAATTTACACCCAGCAGCTTCTCAAGGTGTGATTATGAGAAATCTCTGCTAGATACTACTAAGCAGACAAGAAGATTACTTACAAGAATAAAGGCTTCTCAAAACTTAAGCAAAACCAGCTCCAACTCTTGCACACAAATCCAGAAAAGAGAGTATCATAGTCTAAAGACTCTTAAACTATATCTGACTTCTGACAATTGCTTGATTAAAACTGTTAAACCACAGAACTTTATCCAAAGGAAAATGAAATTGTAATAAACATTAGCTTAGGAACATTGGTAATAAATCAAAAGTCAGTGAGACCGGAGGGCCTAATGTGGAAAACAGAGAAACATAGCTGTGTGGATGCAACTATATCACATTACTCAGCTCTCCTGTGCTTTATTCTGCTGTGCTCCATGTGTTCATGGAGCTACTGTGTCCTTAAGGTTTACCCTGTAGCTGGTACCAGGAAGGGAGGTCCTCACTTACCTCTCCTGGTTTAGTGAGTGGTCTTATTGGCTTGCTACTCCACCTTGCCATTGACTTTTCTTGACACCTTCTGAATACTGCCATTCCAATTGCTGTCCATCACCTGCCTCTTGTAATTCTTTATGGCATGAAAGCATAAAGAAGATTATGGTACTTCTTTACATAGCAAATTATCCTTCCATATTATGGATTGTTGAATTATCTCCCCCTCTCTATTTTCCATAATACCTTAGTTACATGCATATATTTTACATTCCCTAGCTTGAAGACCTTGTCAAACCCACTGCTTTCATGAGCTTCCAGTTGCTGGAGTTTGTTCATGACACTGTTTTACTCAATGCAGCTATTCGTGTGGAGGGCTTTCTGCCAACTGGGCAATGTGACATGGTTTGCTCATTCACTTTCTTTAGCTTACAGGATCTTTCAGAGGGATATCTCTCCTCTGTTCATCAGGACATTTTGGAGATTTGGGGGTCATTCTTTTCCCCATCCACCAAGGGCACACCTCTGATTTTCAAGAGCATCAAATCACTGACCTTACAATTCATGTACAGAAATTAATTCCATCTGGTGAACCAGCTGGGTGTAAGAGTACTGTATATGTGGAGGAAAGAATGAAGATCAAATAGCCTAAGAAGGGTCTATTTCTTTCTCTTTCTACATACACACAGAACATTAAAGCCTCAGTGATTTTTCTAGTTTTGCTGCAGTGGTTGACTGTGACAATAACACTTACAGCTCAGAAGTGGCACTGTACTTGTGAAGGATTACCCTGAAGCTCATCATGTTTGCCAACAACACCTTTAATGGTCAACATGCTACAAGAAATCTATTATTCCTGCTATATTGCAAGAGATCATGGTATACTCAATACTTTCTTGACATACAAAGCTTTTGCTTCCCTCGTGTTCCATCATAACATTCTTCATGACTAATGATGTCTGTTAATTAAAAATGAAAGTGTCCTCTAAATGCTGTCAGGCTTTACAAATTATTGAGCCTGGGGGTTGTAGCTGTAGACACCTTATTCACCAATGAGTCATCCCAGAAAAATTCACATCATAAATGGCCCTCTGAGTGACCGTTTCTTTTTCCACTGAGTAGGTAAGGAACAAAGAAATCTTGTTTATTTCCTAAGCCCTAAGCCAGAAAAGATGAATCCAGGCCAAAATCAAGCAAAATATCCTCATTGCTGCCCTGGACACCTTATAAAGCATAGGGTGGTGCAAACATCACTATATCTGCTGCCCCCATTCAAGCTGTAGCTACACATTTTTCTGACCTCATGAGGTACACACTAAAAACTTTATTAAACTTTCACACCAAACTTTACCAAAGTAGATACCAACAGCCATATATATCATGCAGAGTGAGTACTCACAGATCTTGCTTTTCTACTCCAAGATTTACCTGGGTCAAACACATAAGTGAGTCCCAGGACAACCCACTATCTCAGTTTCAGCAGTTCTTTTAACTCGCTCACTTTCTGAAACAGGGAAGTGGACTACATGGGTACAGTCCTTGGTCATGAAATGCATCCCCAGCTTGGAAATCACACTGGAGCTCTTTGTGAGTCACATGGGCCTAGAAGCCTGCATAGCCTTGTGCTATTTTGTATGTACAACAGCTGTGACTGACATAAAGAAATTAAGTGAAAACACATTTATTATATGTTCTGTTTTTTTCCTTTCCCAACTGAGATGGAAGCATCATTGGCTGCAGCCCAACAGCGCTAAACTGTTCAACTCCCAGCCTCACTAAAAAGTACTGTCAAAATGGCATTAAGTAAATAGTGAATGCCGGAGCTTGTGAGAGGAAACAAAAAGTGGTTCATGGACACATGAGTGACTTTATTGACAACTCTGGGATTTGCAATACCCTGACTTCAGGGTCTCAGGAGTGATAAATAGACACTCAGAGTTCAGACTCTGGGAATGAAAGAATAAAGAGCATGCCTGGGCTGGGGGTTTACTTCATGTCAATGAAATAGGAATCAGCTGACCTGCATAAGCATGTAAACATTACATCATTGGGAATCAGAAACTGGAATCCAAAACAAGAATGAGAAATGAGGCTGAATCTGTAAAGAGAGCCAAGAGTTTAAGGGAAATTAAAAGATTTGGTCCTAGGTATTTCTTTAAAGAGGGAATGAGCTGTACCATGTCCAAATGAACCATCAAACACCTTTGCTAAACAATGTCATCTGCATATATTCCTTTACCTTTCCAGTTTTAAGCCAGGATTTAATGCAAATGTTATGATCTTGACCTCTCATACTTTTGTGTCCCTTCTCAGAATTCCAGCCCCTTTTCCCCTTCACTTCCCACCCCTTACCCTACCTCCTCAAAAATCTCCTTGGTAGAGTAGGAACAAGAACCAAACACAAGAAGGCTGAAGGCCATTAAACTCTTAATTCTCCTATGACAAAAGATTCTAAGGAAGCACTGAAATTTACAGAGAATGCTAGATGGATGTGGGAAGATTCATGCTTGTTTGTGTTACAGAACAGAGTCTTTAGGGATAAGACCTTTTATCCTTTCTTCCAGAATTTTACATCTTTAACTAACACCACTAGAAACCAAGCAATCATGAACAAATCCACTTTATTAGCCAGATGTGCGACTTTCATTCTTGGCAGCTGGCAGCTGAGAACTTGTAAATGTGCATTCACCTACTTCATTTTTAAGCAACATCATTGCCAACTAGCAAATTTGCCCTGACAGTAATTTCTTTTGTCCATCTTCCCTCATCTCTACCTCAATAATCATGGCAATTTGTTAATTGTTTTTGTTTTGTTTTTATTTTCTATTCTTTTAACCATCAGGAAGCTGCTTTCAGAAAGCCATCTGCACTTTTTCACTGCCAACACTCAATACGATTTTAATAAGCCTTGTGTGGTTTTGACTTTAACACTTGTTTCCCTGTACATAAAAGCCTATTTCCTTAGCTGTCACATAGTTTCTCACTTCAATAAAGTTTCCCAGTTGCCTTCTAAGCAAGCCAATTTTTACTCTCACTTTCTTAAGAGATGAACAAAATCTGAGGGCAATAGCAACACTGATAAATATCCAGAGCAGCCAATGTCTATTGCTTTAAGCATGAGTTTCTCTCTGACTAGAATACTTCAGAATAGAAGCAGATACTTAAAGAAATACTTGTATTTTGAAAAATTACAGCAATCGTACTTTAGAATTCAATGGTAACATGTCTAAATGACTTCAGGATCAAATAGGCTCCTTTCACAAGGTGGTTTAATGAACTTCCATCTCTAGAAAACTCACCTGGGATGAGAAAGTAAAGCCCATACTTTTCTCACTCTCCCAGCATCACTAGCAGTGATAATTCTTAGCAACAAAGAGATTTCTGCAAAACTAATGACAGATGTTGGGAGAAATTGCTTGGTGTCCCGCTTGCTCTCCTGAGGCATCACAATCTTCATTAATAATAACAGTACAGGAGAAGTAAAATTAATTAATGCCATCATTTGAGCGCTATTCAAGAGGGAAGACAGAGCTGCTCTTGTATATTCTAGCTGCTAGTCTTTATAGGCTCTTCTGCTGATGGCATAGTTTGCCCACATCTCTTGTACCAAGATTGATGTTTCTCTACCCTCTCAGTTGGGCAGCTCACTCATCCTCCTGTGAGGAAGGTAAGCCATACAGAACAGAGCTCTGCCCTCTTGGTGGCCTGCACTGCCTTGCTAGTAAGAGATAGTGGAAGAGACTGTACCACCAGGACAACAGGAGCAGGGAAGGAGATAGGAAAAGGAAAAGAATAAGAAAATAGAAAATAACAGAAGGACCACTTTAAGCAAACTGTTAGTCAATGCATCTCATTGCAACCTTAGCATTTCCTTCCAGCCTCCAATTTTTTTCTTTTATATTGTGCTTAAACTGTAAACTGTTCTGGTCAGGGACTATTTATTGTTAACTGTATTCAGAAGATAATATTTTTCAGTGAGTAAGCCCTGGAGTTGAAGTTGAGAGACCTTATTGTTATTCTTACTCTGGCCCTTCTGCCCCCACTTGCAATGCACTAGGCAAATCATTCCGTTTTCTTATGCTTCTGATTTCCCCATGTGCATATTATCTGTTTAAATCTGAGCTGTCCCAGAGGCAGACACTGGAACAATGGAAACCTGATCTTTGATTATTCGCATCTTCCTAAGGTGCTAATCAGTACACAATACTTGGAAATAGTAAAAACTAACAATAAGAACAAAAACCCAGAAGACAGGACAAGCCCCCCGCATTTTACACTGATTTAATGTGAAGGATACAGGAACACAAAGAAAACCAAATTATTCTTCTGTTCCTGAGAAAGCTTTGCAGCAGAAACAGGGACAAGGCTGCAGTGAAAATTCTTAATCTCTAGAGCAAACACCAAGCAGGTGCTGTATTTCATATTTTTATACACACTTTTCAGCCCAAAACTACATTTTAATCAGAAAGATTTTATAGTCCGGAGCTCCCTGCAAATCTCTGCTTAATGTAAATTTTAATACCTCTGGCGTATTTTGGCTGCCAGCCTATTATTCACTTGATGCACCTCAAGCAAGTTTTAAATTATGCTGTTAAAACAAAAATTATTTCAGATGTGGTAGAGTAGACAGTATAATGATTTTGTAAAACAACATTGTAGGAACCCACAGTTACTGTCTAACATTGATTTCTCTTCATTCAGTTCTGAAATGTATTGAGTTTATAAGTAAAATGGCAGTTGGGTGGGTTTACTAGAGGGTCTTTGGCCCTGCTAATCATAGACCTGGACAATCAGGCTGTACTTACATACTCATTTTACAGTAGATCCAGTATAATATTGGAGGAGAGTCTTAAATTATGCTTTTAGTCTGAATCTTTCCACAAGTCCATTTTACAGGATAGTCAAGTAAAAAACCCAAACCAACCAACCAACCAACCAAAACAAAACCAGAACACTAATTGCTGTGGTATCAACTCCTACTAAAGCAAGGAGAGACAAAAATGAGAGAAAGCAGAAGAGAGAATCCTCTTAAAATTATTTGCCATCAACAGATGACATGTACCCCTAGTCCAAAACTTCTTTCTCTGCTTTAGGTTCAGACCCTGAACTTTCATAAATAGCTATAGCAGACGCTGCATGTCTGAAAGGGAGAAAGAAGATCTAGGGACAAGCAGATTTTAATGTGTGAGAATGTGAAACAATTCTGAATAATGAGAATTTTCTTGTTTCCCTAGTTTTGCAATTAGATTGATACAGCATGCACCTTGTTAATTTAGAGACAAGATTAGTAAATCAGCTATTATGTAGCTAAAGGAAATGAACACTTGTATCTGCACCACAACACTGGTTGTAAGTGAAGAAACACAAGGTACATGCTGCAGCATGTCGGCTTTGTACTGCTCCAGGTCAGCTGATGAATGGTGCTGGATGGGCAGGACACCAAAGGCCTTCAGTGCCAGGTGAACAACTTGTACATTGCTTGCCTGAGTGAGAAAGTGTATCAAAAATCTCCCTGAGGGAAGAGAAACAAAAACCACACAAGAAAGTTGAAAGCCACAACTTTAATCCTCCTAGACAAAACATGTCTAAGAAAGCACTGAATTTTGCAGGGGCTGCTCATGGGTATCTGTCATATTACACAGATGTGAAAAGATTCATGTTGGTCTCTCTTGCAGAACAGAGCTGTAACAGATAAGATCCTTTTTCCACTTTTTCAGATGTTTTACATCTATAGCTATCACTGCTAGAAAGAGAGTAAGATGGAACCAGTGTATTTCTCAGCCAGATACACGTCCATTCTGGACCAGGCCCTAGAGATTGCTCATCAGCTACATAACCACTCAGGTAACTGTGGTATAGACTGCTCATATATATGCATATTGAGCTAAATAAACTTCTGCTTTGTTAGATGAAATACTCTACTGCATCTTTGATTTGTAAACATTATACCCAAATCTGCGTGTGGTGTTAAGACAATTAGAGTTTCATGAGTTAAATCCAGTTGGTTGCCAGTCACAAGTGGCATTCCCTAGGACTCAGTATTGGGGCCAGTTCTGTTTAATACCTTTATCAATGATCCGGATGAGGGGATCAAGGGGATCAAACTTGGTAAGTCTGCAGATGACACCACATTGGGTGGAACTGATGACCTGCTTGAGGGTAGGAAGGGTCTACAGAGAGAACTGGATGGGCTGGATTGATGGGCTGAAGCCAATTATCTGAAGCTCAACAAGACCAACTGGTGGCTCACAACAACCCCATGCAGTACTGCAGGCTTGGGTAATAGGGTCTGAGAAGCTGCACGGTGGAAAAGGACCTGGGTATGTTGATTAACAGCTGGCTGAATATGAGCCACCAATGTGCCCAGGTGGCCAAGAAGGCTTGTAACAAAAATGGTGTGGCCAGCAGGACTAGATGTTTCTATTTAACCTATAGCTAAGGTTGAAATGAAAATAGATTTAATTAAAAAAGCAAAAACTACTAGTAATGCCAATATAAATGATACAAAATTATACTCAGCTCAGCCCAGCAAATGCACAGTAGTCACAACAAGGCCTGGAGCTCACAGCTGCTCTGTGATTCTGTCTCAGCAAAACCAGAACACTGAGGAAGTGATTGGCCCCCTGTATTTGGCATTAGTGAGGCAGTACCTTGAATAACTATGTTCAGTTTTGGGTCCCTCATTGCAAGAAAGACATTGAAAAATATTGAGGTGCTGGTGCATGTCCAAAAAAGGGCAATAAAACTGCCCTGCCTGTCTAGGGTCTAGAGAGCACAAGTTTTATGAGGAACTGAGGGAACTGGGGTTGTTTAGCCTGGAGAAAAGAAGCTCAGAGGAGATTCTACAAATACCTGAAAGGAGGTTGTACCAAAGTGGGTGTCAGTATATCCTCCCAACTAAAAAGTGATAGGAAAAGGAAAAATGGCCTCACGGTGTGTGATAGGGAGTTTTATGTTGGCTATTAGGAAGAAATTCTTCACCAGAAGGGTTTTCAAATATTGGAACAGGCTCCTCAAGGAAGAGGTTAAATCACCATCCCTGGAGGTATGTAAAGGTGTGAGGATGTGGTGCTTAGTGACATGGATTAGCGATGGACTTGGCTGTGCTAGCTTAATAATTGGACCAGAATCTTCAAAGTTTTTTCCAACCTAAATGATTCTGCTACATGACACGGAAGACTTCTGTAGCAATATGATTTAAAACATTATGACCCACAGGCCTTGTCACTTGCCCATAAACCACAGTGTTTTATGGGACCATGCTATAACTGAAGAGAAAACAAAACTAGCATTTAAAAAATCTCAACCCCAAAAAAGTGCATTTTGTTGAACTACTTTTTTTTTTTTTAATTCTTGGTGAGGGCGGCATTCAAATTTATGTTTGTTAGTCAACTCAAGGTTCTTTTGTAGGCTATAGAAAGAAACTGGCATTTCCAGCATGCATCTCATCTCACTGCAGTGTAGATGTAATCTCAAACAAAGCAGACAAATCAGGCCTTGAAAGTGTCTATTTCTCTCCATGGACTATAAATGGAATGCAGACTGGCTAGCTCAGATAGATGCTCTGAATGTCTAAAGTTAGGTGAGACAAATCGCCCCCCTCCATCTGTTGCTGTTCCTCATATGGATTTCCCTTCTTTGTTGCTCTTATGCGTGAGGTTTCAGTGTAGAAGTGTTTGTAAACGTGTAGATGAGACATCCACACATTTCATGCAGTCTCTCTTGATTTCCACCTGCAAAAACCTTAGCTTGGGGTACAGGGACATTTTCTTTGGCAACAGTCATTCATGAAGTTCACATTTATTGTGCAACATTTGTCAAACTGTATTTTAATGTAGCTTTCAAATGCTGAAAATCTCTCTTCCAAGTAGGATGGTGAATGAAATATTTTTAGGACGTCAGCAGAGTGCTCCTGGTATTGTCTGACACAAAGTTGCTTAGCATTTCAAGCTGTGTCCAGATGACCAGCTGGAACACACTCCTGTCTGCTCTAATTATGTTCCTTCAGCTGTCCAGTCCAGAGACCGGGTAAGGAGTTCCATGTAGTTTCCCTGCCACACATAAATAGCATCATCATTGCCCCAACATGGAGCAGAGATATAGCTCCCAAATCTGTACTATTCCCTGTACCAGGGAAATTTACCAGGCAACTTTACCAGGCTTGTTTCTTCATAGACTAAAAAATGCTTAGATGTTCCTCTCCAGAAAATGAAGGTTAGTGGTCTGCTTGATGCCTCAAATGTTCTTAATGTTGCTTAATACAAACATAGGTTCCTCTCATGTTATTACATCCTTGTAAGCATTAGTGTGGTAGGTACACCCTACTTTTGAGGAAATCCGGAATATGTTCAAAACAAATTAGAAAAAAAGGAAGGGGAACAAAGAGGTTTGAAACCACAGAAACCAATAGCTTTTATTAGAATTTGAAATGTGGTAACACACTAGAGCATGTCTCAGCTTTGTTCTTAAAAAAATTGCACCATCACTGTCAAGATATCGGCTTTCTTGCAATTTATGCCATTTCTCTTCTAATATTAGCAGGTTTCTAAAAATCTCCTTCTGCTGCTTGAATATCCGAGACTGTAGTGCATTGCATTCTATTCTCCCTCTTTCCTCAATTTCACATCCTGGCTCTGTCCCCAGACTGATCAAGAGCTAAGCCTACAGATCTCAGACTCCTCAGTACCACTGCTGTGGCTCTTCATGGCTCATTAGCTGACCTCAGCAGCAAAGCAAGGTAGTCCTAGCAGGTTTTCATACTTCTTTCTTTTTCCCACAAACCTGGAATATTTCCCTGTATTTCTTCATTAGGTTCATGTCTGTGATGATCATTGCTCAACTTTCTATTAATACCCATCAACCTCAGCCTCTCTTACAAAGCTTTGATAGTGGCTCACACACAATGAAAAAAGGCATCATTTCGTTGTAGAAAGCCCTACAGATCCATTTGTTTTTTTCTAGGCTAGAAAGAATTTTTTGCACAAGTAACATGGACGTGTTTCCATAGCACCAACACAAATTTTCATCCCTGATCTGTAGCAGCTCACTCTATTGGGGCAACATTTCTTGAGAAACCTTTCTGCAAAATCCTAATGTTGATCCAGTTGGGTTTTTTTGTTTCTTTGCTTGCTTTTATATGTTCTAACTTTACTCACTTCAATAGCTTTATTAACTGGAGGGCTTTCACAGTTAGCCTTTTTCTGAGTAATAACACATATTCTTTTCCATGTTTTTCTGCTGTTTTCTTCCTGCATTGCTGTTCACTGTAAACAGGACATGAGTTTATTAACAGAAATGATAACTTAATAAGGTGATACAGTATTTCCCATTGTTGTGACAGACACTATTATGGTGACCATTCGGCTGTTCTAGGTAAACAGCTTGAAGTTGTCATTCATCATTTACTGAAGCATTTGTAAAAGCCTTGAAGCCCTAAACAGAACTGTTACTTTCTAGTCTGGCAAAGAGGTGAATAGCTGGGAACGGTAGCTATCCTTCTGGCTACCATATTACTTTGGAAAGCTTGCCCATTAAGAGGCCCTTTCTGACCCATGAACAGTCCTGTAATGCTTTGAATGTTCTCTGGGTAAAGAATGAATTGAAGAACATAATATTAAAATATTTATTCATAAAAATATTTATTACTAATGTATTTTTGGTAATATTTATTACAAAATAAGGGGGTTTATACTTATTACAAAAATGACACAGTTGCATGTCTTCTAGGGAATTCTCTTTCTCCTCACAAAAGCAAAGCATATCTTGAAACATAAAGTCACTTGCTAAATGAATGTTTTTGTCTCATGTGTTCACCTATGTACATGCTTCAATCATATGTAAGCTATCATTTACATGTTATATCAAGCTATACACTGGAGTAGGTTCCCCAGAGAGGTGGCCGAATTACCATCCCTGGAGTTGCTTAGAGGACACATATATGTGGTGCTAGGGGATGTGGTTTAGCACCAGACTTGGTAGAGTTAGGTAATGATTGGAATTAATGACCTTAAAGATCCTGTCCAACAGAAACAACTCTATGATTCTATGACTATTTGGTCTTTGGGGCAAGCCAGCCAGAAAGTGATGTTCTGGAAGACATTACAAGGCATGTCTTTGTAACACCTAACCTTTGCTTCAACCTCACTTCAGTAACCTGGGAAATTGACTGATACCCATCTTTACTCCTATCATATAGGTAGTTAATCAATGAAATCTTACCAGTGCTTACAAATAAATGCTTGTAACTATCTAAATGGGATGTCAAGAAGATAGGAGTCAGGCACTTTTCAATAGTGCTGAGTGATAGGACAAGGGGTAACGGGCACAAACTGGAACACAGGAAGTTCCACCTGAACGTAAGGAAAAAGTTTCTTATGTGGAGGGTGACAGAGCACTGAACAGGATGCCTGGAGAAACTGAGGAGTCTCTGTCTCTGGAGACTTTCAAAATCTCCCTGGATGGGTTCCCATACAACTTGTTCTAGACGAACTTGCTTTAGCTTGAGTGTTGGACTAGATGATTTCTGGAGGTCCCTTCCAATCCTTACCTACTCTGTGATTCTGTGATGCAGTTATGTCTTCATGACTACCCTATAGATGAGTTTTCACTTTGTATATGTAACCATGGTTGGAGAGGTTGGAAAAGTGCTAACTGCTCGTTGCTTCATGGAATTTTTTGGCGTTTACCTGGAACCTCAGGAAGTTTTGGGAAGGTGGATTGCCTCTTCTACTCTGAAATGACCTTACCAGAAGTTACCTATTTTCAAAGCTATCATTCTTCACATTTTTTCAGACTGTTACCTTATCCCTTACCCAGTCATATGTATTCTCTTATATATGACAGTAAAGCAAAATAAGACTCTGTTTCTTATTTGATATATATTTCATATACACATGCACACAAAGCTACATAAATAAGAATGGCTAAACCAAGGACATTCCTGCATGTTTATTGATGCTAAAATTAAATACCTTGCAGATCAAATGCATAAGCATTTTTAATCCTTTTTGTCTCCTTGCAGAGGGATATAATGTTATATTGTTAACCTTGGAATGTTTCAAGTTGTACTAGATATTAATATATGGTTCTGACCATGAGGATAATCAGTGCAATGGAACCACATGTGAAAACATTCTGCTTTGGTGCTATCAAGTAGTGTGTCTGATTTCCTCCAGGGGTTGCAAACCAGAATGAGATGTATGACTACTTTGAGAAAGAAAACAGGGATCAGGAGGGAAGGAAGAAAAAAAAAAAAAAAAAAAAAGAAGCAAATCAAATAATACCAGTTCAGAAAAAAAACATCTTAGTTTGGGTCTGATCTGCTGTAGCAGCACTTTAATATTTTGTTTAAGTTTTCATTATTTTTTAAAATCTGTTGTAGTGCATTGGTGCACATTTTGCGGTAATGGATGCAACAAACATCCTTCCAAATGAGACACAAGCTTATGTTCGGAGGACTTTCTATGATGACACAGGCGACATACGAGACTCTATTGACTTTAGAGGAACATGTGGTCCAGCTTCACAAAGAAACTATGCACAGATTAGGGCACAGCCCAGAAATCCAAGTTCAAGCCTCTGAATTTAACCAGAAAAGAAAACAGTTAACTTCTGGCTTTGAAAAGAAGGACGTGGCCTTGAGGCTGGAGACCTGAGCTATGTGAAAGAAGGCTTTGCTTACTTATTGCTCTTTTGAAATGAAAAATAGCTTGAGATACTTATTTTGAAATCCTTGCAGTGCTTGATTCTGGCAGAAAGCAAGATCAGCCTATTAAATGTTCCCTGAACCTTAACAAATTGCTGAATGAATGGACTGGTTTGGGTAGATGCTTTCTAGAAAGCACCACTGGAAAGACTGAAGAGTACTGGTCTGCTTGAAAGGTACAAAATGGCTTGCAAATTGCATTTCCAATGTTATCTTTTGTTCCTGTCATTTCCAGTGCTAACCGTTGCTCTATGTAGCACCTTCAGTTACTGTGACAGGCTCAAATTGAACAGACAGTCTTCTTTCTAAAAACCTTTTGCCTCTTATGCTGCACACTTAGTAGATTTTTATTTTGAGTCCTGCCTCAAATTTTAGCCTGTAATTCACTGCTCCAGGGAAAAATACAGTGCTTCCTTCAACCCACACAGTCGTGGAGATGTGGCGAAGAGGAGTCCAGCAGTAGAAAACATGACCTAGCTTCAAATACCTACCTTAATATAAATTCTCTGTGGACTCATGGAGAGGTTTGTCTGCTTCTCTGTAGTTCACTTTCTCTTCAGTAAAATAAGAGTAACAATGAGACCCTGCCCTTCAGAAGTAATCTTGGGGGATCATAACACAGACTGAAGAGTAGTTAGGCATGGAGGTTGAAACCACCAACTTTCTTAGGCAGATATAAGGCAAGGTGCAGCAGTTTCCATCACAGGATAGTAACCCACATAAGATTTGACAGGAGAAATGTAAGGATAGCTATTGTATTCACACTGACAGAGCATTTACTGCCTTTTGCTTATAACATCTTTACTGTTTGCAGACATTTCTACCAATTGCCAATGATGGACTCTTGCATTACTGAAGTTTTGCCACCAATTAGAGTTGAATCAGTCTTTGTGTGTAGATCATTATCATATTGAGATGTTTACGCGCACAGCAAGAAAAACAACATTTCCTCTGAAAGAATATGATTCAACAACTACAGACAGCTTTCTATAGCCTTGAAAAGTAGGTCAGTAAATCAAATCTCTGAAAACACATTGCTTTTCTATGGATTGCTGAAAGAAGACAAAAATAACCTCACTCAGTATATTTGCACCTTTATTTCTTGTTTACAAAATCAGTTATTGACAATCTAACTTTATTTCTCGCTGAATCCTTCTTCATCATTTAAGTCTACCAAATGAAAATTGTACATTAGGAGATCCTACTTTTCAACAAAACAGTAGACTTGGTTCTCTGTGCCCTTAAAAGCATGGGGGGGGAGGTGCATGTTTTTGGTTTGATATTTATCATTTCTTATTAACAGGAGGTTACAAGTGGACAAAAATTGTATCAACATAAAAAAATAAAAAATCTTGCAAATGTTACAGTTCTGACTTGCCTTTCTTGGCACCTGTGGAGGTTTTGCTTGAGTGGAATCTATAGTCAAATTCATAGCTGAGGTGGGAAGTCACAGCTATGGAAGTCAGAGATCTTCACAGCAAAATTCAAGCCTGGTAAGCAAAGGTTGTGTCACGTTTTACTGAGATTTTTCTTCCATTCACTTCTTGCAGTAGCAACTTCAAATATATGTAGGAATGGGTCAGCTTAAGAGAAGCTCTTGGTCTGGTGAAGTTCACAGCATTAACGTTTAAATTGAGCATTTCAAAAGCTAAATATTTGTAGAAAACAATCTTCCTCTTTAGTTCATACCATTAATTCTTCCTGAAGTGAATAAAATTTTCCAAGATTTTTTCTTTTCCTGTAACAGCCTTCATCAGGATACAAAAACATAAGGTAAAACTCAGGGGGAAATTCTCTGAAACTGTTCTTCTATTTTTAGTCTTAGTAGGAAAGCAACATTTCTAAAAAAACATCGTTTGTTTTTCATTGGAGTTTTTTAGCTTTGGTTTTGGTTGTGTTTTGTTTTGTTCTTGTCAGAATCAAGTGAAAACTTTACCTCTGGAAACATGCTTTTAAGACTTTTAAAGACTGTTACACTTAGATGAGCCCATTCATGTACAATACGCAACTCACCATGCTTGCATGTCTGTCTTCTTTTCTAGTTTTGTGTATTTCCCTGAATAACTACTTCTTCTTACAGCCTCATCCACTGTAATTTTGTTCTTTTTTATTTGCCCTTTGTTCTTGCCCAAAAGTTATTCATTTAGGACCTTTGTCCATTGGAAACGCAATTTGTTTCCTTGGGAAGTAAGCAGGTACAACGTAAGATGGAAGGGACCAAGAAGTTTTGTGTAAGGTATTCCATGAACGTCAGAAGATTATACAGAGCAACCAAGAGATTTTGTGAATGATTTAATGCCAAAGTATAACATTTTATGTCTTCAATGTAGTTCTTCCTTAGTGGCAAAAATGGAAGAGATAAAGAGTACAGAAACACAAAGAGAAATATATAGGAAGAACCAATAATTCTTAAATTTTTTGCTCTATTTTTTTTTCAGTGTTAACAGAGGGGGAAAAAAATAAGAAAAAAACAACAAAAGCATAATGGCAGATGAGAGACCTGCAAGGAATCACAGGATGTTAGAGGTTGGAAGGGACGTCTGGAGATCATTGAGTCCAACCCCGCTGCCAAAGCAGGACCATAGAATCTAGCACAGGTCACACAGGAACGCATCCACATATGTCTCAAAAGTCTCCAGAGAAGGAGACTCCACAACCTCTCCAGGGAATCTGTTCCAGTGCTCTGTGACCCTCACAGTGAAGAAGTTCCTCCTCATGTTGAGGTGGAACTCCTTGTGATGTAGTTTATATCCATTGCCCCTTGTCCTATCACAGGGTGCAACAGAGAAGAGCCTGTCCCCTCCCCCCTTGACACCCAGCTCTCAGATATTTATAAACATTTATTAAATCCCTTCTCAGTCTTCTCCTCTCCAGACTAAAAACACCCAGATCTCTCAACCTCGCCTCACAGGGCATGTGCTCCAGTCCCTTAATAATCCTTGCAGCCTTCTGTTGAACTCTCTCAAGTAGATCCCTGTCCCTCTTGAACTAGGGAGTCCAAAAGTGGATGCAATATTCCAGGTGAGGACTCACTAGGGCAGATTAGACAAGGAGGACAACCTCCCTCAATCTGCTGGACATGCTCCTCTTAATGCACCCCAGGATCCCACTGGCCTTCTCAGCCACAAGGACACATTGCCGTCCCATGAATAACTAGGGGAACATCTGAAATGATACAAAGCCCAGGGAAAGTCTGGGCATAGCGGTCAGTAACACACAAAAGTAGGAACCAGGAAGGAAATGGTAGAAATGGGGAATATGCATTCCAACTCCTAGCTGAAACTAGGAAAGGAAGGACAGCATAGGAGGAATGACCATCAAGGAAAGAAGAATTAAGTGGGGCAAAGTAAGAACTAAAGATATTGGAGAAGTGAGCAACTAAACATGCTAATGAGTGAAAGGCAGCAAGTTTCCAGCTGGTTTAAGGCATCCACATGCCTCTCCTGACTACCAGCCTATGACTGCTGTTGTCTTGGTTCCATAGCCTTTGCTTACAAACCTTCTCTTGTGCTGCTGCTGGTGATCAACATGTGGAGACCTTTGCCAAAGGATGTGCTATCTGGGAAAGCTCCTCCCTCTGGGATTGAAGAGAAGGCTGCCCATGACTGTCTGTCTGGTATTCACTGTTTGTACTGAGTGCTGCCTAGAATACAGTGGCTGCATGTACTCTGTGTATCATACAGTCTAGCTAACACAAACAATAAGCAAACAATTAAGTACATCAAACACTGCATGCTCAATGTAACAGTACAATTAGTCCATTGTCTTTTTTTCTTTCCATAATAAGCACCAGTCTTTCTTTGAGAGGTGGATTGACACTGTTGGATTCACCTAGAAAACAATACCAATGATAACAAGTAATTTTAATGACAATTCTTACTGTGGTGTTTTGGTTTAAGCATTGCTCCAGTTGAAATCTGTCTTCCTAGGAGTTTGTGGGCAGAGTCTTGATAAGAGTCTGGAATTCGTTGTGCTCATGATAGGAAAAAAGGCTGTGAGACTCGGTAGATTGCTTAGACTTGATCCATTTCCTTGAACTGAATGAATGTCTAATAGATTGGCTTCTGTTTATTCTGCAATTACAAATCCATTTATTGCAAGGAAGGCCATAGAGCAAGAACACTATTCTTACTATTCTGTAACACTCAGAAAGCAGTCAGTGATGTGGTTCACTGTATGACACTTACCTTTTGCCCTTTTTCTTTTTCCTTATAATTTGTTTGTGTGTTTTGTGAGTACCTGAAATTTGTTTGCTGTTAGTTCCTCAGTTTTCTTGTGGTGGGGTTTGGCAGTACATGCTATGACATGCCACTCTCTTCCAGGTCATCCATTATTGCATAAATTTGAGGAGGTTCTTAATAGCTAATGTGAAACAAAGGAGTAGTCTCAAGCCATTTGCTTTTGACAGGTGTCCACATTAAAAAGAACCTTCCACATATTTGGCAGCTGGAGGTCAGTGATAAAAGGTTCATGGGACAATGAATGTGAACTTTTAGATCAGAGTCTGTATGCTTTGGTAAATCAAAACATTGCAGTTTTCCACTGTCCTTGCTCAGGGATAATAAAAGGCTTTGTTTTAAGAGCAGCTAGACCTGTACCTCTCATAAGCACTAACACCTTAAGATCATCATACTCTTACAAGACTTTTAGTAACTGGGACATAGAATACATTGAAATTATTAAAACATCTACCCAATTACTACTGAGGAAGAAAGACATCTAATAATATAATGAGATTTAAAGAAATTAGTTTGCAGATGTCTGTGAATTCTTGATGCTATCATATTTTAATATGATTGTGAACAATGTTAGGCACAATAAAGGATGCTAAATCAGCATCAGCCTGCATAGCACTGGATGTAGTTTGCCTTGAACTGCAGTGGTTAATGGCTCTCTTCAGCATGGTTACAGAATGCTTCCTCCTTCATCCCTGACACATTGCCAACCACTATCCAACAAAGTTAAAGTATCAGGAAAAGTTTCTGATTTTTTTACCAGCTTTTGCTGATGAGAAAGCTTCATATGCTAATACTTTCTTAGACAAGAAAGCACAAGAAACAGAAAGTCAGTGTTCCTGCATTCTCTATTAGACCCAAATCTTACTCAAAAAGCTGTCAAAACAAACTCTCAGACTAATCCATTTTACTTTTGACTCAGTCTGCACTCAGCTTTTGCATAGTCCTGGCATTCATTTCCTCCAGCTTCAGTTTCAGATCATCACATGAGTACCAAGGAAGACAGTGAAATCACATGCTCAGACTTTTCAAGTTCTTTTAGTTGTACTGTAGTTTATTTTGTCTCCAGGAAGGATATCATTCAAACTTGAGTACAATCTATGCAATATGGGCTGGTGTTTTTTCCAAATTCTCAAAAAAAAAAAAAAAAAAAAAAAAAAAAGGAGTGAAAAGATGCAATATGGCATAAAAAAGAATAGTTGATCTCCATCTTCTCTACTGAAAGCATCCCACAGATCAAATTTGGTCTTGTGATGATCAGCTAGAGTGCAATCAATTAGAAGTATCTTTCCTCTGAGTACTGAAAAAAAGAGAACTAAATAAATATTTATAGATTACATTATAATATCATTACTCTTCCCAATTTTAATTGAAAATGGGCTTTTATTTGAAATTTGCCAATTTTATCTTGTAAAAAATCTATGAGATAAAAAAAAAAAAAGGAGTAAAATGTCATTTAATGAGAAAATGGAATTCAGAGTGCATATATGTCCTATCTGAATTTCTGAAACCTTTCAAAGCAAGTTAGAGTAGGAGAGATACTATGTTGCACAGATGGTTGATTGAACTTTTATGAGTGTAGTTAACAAAGAATGGGAATGCTGTACAACATAGGATTTGCCTAGGGGAGAAAAAATATATATCAGAGGCAAAATATGGATGATTTATCCCAAAATATCTGACAATGGAGGGTGTAGAACTGTTATAATCATGTTCAGTACATCTACTTAAGGCCATAATAAAATTGCTAAATGATCTAGAAGTGAACTGCAAGTGCCCTTTCTGTAAAAGTATTTATCTAGTGGGAACTCTGTAGCCTGTTTCAGCTTCTACTGTGCCTAATAGAGCTTTGGAATTAGGTATACTTTGGAAATAAATAAATGACAGGACAATCAGAAGTGTGAAATTTCCTTAAACCTCTTGTTCCAGAGGGCCTCCCTCCGAGGTAATTCTGAAGTAGTAGAAGTAACATTCCCTAACTCTCTACATATCCTTCTGGACACACTTGTTTGCAGTGGTAAAACAAACCTGGGAAGATGAACCTGAATCACACACATGGTTTAAGAGTGCTTTTTCCACAAACACTCCTCCAGAGCTGTATGAAGTTGCATTTAGCAAAAGCACAGGATTAGAACCAGGCAGTTATACTAGACCATAGTCTGCCATATTTTCTTACTCTAGAGACAAATGCATATTCTAGAGGTAAAGATGACCCTCAAAGCAATTTACTTTAATCATCAGAGTTTAGATGAATAAGTTAGGAGACCATTCTCCATATATTTCAGCAGCAGACAGACTACTCTAAGGGTTATTGTATGTACATCCCCACATGAAGTCTGGCACTTAACTGAATCATCCTGATCAATGGAGAATTAGGTTCTTAATCTCCAGAAAGCAACCTGCATTGCAGGGGACCAAAGCTTTTTTATCAGAAGTGTTTCTCTCCTCCCTGGCCTTTCCTCTCTCTCCACACCACCATGTTATGATTACTTAAAGGAAATAGGACAGCTCTGCTTTTTTATTTACCCATCTTGGTTAAGTGCCTAAGTCAAATGAGGTAGAATCAGGCCTAGGCCCTTAACTTGCAGATCTAAATGTACATGCTAAAAATAAACAGCCCAAATACCTGCCATACTAGCATGTGATGAACATGAGCTCCTCATGTAGTAATGTAGTATCATTCTCTTATTGTTTTTGGCCATCTGCAAAAACAAGTCTTCATAAATATTCTCAATTAATGTATTTATCGCCTAGGCAAATTAGCATCACTTTTTATGATTGGAATATTTCAACCAGCAGCTGAGCCCTTTGTACTGTGTGTTCCTTTGTAATGGATAGTCTATTGCTATCTCACTGCATCAAGCAAACCAGAGACTCAGTTGTGCTGTAAATATAAACAGAATTAATACGAGACAGGGTGGCTAGCCATTGTCACCCAGCCCAAGAGCGTGGTTGGATATGTGGCAAAGTAAATTAATGGGCAACTGTGTGGAACCTAGCCTTACTTTTTGTGCTGGTTTAACATAGCCTGCTCTAACAAGCAAGCCCCCCAGACGCAGATCAGGTGGGGAAGTAACACAAAAATCCCTGGGCTGAGATAAGAAGTTTAATGTAAATAATACAGTGTACAATTACCTTAGGTATTTCAAAGAAAAACACAGTAAAAGCAGAAGCAGCAGCTGAAGCTAGTGATAAAACAACTCCCCTAAAGACTGCAGCCAGCCCAGCAAGAAAACAACACCCCAAAATGGAAATTAGAAGCAGCAACCAGAAACAGGAAGCCTCTCATATTATGGTACTAACTACAAGCCCTGTAATACTCGCTCCATTCAGCACTTTTCTTTTAAAGCTGGCATGACATCAGCGTTGTATTGAATACCTACCAACAGGTCCAATGGGCTAATGCCATGACGCCTTTGTGGTGTGACCTACTCTGGTCCTCACTTGGATAGCAAACATTAACAATGTCGTTTCTTTAAATAGCAGAATGGAGCATCTGAGTTGTGAAATTTAAAATTTAGAAGCACAATGCCACCTCAGTATCTCTGAAGCCAGGTTGCAGCCAGTGATATGCCTTTGGAGGTCTACCATGATAACCAAAACCACAATCCAACCTTACGTAATGTCCCATTAAAAACAAACAAACAAAAGGCAGAAGTACTAGGAGTACTAGGTAGGAAGCACTGCAAGAAAGAACGACAGTGTGCTGCTCTGAGTGATAAATTCATAACATATTTTGTCCTTTATGAAAACATAGCTACTTTTTTAAACAGTAGGAAAAAATGAAGCAGTGCAAGGGGGAAAGGTTACATGTCTAGTATTTTGTGTGTGAAAGTATGTGTGGCATGTTCTTAGGGTGACTGCAAAAATTTAAGTTCATTTTTAGCTGTGTGGATCAAAGATCACAAGCTTCTTTTGGTTCTGCTTCGCAAAAGTTATGAATCTGCTCCATCTAGCTAGGAATGTTTTTGACTCATTTACGTAGAGCCTGTAGCTAGAATTCATGCTTTTCTCTAGGTCATTTGAAAAAAATATCCCATCAATGTGGATGTAGCGTCAGAAAGAGCTTCTATACTGTTCCTGACTGTGGCATAGGGCATGATTGAAAACTGCTGCCAGTCTCCTGAGGTCTCCTGAGCCTGTCTCCTGGGAGTTCATGGCTGAGAATGGCATCAGTGAAGATTCTCTTTGAAAAGAGACTTCTAGCTTAGTAAAGTTTGCAATGGATTCTGATAGTTTGGATAAGCATTTGGGTTTTGTCATAAAATCTTAATTAATCTGAATAAAGCTGCTTCAGCTTTGCTGAGTTTCAGAGGATTTTTGAAGCATATCCAGAAGCTGAGCCTGAGAGGTTACTACACTCTTTTGTATTTTCCCATTAGTTACCCATCTCTGCATGTCATGATGGCACTTCATCTGCCCCATATTGCCACTTTCGCATGTCATGAAACATGGCAAAATTAGCCTGAGCATATCCCTTGCAGCAGACCAGTAATTGAGGTCAGCTCTGAGCAAATCAATCACTTATGCCCTGCCTCACTTCACTTCAAGTATACAATGTATGTTGATTTATCCCATGCATTGATAAAGTTCTCTCCATCTCTTCCAAACCTGATGGACAAAATAATGGATAACAAAATTTGCAAGTTTCAAAAATCATATGAACGATGCTAGTGTGAAAATTATGGGGGGAAATTTCCAGAAGAAAATAAACCTGAACTTTCACAGGGCTCTTTCATAACTGAAACATTGCTTTGGATTTTTACATCAGAGTTACCTCCCTGATGGCAGTTTATTCTTCCCAGTGGTTTCCACACAGATCTGATGAGTAATGTGAAAATCCTAAGCAAGGAGGTTGCCTACAAGGAGCAGCTCTCAGCCACCACAGAATAACTTGCCATGGGAAAATACCCTGACTGAATTAAAAGGAAAAAAAAAAAAGGCAATACTATTTTTAAAATTAAATAATTGCTAAAATTATAAATAATTCCACAGGGTGGAGTCACTCCAGACAAATACTCACACAATTGTCCTTGCCACAGTAGTGAATTTTGCCCCACACAGACAAGTTCTGGAGTTACACATGAGAACCCAGTGAGCGCTGAACAGCAGAAGCTAAAACAGGCCAAGCCCAGCATCATTCCCATGGTAATAGAGGGTAAAAATGAAGACAGCAAGTGGTGGTAAGGCCCCATACAATTGTTTCTTCTTGATGAGAAGAACAGAGGGAAGGAATGTTCACACTAAAGATACTAAATGTATGCCACAGCAGCACAGATTTTGACTCCCATCTTGCACTTTCACCATCCAAACAGGCTGCTTTGTTTAAAAACTTCAAAAACATGTTACTTCAAGTATGTTTATTGGTAGGCAAGCTTCTCTTTCACTCTGGTCAAATTCCAAACTGGATAATTACAGTCTGTCTGCTGAAAACTCCCACCATAATTTCATTTGTCTCTACTGTTTTAAGCTGCTGTGCAGAATAGCTGCACGCTGAAGAGCTTCCCTGTAAAACTGGGTGAAACAATTACATATGCCAGCAAAAAAGACTCCTTAATCTGTTTTTAAGTTTGGAAAGCGCTTCAGATTTTACCTGACTGAAAGATGGAGTTGCCTATAAAAGATTCTAAAGCATGCGTGTTTGCATACAAACCTGTATATTAAACTTACCAAATATACTTGTAATGCATGGTCTTCATGAAAGCAATGCTTTAGGAAAAAAAAAAAAGGGAAAGAAAAACAAACAAACATAACCCAAATCAAAAAAACAACCACCACAATAAATTCAGTATTTGGGGGGGGGGGGAAACAACCAACCAACCAACCAGCCAAAAACCCCAACCAACCAAAAAACCCCAAACAAACAAACCCCACAACAACAAAAAACACCAAACAAATGGGGGGGGGGGGGGGGGGTGAGGATCAGGAAAACACACATTTATCATTATTTTCTCATTGGTTTATCTACAAAGATTCATGGACTATGGTCTCTCTAGAAAGAGGCTATTCCACCCATATCCCATCCACATACTAGCTGTGAATTTCATCCTCTTCACGTGCTTTCCCAAGAAATTGTCTGCACTAACCTTTGTTGATAGGTGTCACAATACTTCACAGTCAAAAGCCCCAGCATATGTTGTAAATAGCAATAAGACTCGGTTTTGCAGATATTTTTCTTTTTATACTACACTGGGAATTCTGTCAAATGAAAGAGCCTAAAGTTCACTGCTTCTGTATGGCTTATCAAGCTAACAAGTGAACTGGATATAAATATCCCCACTGCATTTATCAAGGTGTGAAATTGCACAATAAAGTAAATTTTGGTGATGAGAAGATACATTTTTGATGGCCTTTCGATACAACATCAGCTGCAGGGAAAGGGTTCCTCAGTTATTCAGCACTGTCCATCCTCAGGATCTAAACAGGACATCTCAGCCTCAGATTTTACTCTTGGTTACCTGCTCCCTTGACAATATTGTGCACTCTGTCCACACAATGCAGTCATTCCCTTCCAGCTGATGAACTCCGGGTATACCTATGTCAAACAGCAAAGTATTTTGATTGCAACATAGGCCTTTGAACTAAAACTCCAGAGGAATGTTGGCACAGGATTAACAATACCGAGCAATTAGCTTAAGTGCTCTCCCACTGAAATGTAATCACCCTCCGCAATAAACCATCTCCTACTCAAAAGAGCAAAGAGAAGATGATTTTGGCTAGAAGTCACCTGGTGGGGGGTCTATGAACGCCTCACCAAAAGACTAAAGAGGAGGAGGAGGACTAAAGAGGTGCCACATTTGCCCTCTGGCAACTATGAATGAGTGAATGAGTCCTCTCCGGCCCCCAGGCAGTGGTCAGCTGCATCAAGGAGCCTACTCGCTAGTTGGCAAGGGTGTGGAACCTCTCATGGCTTCTCTTCTTGAGTAAAAATAGGAGGCCTAGAAATACTGTGCAAAACTACTTTGCTTATGCAGTCCGCAAGCCTCTGTACATTACATATTACAACATCTGGGTAACAAGCTGGTGAGCAGTCATCCAGTAGATCCTTCACTGCATTTTGCTGTGCTGCTTCCTTTCTCATGCACTCAAAGCACTCTGTTAATTGAGGCTCCACTAAACACCATCAAAGACAGAACATTATTATATTCTACTAGATGTTGCAAATACTCTGATATCTTCCTATATAGTCAGACAAAGTCTTTGGTGAGAACAAGCTATTATAAGGACTTCAGTGATGCAAGCTGACAGGTAAAGAATAGTATTTCATGTTACACTTCTAACAGTGGTGCTTATGCCATCTTTTCCCACGCTGCCCAAAGCTAAACACAAGTAAATAGGAAACATTCCCAAATAATATTGGTCTATTCCCAAATAAAAACCTCTTACTTATTAACTTGGAATAGCTTCCCTGGTGACACATCTGAGAATAAGATATTAGCGAAAGAGGAAAGTGAGCTCTCCTTCAGCTGCCTTTGCTTTAGAGAAAAGGCAGATCTACACAAAAGTCAACAAAACAAGTGCCAACCAATCCTCACAAATGAGAAATGGGGAATGATAAGCTGGACTTAAGAGAGCAATAGCATTACAAAAATTTTGACAATAGGCAAGAGTCACATGCCTAAAAATGTATTTCCAGTAAACTCTGGAGAAGCTAAATTGGAGCCTACATACTGTGTAATACTGCCTCTCCAGTTTCTGTGACCAGGTGATTCAGGTGTTTATCACATCTCAGGCATGTTTTCCTCCATTTTGTTCCCTTACACTGAAACAGGTATAACAGTAATTCAAACATTCATGACAGATGCCTCTAATTCCTTAACAACAGCAATTCTACAACCTCCTCATAACCCATTCTAGACCACACTATCCTAAGAACAAATAAGGCAGCAAATACTAAACCCAGTCCTTGCTACATAACCAAATCTTTCTGACTCAAATGGAATGCACTAGTGCTGGCCTTATGCTCAGCAGGAGTAGAAAAAATCTGATTACTATTTTAGTTTGCAGAATGATCTCCTGGTATCAATATACCATTAGATTCTTAGTATCTAGATTTCCTCTCTACCTCATCATTCACTGCTGATGAATGTAGTGGAGGACTAGAACCATTCATGCCTCTCAGTTTGAGAAGAAACCATTGGTAACTTCTATGAACACAGACTTTTAACCTTCTGTCTAAATTAATCCTAATGCTGTTTCTCTGGATTGTGGGCCACATGATAATGTATCAAAATTAATTCTAAAAAATCAAGATGGTGGGTTGGTTTTTTTGCAATGGTTTGAATCAGAACAAAATGGGTCAAACTGAACCAGTGGGTTAACCTGGCTATTTTCCCAGCACAGAAATAAGGGAAAAGTAACACTCAAAAACTCAAGACTGAGACCAAAAATAAAAAAAAAAAAAAAAAAAAAAAAAAAAAAAAAAAAAAAAAAAAGAGGAGGTAAGAATAGAGTTTACTGATAAAAATTGGATAAACATGGTACAAAATGTGTAATTACCTAAGCCTGTTTGCAGAAGCAGCACAACACAAAGCAGCAGCAAGCAGAAGCAAGCAAGCCAAAAGCCCAAGCCAGAAAACTGTTCCCCATCTCTCCTTGTTCAGCAGAAAAGACAACACTTCAAGCCCCATAATACTTTGCTCCAGTTACTGTAGTGGTGTGGTCACAGTGTCCACATGTAGTTCAAAGCCAAGATGTTTCAAGTGAAGATGTTACAAGCGAAGACATTAACTCCACAATACAGTTCAAAGCGAAGACAAGTGAAGACAAGAGAAGACCTTTATTGCATTACACAGTTAACATATATTTTTCTAATGCAGTGTTGTCACACACTAATTGGCTACCTTTCTACTGACATGTGCTTAAGCAAAGCATGCAATAGGTTAATGCTAGTAAACAAGCTTCTTAACATATCCAGCCAAATTCTGCCTGGTCTCTCTCTCAGTTACTGATAAGGTGTACATTCCTAAACTCAAGACAAAACACAGCCATCCCAGAGCTATCCGAAAGCAACCCTTCTCCTAGAAGTTAGCACTTTCATTTTTGCAGCTGGCATGACTGCAGCATGGTATGAATAACAGCAGCAGGTTCAATTCAATCCATGACAAGCTTCAGCTGCTCCTTCTGTAAAGAACATTTTTCTATTGTCATTCACAGTGAAAAAAATACAATGATCTATTGCAGGAGTGAATGTAAAATTAAGTGCCCAAAAAGAAGATAGTGTTTCTAAAGTGATCCCAAGCGGGCCTGTGAGGACCTCTGAATGACAGTGTTCTCCCATACCTTCCACCTCTCACCCAAAGCACAATACAGTGCTCAGAGCCTTTGCATTCCTCAATGTTGTTGCAGTTTTAAGAAAATATTTTTTTAAGTTGGGTGTCATTAGCAGCAAGTATCTCTCATCAAATTAAAGAGGGACTATTAAAGAAAGGTGCAGTGAAGCTAGGCTTTGTGACTCTGCCAACAAACCTGCCCACTTGCAATGCTGCTGTGCAGAACCAGACCCACAGAATATGGAACTGTACATCAGAATCTGTCCCATTTGGCTCTTGTGCAGAGTCTGATTACATGAGTCTCAGGCATGAATGTATCCACTCGTGGTTATTTGGCCCTTTCCATTGTACTGTTTTCCACAATGAGACAAGGTTAAGAAAGCAGCTGGAGAACTGAAGCATGAGGGGAAAATGGAAAAAGGCATCATGTCCATGACCACACTGGCTGAGGACAAGTGAGCAGGCACTGGAGTTTGGTCTCCTGGTGCAGTCAGCCAGCATTGCCCCAGATGGCCCAAATAGTTTCAGTACTTGCTCCCTTCCATTATTCATGTCTAGTGGTCAAGTTTGAAAGGTTACTGTTGCTCAGACCAGATCCCTAACTCTGTCAGGTCAGTGTTCACATCTTTCTGCCACAACCTACATGAATACTAAATTCTGTTGTAAGAAACAGTCCTTAAAACTAAACACATTTGAAACTGCCTGTATTTGTTTTTATTTTCTATTCTTTCTGATTTCTCTGATCTTCTTACTCTTTTCTTTTTTTTTCTTTATTGTTTTGCTTCACTATTTGCCCTGTTTGGATCCCTGCAATTGACTGTCTGTCTTCATCCTCCAGGCTGTCTTCAAAATCCCTCTAAATCTTACCTCACCAAAAAACCAATTCTCTTTTCTCCTCTCTGCTGTCCTCTGTTTTACCTTGTGTTTATTTGTTTTGAATCATTTTCTTTTTACATTTCAAGCTCTTCATTGCAATGACAATGCCTGCATGTGTAAAATGTATCATTTATGGAATCCAGTGTACCATTGTAAAGTTTTGAAAACACAGGTATGTCCTTTAACTGGATGTTGAAAGGGGGCTGCTATTTAAGTGCTGTTAGAGTAGAAGCAGGCACATACTTGCTAGTTTGCATGCTGCATTTCAGATCCTGGAAGTAGGTTTGTCCCACATCTGAAAAGTTTTATATGGTCCTGGTTGGGTGCCAGGTTGGACTTGATGATCTTGGAGGTCTTTTCCAACCTTATTGATGCTATGATTCTATGATTCTATGATAATTCTATGATGCCATATAAGAAATAGAAGGTAGTTTTTACAATCAAAATAAGCTCACATTAAGTGTGCTGCTATAAAGGGGAAATAAGCAAATAGATATTATGGTAAGACCTTGTGCCAGCACCTAACCAGTTCACCTTTTCCTTCCCCCATTTAAGCAGGCAGTCAATAGCCATGAGACCTGCTCTTTAGTAAGGTGGAGTGAAGGCAATGCCTTTGGGAGGCAGAGATTTATGCTCACTGACATATGACTTGGCTGAAAATCAAGCGAAGAAATGTTCTGGCTTGGATGATATTATTTCATTTCACTTAATTGTTATCAATGCTGATCTTTGCAGGAGCAAGGGAATAGTTGCTGCCTGCTCTGCTTTGATTGCCCAACCATTCCATGTGAGCCCTTCACGACTTGCTTTCGAGGTAGAGAGCTCCCCAGTACCTCCACTTCCAACATTTTCGTGTGAAAAGGTGAAGGTGGTTGTCTTTTGAGAGTGATGTTTATTAAGATTAATTTATGGAACATTTCTCCCAATATGCAGTTTAAAGCATTGAAACCAAATGTGGCTGTCTTCTTACCAAGAATTTATGTCAATAGAGCAAAGAAGACTTGAAATTCTGGCAACAACTTTCTGGCTGATTGGCCATATGCATATTTTCAATGCCAGTGTATCTCAAATCCCCATGTAAACAAATCACAATTATTTTCCTTGTAGATTAACTAATTTATTAAACAAACAAAACCAACAATGCTTCAACACTTCTTACTTCGATCTAGATGATCCTTACTTTATTTTCTAGGAGAGTCCTTGAAATAGTGGCTGTCTGAAGTGGTAGAATTATCACATACTTTAACTGTCAGCTCTGCTGAAATAGCACAATTAGACCACGACTGATGTGGCTTTCTAAAAACCAAGCTTACATTTTAACCTTAAAAGAGTCTTTGTCCAAGAAATTAATCTCACTCCTTACACACTAATGAAGAACACCGTGGCATGATAAATCATGTACTGTGTAATGCACAGATCTCTGAACACTACAAAACTAAAGGAACATAGGAAATACAGTTTGAAGTTACAGAAAGTTTTGTTCATAATTACACTGTATGAGCTGATCATCTGTTAAGCAAACAAAAATATCTCCAGGCAGAGAATTCAAGTTCATGTTCCTGGTATTTCTTAACAACAATCAGATGAAGGAAAACATTAAGGGCAGATCTGCAAATCTTCCCGTGAAATGCACAGGAATTAAAAAGTCTGCTTGCCTGAAGGAATATTAAGTGAATAAGCAATTGCAAGTCACACTACAAAACAACTGGAGCTGCAATCATGTGCTGTGTAACTGCCTGTTTGGGACCTTTGTTCACTCACAAACCCAGTTTCAGTGATTCTAAGTGGTAGGTCAAAAACACTGAAGCCACAGAATGCAAATGTCTAGATTAAAGTTATTCTGCAGGCTCAAATCAACTTGGAAAAAACAGGGTCTTTGTACCAGTAGATATTGTAAGGCAGACACTAACTGCGCATGCTGCAGTCTTTGTCTTTTGCACTGCCGTGCATAGACATTTTCTCCAGTTTTTTTGCCCTTTACTTCAGAAAAAAGTTATTTTCCTCACTTCATTATTGTTTCATTTAAATTGAAATTCAGGATGTGTCTTCTCTTTCTCTCTGGATATTTACTAAAACTAGAACATTCATCTTAAATATCATGCACCTTATCACACCCCCAGATTTTGATTTTGCTATGAAGTCCTGTACCTGATGGGACAAACCAGCACCACCAGCCGCAGCCACAGGCTTTTGCTCTGCTATCAACTATGAGTTTGCTATTTGTATGCTGCTCCTGCCCATCACAGTCCAGTTTGTAGTCAGGTGGAGGTATTGAATTTTCCAGGTTTTGGGGAAGAACCCATTATGGTAGTGCACAATGGTGAAAGTCCAGCAGCCCATGCAAATATAGAATAGAGAAAGGCAATGACTCAAGACAAGTAAGCTAAGAATATTTTCATCCTTCCTTGCTGTGACAGACTTGACTGAACCCTAGCAAAACCAAGGCTAATTAATTTCCTATAATTTTCCAGAGTACTGAGAGCATTATTTGCAGAGCACCTTGGCTTCCCTTTTGCACAAAGGCAGTTTGCCACCACCAAGAAAAAAAAGGCATCCAGAAGCAACTGCTATCACCCTACAGGAGAGCAGGCACCCATGGAGAGGTGGCATTTCGGTTCAACACCTTTATACTTCAGTGGCACATCTAAGATGATTCCATGAGCAAGAGCCAAAGCAGTCTGGCAACAATCCTGCTAGGAAGTTCACACTACTTGTCCTTTACACTTTGGTGGGGTATTTTTGTGTGTGTTTGGTCCTAAGCACTTTTCCTAAAGTGTAGTCTCATACTAGCAGCCATTCTCCCCCTGAACCTGGTCTGGCATCTACCCTTTTTTACTGCAGTGGCTTTGAGCAAGCCACAGAATGTCTCCTGCCCTAGTGCCACCTGAGCTGCACCCTCCAGCCATATGACACTATGCAAGAATATAGAAGTGGGAAGTGCATGCATCTGTTCTGAATTGCCAAGATCTTTAGTTGTGTCTGAACAACAAAGAAAAGCAGAATGCTGATAGTTCAAGAGTTCTGCCTGTTTAGGCACAGCAATTGGGCCCTTAATCCATGTATGGGCTGCAGTACAATTTAAGAACAGAAATGTCATGGTCCTGCTGTCATGCTGTTTAGAATCAATAGCTGCAAATCCAACTATTGGAATTTTTTCCCCTGGCCTGCAAAGGGATCATACTCTTAGAACATGAAATACTGCAAGTCACAGTTAATTTTCAAACCAACAGCTGATTGGTTTTGGTGAAATCACATCTATAAACCAAAAAATCCTGAAGAAGTGTTTTAAATGTCTACAGTCCTAAGTTTGTATTAGCAACACAATAATAATTGTTGGGATAGTTAGCTACAGTTGGAAGGAAATGTAAGATGTTACACTTACCACATCCATGTAAACTCAGCCACGTTGTACATATACAGCTGCTGTCATCATAAATACAAAGGGAAACTGCATTTCATTTCCAACAGGCTGAGTGCCTTGCTTGGCCCATTGCAGCCAAACAGCTGAAGCACCAAGGTCCCTGGAGCAGTCCTGGTTTAACTGCTGTTTTCTTATTAGGTCATACAAAGACAGAAACGTTGCACAGCAGCAACTGTTTTACAAATGCAGTTGCTAATGGTGATGTAAGGCAGCACAGGAATCTGCAGCACAGCTTGGACTTGCATTTTAGGCCGTTGAGCTCTTTGTATGGCCAGATTACTGTTGGGTACAAATTGGACCAAATTGTGTACATTCAAAGACTATTTTATTATGGGGTTTGGTTTGTTTATTTGGGGTTTTTTGTTGTTGTTGCTTGGCTTGTTCTTTTGTTTTGCTTTTTAAAATATCCTCATTTCTTAATATTTTGATCCACAATATTTATATTGCAATTTTGTAGTACTTGAAACTTTGATAGTTTAATGACAACATATCACTACTTTTTTCTATTTATCAGGCTGTTATCACAAAATCCTAGGTGAACAAATAATCTCTTACGCATTAAAACATAACAGAAGCAGAAGGAAGTACATTGGTACTAGTGCACAGGTTCCATTTTTACTGGAGCTACTGGTGTTTATAATGAATAGATTTTCTTTTGAAAACACCAAAAAACATCCAAAGGATTGTTCAGAGTCATTTCAAATGGTCTAAAATTACAAAGACCCTACGGAAGCAAGCAGCACTAGAAGCACTCTCTCAAAAAAAAAATAATCTTAAGATTTCCAACAAATCTAATAGAAATGAGACTTTATTGTTGGAGTTTGCAGATTTTTTTCCCCCTTGCTGCCATTGTGCAATGCTTTCTTTGGGGGGAGGGTGGGAAGAATGATGGCAGGAGGGAAAGAGAGAGAAAAAACCCCAACCCCTTAATTAAAAGATTGACAGTATTTTTTGGGAGTGGTACTTGTGCATCCACATTGAAGTGACTCCAGTCTGTGAATGACAAGATCACCTTGAAAAGGTTTGTTATTCATTGAATCACAATGCTCAGACACCTAACAACTTTACTATATTGTTTAATGTTAGCAGAGCTCTCCATGATCTGACGTCTCTTTCTGACATTGATTTTGTCTTTTAATCTATGCATTATTGTGTGAGAGCATGTAGGAATGTCTGCCTTTATGTATAATTTCTGTAGCTGGTCAGAAATTAACTGGAGTCTTGAAGCCTTGGAGGACTGGCTATAGATTTCTTTTGCTGCTACCAGTGGCTTAAATTCAATGTTGGGAGTGAGGGACTGATCCATTGGCCATTGAATAGCCACCCTCTCTGAATGTGGAGAAGGCATCATGTCTTGCATTCAAAACAAGCACAATTGCAGCCCAGCTTTGCATGGATCCGGAAGCCAGGTGCACACTAAGTGAAGATGTTCACATAAAATATTGGGTTCAGATGATTTCTGCTAAAGATTGAAAATTATAAATACAATCCAAGAGTAATCAGGTCTGTCTATGAAGTGAACTGATTGAATTCTATCTCCTAATGGGCAGATACGAAAGTGATGAAAGAAGAGAGTGAAATACCCTCCCAACGCCATGGGCAATTCTTGCCTGGTGAAACAGAAAGGACAAGGTGGTACTAAGTAGTTCAAAATGTTGTTGCACCAGTTCAAACAGTATGCTAAAAATCTTCCTTCCCAAGGCTTCTAGTGCATCTTCTTATCAGTTCAGATCTGTTTTGTAAGATAGTGACTGGATGATAATGAATGCTATCCATTTACTGTTCTTGCTGTAGATATTGGTTAATTGTGTGCAACACTTCAAAGATAAAGCACTGTGTTGTTAATAAACACAGGCTAATGATACTCCTATGATTTTTTTCAGCACTTGTCTTACTTTGTCCAAGGTGTAAATACCTCACTGCAGCTACGGGCAGCCAGGCTGGCCGACTGCATGGGCCACATACTGATTTCAGCTGAAGGCTTTCACATCAATTGTTCCATGGCTGTTCCCCTCCATTGCCAACACACTGCACTGTCTTCTGCTGTTGTTTCTTTGCTTGCTTGTTCAGAGCCAGGATAAGGGAATTTCAATGACTTCTGGTGAAAAGGGCCCTTCCTTTACAGCAGGCTGTCATTTCCCTCTGCCTAACACACAAAGAAGGCAGCCAACAGGAGCACAACTGCTTTCATTGGCTGCTAACAGCCTTTGAGTGGAACAAAATGACAAAACGAGAAGAAACACTAATTTCTTCTTCACTCTCCACACTCCACCTCAGTGTGACATTAGGGGGGCACTTTTCTAGGATGAAAGAACTGCCTTTTCCTGGCCACAGAAGTGTGACAGAAGAAGCTGCTGAAATCAACTGTTAGTATAGATTGGTATGTTCTTCACATTAAAATATGTTTAATTTAGCTTTCTCTCTTGGACTTCCACAGCATATTTTGGAAGATCAATGGATGTTGCTTTCATATGCAATTGCAGTCATACACCAGTTTAAAGGTGTTTAGAACCTAGCAAAGCACTATGTGAAAACAGTGTCAAAATGTAGCTGCTAACTTGAGCTGTCAGGGAGAATTAAACCTTCTGTAAGGCACCCATGTCAATCTCACCTGAGTTAAGAGAGCAGTTCCATTAGATGATAGAAACACAGAGCTCGTGGGAACTGACCCTGCCAACACTTACATATGTGCTTCGTTTTAGACCTATAAAAATACTCCCATTTGGGCTATTAATATGCACAGAGTTAACAACAGACTGCAAATGTTGTTGAGATCAAGACCTGAGTCCACTCCTCTACCAGTCTCCCCAGGAGACTAAATCTGCATAAGTTCTCACAAGAACTTGCACATATTCCAAGGGAAACAAGATTTTGGTTGTAAGCTGTACCTGTTGTGAATAATACCTGAGGCTACTGAAAATGAAGCAAAACGTCTCCTTCACTGTGCAATGCATGTAGCAGTCACTCTTCTGCTTATAGGGATATACCACACAGAAAGACATTATCAAAATCAATCAGCTTCGTAGCTGATCCTGTGGCTCTTTTTCAGTAGCTAAAACTGTGACAGTGTGCTGGTTTAACACAGACTGTTCTCACAAGCAAGGCCCCCAACACAAAGATTGGGAGGGAAGGTAACACACAAAGTCCTGGGTTGAGATAAGGAGGTTAATACAAATAATACAATGTACAGTTACCTTAGCCTGTTTTGCATAAAAGCACAGAAAAAGCAGAAGCAGACACCAGCAATAAAATGACATCCCCAAGCCCCCAGCCAGCCCACAGGAGAAGTCCAACACCCCAAAACTGGTAACAGGAAGCTACTCATGTTACAATCCAAACTACAGGCCCTGTGATGCTTTGCTCCAAACAGCACTTTCATTTTAAAGCTGGCATGACATCAGTATGGCAGCAAATACACATCAGTAGTTTCATGACAGACAGCAACCATCTTCCCATGCCCAAAACATACCTAAATCTCTCTCCTATTTAAATCCTTTGATATTTACCAATCTCACTGAAATCACATTTTTCCTTTATGAGGACACCAATTCTACCTCTATTCCTATCTCCGCAAAATTTTAAAGAATTTAATAGACATGAAAACTGAAATCAGCTCAAGGTTCCGAATCTGTTAGGGGTGAACAGACGAAAATCCAAAACATCGCTGCATAAGTCTTATTTCTTTAGAAAAACGTAATAAAAATAATAATGTCTATCAAACAAGGAAGGAAGGAAGGAAGGAAGGAAGGAAGGAAGGAAGGAAGGAAGGAAGGAAGGAAGGAAGGAAGGAAGGAAGGAAGGAAGGAAGGAAGGAAGGAAGGAAGGAAGGAGGAAAGGAAGGAGGAAAGGAAAGAAAAAAGAAAGAAGGAAAAAAAAAGAAAGAAAGAAAGAAAGAAAGAAAAAAAGAAAGAAAAAGAAAGAAAGAAGGAGAAAGAAAGAAAGAAAGAAAGAAAGAAAGAAAGAAAGAAAGAAAGAAAGAAAGAAAGAAAGAAAGAAAGAAAGAAAGAAAGAAAGAAAGAAAGAAAGAAAGAAAGAAAGAAAGAAAGAAAGAAAGAAAGAAAGAAAGAAAGAAAGAAAGAAAGAAAAAGAAAGAAAGAAAGAAAGAAAGAAAGAAAGAAAGAAAGAAAGAAAGAAAGAAAGAAAGAAAGAAAGAAAGAAAGAAAGAAAGAAAGAAAGAAAGAAAGAAAGAAAGAAAGAAAGAAAGAAAGAAAGAAAGAAAGAAAGAAAGAAAGAAAGAAAGAAAGAAAGAAAGAAAGAAAGAAAGAAAGAAAGAAAGAAAGAAAGAAGGAAAGAGTAAGTAAGTAAGTATTTGGGAACAGATGCAATACTTGAAGTTATTTTTCTTTTTTACCCTTCCTTACAAAACTAGATTTAAATTTGCTCTGTAGCAATACTTACAATAAGCCTGTAATACAGTGCTTTGTTCCACAGTATTGTTTTGAATATGATATTATTAACACACAGAAGTTGCCTGCCTGCTGAAATTTCATCAAACAATTCCATTCTAAGGCCAAAAATGTTTTTCCCTCTCCATCTGCTACAGTTTTGGAGAATTACTGAATAAAGAAGACAAAAGTTCTAAACATGGAGTAAATCTATTTTAAGAAGTATATTTATCACAAATCTAATGTGCTGGGTGTCTAATAACATACATGTGTGCACTGTGCCTGCCAGAAAACATCAATATTTCCAAATAGTTAACACATTTACAATTAAACCAAGCATTTGGTTGTTGTTCTTTATTTTATTAGAGTGGTGATTTTTTTTTTCTTCTGGTCAAAGTGCAGAACAAAATTTCCTGAATATCAAAAGTAAAACATTTGGGAGAGATTCCAGTGTCAGATAGAGCCTCGTTCAGTTCTCAGTCATACAATATTGCTTAGATAATATCAGGCTTATCATTGTTGTAGGAGGCCTAACAGCATTCTAAAAAGGAAAACTGAAATGAGGCTTTAAAATTTGCCACTTACAAGTCCCCTGCTTGTCAGCTGCAATTCTCCAGCCATTTCTCATGTTGCATGATTTCTGGCTTCTGCTGACCCCCCTGCTGCCTCCGTCCTTCTGTAAGTGATGGTGGCAGAAGAGGTGGATGGCAGAAGGAGATTGCATGCACAGCACTCTTACACTCCGTGGTAGCTGGTATGCAGAAAGATTAGTATGTGAATGTTCCTACTGCATTACTGACTTCTGTTCTGGGACTGGCCTGGGGGAGAAATCTTACAGAAAAATAGAAGATCAAAGAAGGATTAAATCTACATTGCCTTTTCGTAACACACTCATTCTTAAGCCTCCCACCTACTTCAAGCACAGATAGCTGCAACTTCACTGGAATGTAGGAGCTGATGCTCAGGTACTGTTGAAAACAGATTTCAGAAGAGAAAACATGAATGATGCACCTGGCAATTACTTCCCATGACTTCTTTTTGTCTCTAATAGGGAGAAAGGATATTGAGGCTGATCTGGTTGTTGGTCTAGTGGTCTGCTACCTCCATATCCCACTCACTCACCACATTCCAACCCGTGTGATGCTGTTGACACCATCCTGACCTTGTGGTAAACCTGCTCTGTGAGCAATAGCATCAGGCATTCTGGAAGTAGAAAAAAATGTATCACCTTTTCTTGTTGCTTTCTGATGGTTGGTTCCCAAAAGAGGCTCATTATGGGATCAGATATGTACCAGAGCTGTACCAACAGATTCTGGGGATTACATGACCAGAAGTAGGGAAGGGGAGGGGGAACATCAATCATGGAAGAGAACCTTAGACCAGCATAGCCATAATGTGAAACTCCTTCTGAAGAAATTAATTGTCAAGGACATGCTGGGAGAGGAAGGACAGTGTAAGAGAGGGATAAGATGTTCATTAATCATCATTTGCTACTCTCAGTATTCATTTGTTCACTTCCATGTAGCACCATGCTGAGAGTACTGCTTGGGAGAGGCACCAAAGGTATCAGAAATAGAGTGATAGTGGAGATTTGGGAGATGGGAGTTGCCAGCTACAAGCTGCAGTTGCTGCTTTAGTATCTCTCTAGATCAATCCCCCTACTCAGGCTTCAAGCTGTTAGATAAGAGAGCAGGTGTAATCACAGTTTTGAAATACATAAAAGGTTTTTGTGAAGAGGCAAGAACAAACTACCTGCTTACAGCATCCATGTTAGCATACAGAACAAAGTATTTCATCTGCAGCACAGATGATTCAGATGGGATATTAGGATTATAGTAACAGTTAAGCAGTAGATAACTGGTGTGCAAAATGCTCAGACCTCCACCATCACATGTACGTGTAGATGATAATAATGCCCCACATAAGGGGCATGTACTAGATACCTCAGAGGTCCCTTTGCAGCCTTCTGGGTCTATGAACTATCATAATGAATTTGCACAATAAACGTGGTCCTAGCAGAAAGACCACATGTTGCAGAGAGCTGTTGGTACTGGACTACTGTACCAAACAGTGCCTCTGTGTGACAAGCCTTAGGAAGAGGCACTGGCCTGGCTGTGGCTGGGTATCACAACCTTTTATCCTTTTTAAGAGAAATCTGAATTGAAACGTATTTCCACTGTGAAAGTTTTCTTGAAGGGAAGAAGCATTAAGAACTATTTTAAAATGATCAGATTCCTGATTTGCCTGAGCCACCATGCAAGACAGTTCTGTAGGTGATTTGATGTGACTGAATTTTTTTCAGCTCTCACAATTTTTATGCTGGGCTTTGTATTTTGCCTTGTCTCAGAGGAGCACAGTTTCTGCAAGTATTACTAGAATGAAATACAGCTGCAGCCTCAACTATTAATCGCTCCAGAAGGGAAGACTTGGGCTTTCTTACACTGTACTGAGGAAAGGACTATAAGCATAGATTTGATGCATATATATATACATACAAAAACCAGAGACACAGGAAAATCGAGCATCTGCGTTTTGTACTTGCAGGAGCCTATACAAACCCTCACATTTCACTTCAGATTTCATGAGTTCCAGTTACCCAACATGCCTGTGATAAACATGGGGGCTGTTACATCCTGAGTCATTGTCCAGAAGAAGTTAATCTTCTAATAAACTATAACATTTTAAAAAGGCATTTTTGAATCTGATGTGTAGATGACATTGAGATTTTGTAAATTCCTGATGAGTGAGGACTGTTTACTGCAGACAAGAGACAGCAACTGCATTGAGGCCACTTATTTGTAGCATCTCTCTGATGACAAACACTGCTTTTTTCTGGCCTGAGTTCAAGTGAACCAACTGCCTTCCTCAAGAAAATTTCTTTAGGTGGTCTGACAGAGTGGCAAAGGCACTCAAAATGTGATTAATGGCAATGGGAGACCATAACAAAGGTTAATGCTATTTCAGCTGTATGCCACTGTTCTTAAATCAGAGATCTGGATGTCTACTGACTGGCTATTTCACCTCCACATGCAGGGCAGCAGCTTTCATATGGCAGATTAAGATTGTGCTAGAGTTCTGGAATGCAAAAGTAACAGAGAGGGGCAGTATAATCAAAATTCTATTAGTCCATCTTTGTGCTGTTATCTAACCAAAATAATTTGAGTTGGATGTCCTAGGTCTCAGTACAAGCCTCATGATTTATGCATGACAAAAGCTGCTTCTGAAAACATTCATCCTTTTACCATCTCCCATGAGCATCAGAATGTCCAGTGTGTCTAGCAGGATGCTGTCTATTTCTCATGTCACTCATAAAAAGCAGGAAAACCTGCTTTAGTAAACCCACATGGAGTGGCCAACAGTGTTAAATAACACAAGTTTCCCATTGATTACCCCATTCTATCTCCTCCCTGTGACAGAAATAGATACGGTGATTTTTCTACCAATTTCATCAATGGGAAAATAGCCACTGTTGAAATCAGGGCTAATGAGCTAGAAATGTACAACAAAAAAATGGCCTAAACCCTGTAAATATGGACACAGAAATGTACGTATTTGACATGCTGAGCCACAACAATGACACATGATTTATTGATTAGTTGTCATCACATAATGGAAGCTTAGCTACTCATTTAAAATACCTGTATTGTCTTAGAAATCCTTCTGTGAATGAAAAGGTAAAATGTAGCCTCTGTGTTAGTAGTTAATGGTTTATTTTTTTATCTTAACTGGTGTGTCATCGATGAATTCTGATTGGTCTAAATGATAAATGCTTCTTTGCGTTGTATCATATTTAGCTCCTACTATTTTAGCTATATGTTTAACTGCTCTGGTCCAGACACATGTGAATAGTATAAACACAAAATTTCTGCAATGTATATTCAGAAAATATTAATTATACACCATCTGAAGTTACTCATGTAAAAAAAAGATGCATTATTTCCAGCATAAAACAGTCAAATCTGATTTTCCACTTCTGAACAGAACACTGTAATCATGCACTCTTACTTGTAATTGCCTTCCCACAACCTACCTCTCCATAATAAAACTAATTCAAATATTAGTAGATAATGAGATTCTATGACTTTTTTTCTCTACAATGTAAGTATTTATAAGAATTTATAGCAGCATGGCTGGCAGTCAACTAATTCCAACAGCTAATTCTACAACCAGTTGCAGAATTAGCAATACCATCAAGTCCAAGTATATTGGCTGTGGTTAAAATGAATGGTTACTTTATGATAGCAGAGCGATGTCTTTGGAACTTAGCTAGGCAGCTGCCTTAATTAAAGTTGGAAATATTGGTTGGACAAATATTAGTTTTCAATATTTGACATCAGTTTTCATCTTAGCTACATTTTGAAATACTAGTAAACTTTTTGCTGAAAATTCTTATCATATTTTGACTCCAAAAAATAATTTAATTCCTCAGAAAAAATCAAGGTGAACCTTTTCATTACCCAAGGATGTCTTAACTGGGCTCACACAGAGTAAAGTACAACCAGGGCAATATCAGAATGTCAAGTCTTGACTAGGAGGACTGCTACTTGTAACAGTGATATATATGCACATAGACACTGCACACATCCATATAAGGCTTTCTGTGGATTCCACACGGAAATAGTATCCAGAGCCTGCTGGTTTTCTATTTCGTACCTTTGTGCAGCAATTTATATCTGCAGCAAAGTATATATGCAAAATGGCTGCTAAACTAAACAAAAGCAAACTTCTGACTGGGTAACATTTTGCACAGGGGTAAACAAATGTATCAAGTGAGCGTTAGTTAGAAAATGCCAAAACTACTTGCTCCAGTGGTTGAAATATTTTCCAGCAACAAAGGAAACAATGAAGGGAATTAACTTTAGGTTACTTTACCCTAAACCATTTTTTTTCTAGATTGTTGGAAAATGGGCACTGAGAAATCCATCAACCAAACCCCAAAGATATACAAATTGATCTGCCACGTAAATTTGGTGCAAAGGGCATTAAAGTCAGGATGTGCGCAGTGACATTTCTCAAATCTAATAATAACACCTCAGATTTATCTGGCACTTTTCATCCAGAAAAAGTAGATTCCAGGGTGATTTATGGACTGTAAAAATATAAATATGTATATTTGGGTCATTTCAGTCCCCAGCAGAAGATGATAAGGTGCCCTGTCGCAGAATTACAGAATCGTTTAGGTTGGAAAAGACCTTTAACATCATCAGAACCAAAGACATCCAATGGAGGATGAAAAAGTCTTGTAGAGCTCTTGGTTGTATCCTAACCAAATTACTAAAACCCATTCAGGTAGTGTCTTTCTTCTTGTGCATTTTGCATTCCTGTTATTGATATAAATTTTCTACAAAGGATGGTGGTAGCAGCAGTGCTAGGGCCCAATGAATTTCAGCTACCTGTAAGGCAGACCCTTTCTCCTTTCTTCTTCCTCTCCCCCTTCAGAATAGAGCTGAGACACAGGACATCTTCAGACAGGATGTACAAAGGTTGCTCATACATGTGGGATCACAGGAGAGTTGAAATTTTCTGTGCACATAAAGTGCAATTTTAATAATTTTAAAGGATTTGAGGTTCTTTTTTAGCTGTTTGGGTTGCTCTCAGGTTATCTCCATGACCACAGGGCAGAACCTTTCCTAAAACCTGACAATCTATCATGTGGCTGCTTATCTGCCCATCAGCCCTCATAAAAATGTCAGAACACATTGTCTAGTTGCAAACAAATGAATTAAAGAGGTAGAAGCCTCAAAGATAATTAAATTCCTAGGGGTTGCGAGTATCAGTGACTGGAGACTAAAATTAGTTTTCCAACAGAGAAAGATGCTGGAGGATCTGGCTGTTAAGGGCTGTGGCTGGCAGCAGCCAGTTGTCCTGGCAGTGCAGGCAGCCGTGCTGTGCAGACAGCATGTGTGCCACTCTGGACCAGCAACCGTTGCTACAGTCTCCTGCAATGAGAAGAGATGTCACAGTGGACACAAAAGAGAAGCAAGACATGAGGTTATAGCAATGAGTGAGTCAGAGGTGAAGCCACAGGAAACCTGGATTCATTAGTCCCGTTGCTCCTGGAACAAGGTGTTTTTAATAATGACAGCTGGAAGTTCAGCTCTTTTTTACAGGCCTCAGTGGTCTTAGTGGTAGGACACTGCATATTGCTGTGCCTCAGATAAAGCTGAGAATTGACAGCACTAGGAAGGGAAGCAGGAGAGAGGCACAGACATTGCATCAAGTGTAAAAGATAGTAACAGGCAGAGAAAAAAACAGAGGGACACGTGTAACAATGAACAGGTGACAACATGGCAACAAGGTGAGGAGAGATGGAGGGAGTGCAGATGGAGGAAATAAATAGAAAATTGAAACCTGGACTAGAGTCCCATTCACACACAGTCCCATTACCTATTTGTGTCCTCACACTGGAGAGGGAGGGAACAAGGCTTTCCTCCCTGTGAACCACATGATGTGTGCGTGTGCAAGTGCACGCCAGCAGTGAAGATCCCCAACAGTCTGGGAAGCTGTTAGTCACTCAGTCCTTTACTAGTTGCTCTTTTCTAAGCATTTCTTCATTTAAGATTTGACAAGACTTTTTTTTTTTTTTTTTTTTTGTGGGTGGTGTTAAGGGAGGGGAATAATCCTTCAGCTATTAATAGCAATTTTCGATGTGCAACTGTTTATCTGAGTTCACTGGGAAGATATTTCCCTGTATCACATACTTCTCCACGGGTGTGAAGGATGATGTGCTGGTTTCAAGACAAGGGCAGGCTGATGGGAGGCAGAACACCATCTTGTGAACACTTTTCACCTTTGCAAGACATCTGAGTGCTGAATTCAGCACTGACTTGGTAACAAAAGTGCTGAAGCACATTTGTACCCCAGCTGACAGAACCATGGGCCAATGTGCTGTGCTGCTGCTTTAGTGCATCCACATGTGCCTGGCAGAACAGCTACTTAAGAAGGCTTTGCAGAGAAGACAGCTGTCCTGGGATGGGATGCTGTGTGTCCACTCTGAGCTCTTGTTGAGCTTCATAATCCCTGTCACACTCAGCAAGGTCAAATACACAGCAGGTAACTGTATGGACTGGATGAGGATTCAGCTTAGCTGCATTTCGCCAGCTCTTCTTTTGAATTAAACTGTCACCGTTGCTCTGGCTCTGTGTGTGGTGTGTGTCCACTGGCAGTCTTTTGTGTGTGTGTGCATGTTTCTTGTTGTTGTGGTGTTTTTTTGTTTTGTTTAAGAAAGAAAGAAAGAAAGAAAGAGAGAGAGAAAGAAAGAAAGAGAAGAAAAGAGAGAGAGAGAGAAAGAAAGAGAGAGAGAGAAAGAAAGAGAGAGAGAGAGAAAGAGAGAAGAGAAGAAAGAGAGAGAAAGAAAGAGAGAGAGAGAAAGAAAGAGAGAGAGAAAAGAAAGAGAGAGAGAAAGAGAGAAAGAAAGAGAGAAAAAGAGAGAAAGAAAGAGAGAAAGAGAGAGAAAGAAAGAGAGAAAGAAAGAAAGAGAAAGAGAGAAAGAAAGAAAGAGAGAAAGAAAGAAAAGAGAGAAAGAAAGAGAGAAAGAGAAAGAAAGAAAGAAAAGAAAGAAAGAAAGAAAGAAAGAAAGAGAGAAAGAAAGAAAGAAAGAGAGAAAGAAAGAAAGAAAGAAAGAAAGAAAGAAAGAAAGAAAGAAAGAAAGAAAGAAAGAAAGAAAGAAAGAAAAAAGAAAGAAAGAAAGAAAGAAAGAAAGAAAGAAAGAAAGAAAGAAAGAAAAGAAAAGAAAGAAAGAAAAAAGAAAGAAAGAAAGAAAGAAAGAAAGAAAGAAAGAAAGAAAGAAAGAAAGAAAGAAAGAAAGAAAGAAAAGAAAGAAAGAAAGAAAGAAAGAAAAGAAAGAAAGAAAGAAAGAAAGAAAGAAAGAAAAGAAAGAAAGAAAAAAGGCTGTTATGAGGCCAGAGCAACAGGAGGTGGAAGAAACTGTTCCAGCCATAGGGAACTGAGTGGCTGTTCTAGCCATGCTGGAAGGCTTAGGTTTAGCCTGGGGACAGCCACCATGAGACAGCAGAAGTACAGCACAGCCCAGGCCACGAGGGAGCAGGTGTGTGCCCACACCTGGGGCTTCCCTGCTTCACTAGGGTAAGCAGTTCACCAGGTTTGGAGCAGGCAGGGTTGGGGAGCAAGTGGCAAAGCCCCCAGCAAAAGTCCCTGGAGCAGAGTGTGCTGGGAGGCAGGGATTCATGGGCCAGAGCACAGGGAGAACTGCCTGGCTGGTAATTCCAGGGCATTCTGCCAGAAGTTTGGGCACAACCTGGCCAGAAGCCCAGACAGTGAAAAAGCAGCCTGGAAAGTGAAGTCTTACCAAGCCCATTAGCAGCCTGTGAATTTCTCTGTCCTAGATTCCTCTCAGGACTTGCACAGTTTTCCAAGGCAAGTCCCATCTTCCTCCTCTTCAGATTTCCTTTCTCTATTCCAGCAAGCAAAGAAATATAGAGGGGGGATCCAGATCTTCTGAAATGTCCCACAACTGTGCCAGAACCATTCTTTCTCATCTTACAGTGACTCAGCCCAGTCAGGTAAAAAACAGGAAGGAGGAAAACAAACAAGGTCAAGGGCCTCCTGGTGGATGTTGGCAAAAAACAACACTGGGCCAGACTGGTGAGACCCAGCCAGGACAGTGTGCCACCTGAGCACAGCCTCAGAGGGAAGAAAACCACAAAACATGGTGTTATGTTTGAAAGCTCCCAACCTGTTGCTAAGACTCAGTGTCACCACAGTCAAGGTCTGAAAGCCAGTTTTAACATCTCCTCCAACTGCCCTCTCACTTTTTCTGCTTGTGTAGATTTTGGAGATGTTTTTATTTGGTATCTGTTACTGTTCTGAGATGCAATGTTAATTTTTCAGCAACTTCCAGAGTGCCATTTAAGAAGCATGGCTTTCAGACCAGCTCTCCTCTGTTGTTTCAGAGCAAAGCCCAGTACACACAGCATTTAATGAAGCTGTACTCTAAGTGCCAAAGTGTTAATTAACTACTCCTTGCAACATTGCTGCTTCACATTTCACTGATGGAACACTACTTACAAAATCTAAACAACTTGCCCAAAGTTTACCTGAGCCAGTCTTCTAGCTCTTTTAACAGATCATCCCTACATTACTTGCAGTTGAGACAAAGTTGACGTCTGAATATGGACAGAATCATGATGCTAAAGCAAACATGATGTGCTTTACACACAGGTGGGAAATGTGCTCTGCATTCACTCATGTTGGTGCTTCTGGGAAAACAAAACAAAACAAAACAAAACAAAACAGTAAATTTGCTCATGGGCTTTTTAGTGGAGCACTTACAGAAAGTTTACCTGAAAGGGATAAATCCTGGTGTACTTCAAGTTCACTAGAAATGCTACCATTGATCTATTGTGGCCCCACGACAACAGGACAGTGTCCAAGTGGCAAACTGTGGGAGCCCAAGAGTCTCTGCTCAGAGGATCAGGGGTGGAAGTTACGCTGTTCCATACATATTCAGGAACGTCCCCGAAACACCACCGGAATATGCCAGGTACCCCAAGGAACAGCAAGGCGACCCCTTCCCCGTGGTGCACCCTGTCCTGGAGCGCTCTGCAGAGCTTCATCAGCGGCCGCGGGCAGAGGCCGCCCTGGCAGTCCCCGCTGCTGCCGTTCCCCGCTGTTCACTCCCGAAGGCCGCGGGGCTGCACTCCCCGCCGTGGAGCGCCCATAGGCGGCTGGGGATTCGCCGCCCCTGGCCGGGATTCTGTCCCCAGCGGTGCCCGGCGCACCCTCAACTCAGGGCTCCCCACGAGGCCCCGCTCCGCCGCGCCGGCTCTGCCTGGCTGGCGGGCAAAACAAAGCAGAGATAGGGAAAGGAAACGGGAGAGAAAGTGCAGCGCCTGCCTTCTCCCAGCCCTCCGCTTGAATCTCCCTGAATGAGACAGCGCTGCAAGCAGATCCTGACCGGGGGCAGGGGGTGGAGAGAGGAGGAGAAGGAGGAGGACGGGGGGAGGGAGAGAGGGAGGGAGGGAGAGAGAAGGAGGGAGGGACGAATGAACGGGAGCCTCTCTCCTTCCCTGGGCTGTTTTTTTCAGTTTCCTGTCTCGCATTGTGCTTACAGCGGATATGTGCTGCGCCTACAGGTGTGTCCCCTCCTCGCAGCTTTTCCCTGGCTCCCCGGCATCGGTTCGGGCTGTCGGGGGACGGCGGCGGATCGCGACCGTGATGTGATGATTAATTTCTTTCGAGGCGGTTTCTCTCTTTCTGCTTTTTCCTCCCTCGCTCCCTGCTGCTCTTCTCCTTCCTTTCGGAGGTGGCCACAGCCGCTGCCTCCTTCGCGCTGACTCCGGCTGCTGTGGCGGCGGCGGGGCCCTCCGGGAGCATGGGCGGCCGCCGGGGGCTGCCGTAGCGCCTCTGACCAGCCGGCCGCCGCCCGTGCCCGGCTCCCGGGCGCCGCCGCTCCCGTTCGAGCAACTCGGACGGTCCGAGCCCACGGGGCTCTCTGCCGCCGGCGCCTGCACCTGTTGAAGGTAAAACAGCCCCCACTCCTGCGCGCCTCGGGATGGGGCTGGGGGGAAGCGGATTTCGCGGCAGGGTTGCCCCTCGTTTGCCCTCGGCTCGGGAGCGGCTGAATCGCGGACATAGCAACTTCCCTATTCCTCGGCTGCGGCCCGCGGGGCAGGGCGGTGGGGGCCGGGGCAGAGGGGGCTGCCGCCGCGCCACCCGCGTCCCAGATGGTTTTGGTTAGGGTTCTCCCAGGCTGCAACTCTGGACTTTGAGCCCTTTCCCAAGCCGCTGTGTAGGGCCGAGGGGAGGCGTGGGGCGGCGGCTCCTCCCGCCCGGCAGCCAGGGAGCGCCGGTGCCCGGCGGAGCTCTCTCCGTTCTCTGCCGCCGGAGCGCAGCTCTGCTCGGCGGGGACTGGTTACTCTTCCCGGGAGTTTCGCAATCCTCTTGGCGCTGCTGGGGCCAGCAGCCCCGGTGTCGCGGCTCCTCCTGGCCCGGCGCCGGCCCTGCGCTCCGCCTTTAGACCGCCCTCTCGGGAGCTCGTTTGGGTTTTCCTGTAAATGCGTTCTGCTTCTTTGCAGAAGCAGCTTTAAACTTTCTTTCCAAACAGGTAATTAGATACACTGCGCTTTACTCGTGTTTCATGCAGGCGAATGAAAGTGCGAGGCTGGAAAGGCTTGTGAGTCAAGGCATAGTTATTTGGGAGCTGCAGAACACTTCTGCCTTGCTTGTGTAGCTGGGCTGTACCTGTGACTTGGGACTGTGCCTTCTCCGAGACTGCGTCAGTCTCAGTGATACCCGGAGGCAGAAGGAATCAGTAACGATTTGGATCCCTTCTGGGTTAATCAGGCACTCGAGTGAATATACAACAGAGGAAGTGTAAATTTATCGAGTCTCTTAAATCTTAGACAAAATAGCATTGTCTTTGTTGTCTGTGAATTACAACACTAGGATCCTGTTCCTATTACCGAGCTCATCATCGAATGATAACTTGATTGTGAGGGAACTTGATGCTTTTATAACTAAGACTGCTACCTTGAATGTGATGGTTAGCTTATTGAACACCAGAGGGAACTCTGAATAGGTGATTCATTCGCGGGAAATATATACTTATTTCACTGTTTATGTTCTCATTACAATGGAATCTAGAAGGAAGCAAGGGTTGGTAACTAATAAGCTGCTGGTATGTACCTTGGATTGGCTTTGGCTTGCTTTACAGGTCTTTTCCTGAAGATGTCAACCCCAAAGCTGGGCTAAAAAAATCTCTCTCTTTTTTTTTTTTTTTCTTTTTTTTATTTTCTTCTTCTTCTTCTTTTCTTTTTTAAAGCTTGAAATGTACAAGTGGCCTCACAGGAAAAGGGCTGTGTACTGTCCTGTAGGCAAATCAGCTGGGTGACCTGCTTGCTGTGAGCAAGAGAGTGAAATTTCATAAGCATTTGGGGATGGTACTTAATGCCCAGCCTGCCTCTTGGGTTGTGAGATGGATCTAGCATGCTTGGGCACAAGGACTGCTGACTGTGATGAAAAAGCCAGAACAGAGCATGCTTCCAGCTAAAACAGAAGGGAGGAAGTCTATTTCCAAGCCTTGTGTGGCTTCTTCTTCTTGTCTTGAATACTTGTGGGTCTCAAGCCCTGGTGGGAACCTAGGCTGTTTGTACATGAAGTAGAAAAATATCTTTCTTAGAATATGTTTCTTAAACCAATATAGAAAGTAAATGGTGGAGGTGCTTGGGAAAAGAGTTTGATTGGTGGCTTCTGATACAAAAAGCTTTTGAAATGATGTGACATAACTTTAAGAAGCTGGGGTCAACTCACCAAAATGTGATGCTGTATTTTGTAGCAAAATAGGCCCCCAAAACATGTCCTGAAGCTTTGGATACTTGTGGTAGTCAGTTACAACAGTGTTGATAATCAGACTTATTTGATGCTCCTGAATTGTTGATGATTTGCGAAGGATAGCACAATAAATGCGCTTGTGACTGTTGTGCTCCATGACCTAAAGCATCCAGCTGTTCACCCTGTCCCTTTGCCAGAAGTTACTCTACCATTCAGCAGTATTTTCTAGTGGACTTTGAATCTGCCAGAGTTTACAGCTGGGTATATGAATGTAAACTGTGTTTCATGGCTGCTCATGTTAGTGTGTAATGCTGTGAAGTCAGGTAGCATGAGCCTCCTCTCCATCTCTGTCCTGGCAGAATGACAAGGCAAACAGCTGGAGTCAGCTAAATTGAGCTGCAGTTGTCAGCCAGAGCCCATAAGCAACTAGGTTCTTCTGAAACAACAAATGTGACTCCATCAAACTACCTCATACCATATCTCTGTGGGCAACAGTCATGAGGAGGCAGCTGTGTACAAGAAGTTGTTGTGGGACCTTCATGGTTGGGTGGTCACTGCATGTGGGGTTCTGGATTTCAGAAGTGCACCCAATCAAGCCTCCTTTTCCTCTCACTCATCCATTCTGGGAATCAGCAAGTGAACAAAGGATTTCTTCTTTTAGCCAAATATCCTCAGTGAGGGCACAGCATTCTTCTGCCTGAATTTTCCTACAGATGTTGTTGGAAGTGGGATAAAGGCTTTATATATGTTTACAAAATTGGGAACTATTGCCTTGCATGCAGAAGCACCCTAAGAACAAACTATATTTTGAAGGGAGATCTCTTCACGAACGCCTATTAACAACAAAAAATTCCAGTGACTTGTTGCTAACAGGCTTGGATTCTAGCTTGCTTTTGAAAAAGTGGTTTGCACATTTATTTATTTTTATGGAGGTGTGATACTAAGCATTTTGTATTTCTGTAACAGTTGTAATTTGGAACTTTTTGTGCACTTTGGTAATTGGACTCAATGATTTTAAAGGGCTTTTCTAACCACAGTGATTCTGTGAAACAATGAATGAAGGTATTTGTGACACTAGCACATTCTGAATGTTGAATTAAAATTGCAAAATTAAGGCAACTAAAGTTGCCAGCAAACAGTTAATGACAACATTAACTTCTAGTAAAGTAATTGCTACCGTTCTTTTACTGTCATTTTGTTCTCACTCTTCCAGTCAGATTGTTCGACAGAGATATAATGAATATTCACTAAAATAGCTTGGCATTGTCACTTGTGCAATTCCTCAGCAGATCCAATGTGTTGATGAGCTAATGTGCACTTGATTAAATGTACTTGATTTATGCAAACAAAAACTGTAGGTCCTTCTTGAAGTGAAGTTAGCACCTGCACAGCTGTTAGTGAGATGAGAGTCTAAATAATTAAGATGGAATTAAGTAAACAAACAACCCCACTGTGGTGTTCCTCCTACTTCTTCACCTTTGTCTTTTAGTTCAACTCAGTGGGGGATATTTATTTTGGCTTATTTTGCAGGTTTTCTCATCCACCACAGGAAATTGTGAAGCTCAGCTTATAATGTGTGTATGGGTCCTCCTCTATTTAAATACTACCATTAGAATAATTCTCTAAAATAAAATCACTATTAGGTATAATAAAACCAGGTAACTAGAATTAGAGGAGCATTATTTTAGGGCTTTTGTTTAAGTATGAGGCTATCTTGGACTTCACATTTTTCTGTTAATCCTTGTTAAGAAAAATAAAACACAGCCTGAGTAAGGATTTTTTTTTTGTTTGTTTCTTTGGCTGGTTTTGGGTTTTTGTTTTGGGTTTTTGTTTTGCCTTTTTAACCCCAGTGTTTGGATAGTAAGTGATTTAACCTCCTGCTCTTTGCTCTGTCAAAACTTATGCAGACAAAGTGGAAATAAGGAGTTGAAGATAGCCATTTATCTAACCATCAGTGGCTTAGTGGTAAAAAAACTCTCTAGCTGTCTATAAAACTGCTCAGATCTGGCTACAAAAAGGGAATGGAAGATGTGGAGTCCTTGGCCCTGGAGGCTCCAGAGGATGAATGAGAGAGGGAGTGGGCATGTGCTTGCCTAAGTATTAGAGCAGTGAGACAGCCTAGAGAGCTGTTGAGGGGACCTTGTAAAGCTGGGGCTTTCTTTAGGCAGATAGTAATTCAGTTATCTTGTTAAAGTCAAGTATTTTTTTTTCCTGTAGCTTTTGGATCTCTCAAAGATTCAATTTGGATGGTTGAGGAGTTGTCTTTCAAGCACAGACACTTTGGATACTATTTAATTGTTAATGATTATTGAATAAAACTCTCAAAACCAACTTGATGATCAGATCCTGGTCAATTGCTCAGCCTGAGCCTGCTGTAACATGGGGCACTGTTTGTCCCCAGGAATGTGTCAGCAGAGTTGTCGTAACTAGCCACATGCTTACTGGGACACTCAGTTTCTCTTTGGAATTTGGCTTCTGGGAGCCAGCATGGATTGATGATTAGCACTGCACCCAGCTTCCTGGGCTCAGTAGCCTTGGCATTTGTCAACAGAGTCAGCTTGGTCCTTTCTGAGGCGCTTCTGTTCTTGGTTCTAACTTTGTGGTTAGCTTCCAAGTTTCTGCCTTTCTGTATTCCTTTTTGACATGCTTTCTTCCCTGCCCTAGAGCAAACAGCAATACCTGGAAACACATGAAATTCATAGTTTATTCAATCTATGTATGTCTTCTTCAAAAAGTTACCTAATTGAAACCTTATTTCCAGTGTTTCACTTGCTTTTATTGTTAACTGGCATCCATAATTGAAGGCAGAAAGTGGAGGCAGTCAGTCTTGCCTCTGTGCCTGAAAAGATCATGGAGCAGAGCCTCCTGGAAACTATTCTAAAGCATATGGAAAATAAGGAAGTGATTGGTGACAGTCAACAAGGCTTCACTGAGGGCAAATCGTGCCTTACAAATTTGGTAGCCTTCTACAATGCGGTTACTGCATTGGTGGATAAAGGAAGAGCAGCTGACATCATCTACCTGGACTTGAGCAAAGCATTTGACAGTGTCCTGCACAGCATCCTTGTTTGGAGAGGTATGGATTTAGTAGATGGACCTCTTGGTGGATAAGGAATTGGCCAGATGATCACACACAAAAGAGTTGCGGTCAATGGCTTGATGTCCAAGTGGAGAATAGTAACAAGTGGGATTCTTCATAGATTGATACTGGGACCAGTGCTGTTTAGCATCTTTATTGGCATCACAGACAGGGGATTTAGTGTGTTGTCAGCAAGTTTGATGAGAACACCAAGGTGTGTTGTGCAGTCAAAACACTGGAGGAAAGGCCTGTGGAGAGCTTGAGAGTGTTGGTTGACAGCAAATTCAATATGGTGCACCAATATATGTTTGCAAGCCAGAAAATCTATTGTATCCTGGTCTCATCAAAAGGAGGGTGACTAGCAGGTCAAAGGAGGTGACTCTTCCCCTCTTCTCTGCTGTTATGAGAACCCACCTGGAGTACTGTGTTCATCCTTGTGGCCCTTGGCTTAAGAATGACATGGAGTTGTTAGAATGGGTCACAAAGATGATCACAGGGCTTGACTGCCTTCCTTGTGAGGATAGGCTGAGAGAGCTGGAGTTTGGATAAGAGAAAGCTCTGGGGAGGCCTTATTAGCAGCTTTGCAGTACCTACAGGGGGCCTATAAGAAAGATGAGGAGGAGCTGTTTAAAAGGGACAAGGCATAGGATAGGGCTTTAAACTGAAAGAAGGGAGACTTAAATAAGGTCTAAGGAGGAAATTCTTCACCGTTAGAGTGGTGAAACATGGGAACAGGTTGCCCAGAGAAGTTGTGGATGCCGCAGCAGACTGAAATTAGATGATCTTTAAGGTCCTTTGTAACCCATACCATTCTATGATTTTGGTAAATTGCAATGAATGTTTTCTTTATTACTTGACAGTCACAGGTTTGGTGTGTGGGTTTTGGTCCTTTTCGGTTTTGTGGGGTTTTTTGTTGTTGTTTTGTTGTTGTTTGGTTTGGGTTTTTTTAATGTCGCAGGTGTGTCTTCTTTCTTTTCCACCCCACCCTCTTTCTTTCCTTCCCCCACTTTCCTTTTTCTTCCCATCCCTTTTTTTACACCCACCCCCCCAAGCAAGATTTCTCACAACTCGGGCTTAACTTTCTGTTTGTACTAATTGGCTGTGTTTTAAATAAGTAAGACTATCAGGAGTTAACTCCTTGAATCTCGTCCCATAGGGCTCTACTTTAAGAAGAGATAAAGTGTCTTTCTGACAGATGTAATAAGAGTAGTATATAAGGAAAATCTAGCATTTATATTCCTGGTTGCATCACTAGGGATAGAATTTATAAAGGACTTGTTCTTAAACCAGTGTTTGCTTAGTGGGAAAATAGTAGGAAGAAAGAGGGCATCAAAAATAAAGTACATTCATGTGGTAAGAAGGGTGCAAATGAAATACAAGGTGTGGTCTTCTGTCCTGAATCAGAACAATGTAATATTTTTTCATTTGAACTTAGCCTAGGCATACACAGCAAATAAAGGCTTCTTTCCTGAAGATCAATGGCACTTGGAATGGTTAATCATAAGAGGCTATGGCTTACTTCAGCTTGTAATAGTTAGGCCTTTCCCCTGGTTATGCTCATTACAATTGGAAGTCCAAAATATGCAGCTTCTCTCTTAAATACATCAGAAGAATGTTAATTTGTCCAGGTTAAGGATATGTGACCACAGTGTGTATTACACTTAAGTTCCGTGTTCACTTAATGAGTATGAGATGAATGAGTATAAACTTGATGTTGAAATGCAATGAAAGCATTAATTTAATCTTTTCTATTTCCAGTCTTGTGGAATTAGTAAGTTAAACTTTAAAAGGTTTTCTATGCAGTTTAGATCCACATCAGCAGCATCTGTACCTTTTTTCCTTCATGAACTGCCCTGTGTAAACTCGAGTTGGAATTGCGATGCGTGCACATCACCCTTCGTGGTATAAGTTACAAACCTAGAAAGGCAACTGCAATGGGTCACTTTTGGGATATTTCTTTTTCCTCCCAATCATGCAAAATGGATGTGGCTTTGTTTGCTCAGTCTTTGAGTACTTTGTAGAAGTTTTTCAAGAGTCAATAACTGCAAGGCTGGCTTTGTGACTGGGAATATGTATCTGCTATGTGCTCCAGGTGATGTCTCCTGCCCACCCAGGCTGTTGAGATGTAGACGCAAAAAAGCTTCACTTACCCTGGCAATCCTGTAGCACTAAATAGTGGTATGAGTTTACTTATTAGAACACTGGATATAACTCCAGAGAGATGATGTTTATGTTTATTAACAGATGGCCTCTTCATTTGACATTTAGCTGGGGGAAGATCTGCAAGCATTTCATAGTCCATTGTGCATTTAATTCAGTGTTCAGTAGCATTAATGAAAATGCAGGGCAATAACCTTTGGTCCTTTGGGTGTTTTGTTTGAAGGTTTTGTGTGTTTTTTTTTTTTTTGGTATGGGGTTGTTTATAGTTTGTTTGGGGGTTTTGTTGGTGCTTTCTTTTTTTTTTTTTTTTTCCTTCTTTTTTTTCTTTCTTTTGTTTTTTTCTTTTTCCTGGAGGGACTGTTACTGAGACTTTAGGGTCAGAGCAGCTTTAAAGTCCTGCAGTTATTTGGCCATCTCACTCAGCTATTGTTCATGGGCCTAACAAATGCTCAAGCCAAAGCATATCTTATCCTGAAAATAATGAGAACAAGATAATCCATCTTTAAGAATGTTGCTCCTGTTTGTTTCTAACAGGAGCCTTCTATGCTTTTGACTTGCATCTGTTGGTCCCTTTTAAGTTATCTGGTGGCTATATTAAAGCATTTGTTATTGCTGATAATTTTTTTTTTTCCTTAAAGATGATCAAGTAAGCTGTCAGTTGTCTGCGGGTTATCAGAAAGACTGAATCTTTAAATATGATTATACATGATACCTTTTAACCATCTAGATGTTAATTGCTTCTGTGGCTCTGCTCTACATGTTCTGTAGTTTTCAACATGTTTTTTTGCACACCATCCATGGAATTTGGTACAGTCTTTGTTTGCATACCCCATTCAGTAATTCCATTCACTCTGATGTCTTTGCATCCATGAGCAACGTTGTTATGGATTTAAGACTGAATGTCTTAACCATGGAGTTGGAAGTCCTGCAAGTACCAGAGAGGTGCAGGGGGCTGGGCACTATAAAGTGTAATCTTTTGTTATTTCATCCTATCATGCCTGCATCTCCCCTATTATAAACAGACATTTCTGTCTGTTCTGCCCCTCTTCCTTCTCTCCTGCTCCCAGCATGAACTGCTATCTCTTGTTTGGTATTTATAGGGGAGTTGAGGCTTTCAGCCTTGAGTGGCCTGGCTAATTATTATTGCATCATTCTGGCCTGGGGATAGGAGCCATGGGGGGTGGGCATTGAGGCCTGGGATTTTGGCCTGGTTGCAGGGGAGGTTTTGGATGATGTTTGCCTAATGAAGTCTTGGTAAAGCCCATGTTGGAGAGAACTGGGCCAAGGCTGAATATGAATTTGTGTATTTTGTATGTTTTTGTATTGTTGTATATAGTTATGAATAGTATTTTTATTTAAATGTCCAATTCTTTCCAGTCCTGTGTCCTTTAACTCCTTTGGGGAGGTGTAAAAGAGCTCCTGTCCACTCTAAAACTAAGACACACGTTAGCCCTTTAATAGAAACAGAAGCTCTGAATTGAACACTTAGTTGTGAGGCTGTGATGACCTCCACATGTCTTTTGGTTTACTTGCATCTTAAGGTCATGGTGGTCTGATTTGCAAACCTTATCTGCATTTAGGTATCATAGACTGTTTTGGTTGGAACAAGCCCAGCTTGGCAAGTAATTGATTTAACTCTCTGTGATTTCCTTTGTACTTTTGTTTATCGTGCTACTGAACAATGTAGTCTGTTAATTTTACCACCAAGGACATGCTTATTTCCAGGTAGCTAGTAAAACAGTAATAGGTAACAGAGCACCATTCTAGTCATTGCAAACCGCAAAAGGAGCGATGCAGTTGCATGATGATGTTACTCAGTAATTACAACTTTTTTGTTTGGCCTATGTGTGTTAATATTTAATTAAAAAATTCTGTTGATATTTGCTGACTGTTAGGACACATCTTGAAGTCTTCAGTTGCTATATTCAGTGGGAAATCAATAGATTTCACCTTCCTTACTCTTCCCTCTCTTGTAATTACACAGATGAAAACTAGGTATTTTCTGGGATGTCTTGAGATACTAGCTCCAAAATTATTCCTCATTTGGGATACCCATAAACCCACAGAGCAAGCTATTTCTCTTTGACTGTGCACATTGTGCAGTCCCTTGTCTTACGTGTTCTCTGAGTCATCTTTTTGTGTCTTTTCCCAGCAGGAGGAAGTACACATCAAAAGGCACTTCATTCTGGAAGCAATTTGCCCAGAAGCTTGAGCCTCAAGAAGTCCCTTTCACTAGCGGTGGTCGTGCTGCTCAGGTGGGCTAAGAACTCATTTTAACCAAGGGTTTGGTTTCAACCTTCTTCTCTTCTTCCAGCATGGTGTCTTCCTTGAGGAGGAGGAGGTCATCTTGTAGAGCACTGCAGTGTAGTTGAGTTGGTGCACTGAGAGATGACTGTGTAGAGTTTCTGTGCTTTGGGCCCAAGTTGAAATATTATGACCTCAAGTTTCATGCAATAATCTGTCATGAAAATGTATTTACTTTATCATTGTCCGGGATACTGTCTCATTTAGTAGCAAGTTTTTAACCTCCTGGACCTGTAATGTAAAATGACATTAAGCAAGTTGTGCCTGTGAATCATTTCCAAGGTAACTTAGTTATCAAAACATAGTATCTCAATTGCTCATAGTAACACTTCCCACTACTCTAATTGCACTTCTGCAATCTGTGTTGCTTACACTGCCTCTGTTCAAATTATTGTGTACAGGTGTACTTGGTAAAGACTTCCAATTTACTTTTCCCAGTTGTAACAATTAGTTATTACCTTTTCATTTTGATCCTGAGGCCTGTAAAATAAGTCAGTTAATGTAAACAGCATCCTCAAAACTAAACTCTTCATGGTATTTTTTCCAACTGATAATTTGAAGAGGCAGACTGTGTTTTCTGTTGTCTGTGGCGTAATTTATCTACCTGAATTGCACTTGAATGGGAACTCTGATATCAGAAGAGAGTTTAGCAACCTTGGAACTTAGGAGCTTTTGAATGAAGGAGCACTGAAGAATTCCAGTGCATTATTACTCAGCTTGTTGGGGAAAAAAAGGATATGTACATGGTTCCCTCCCTCTCCCAGACTTCCTTTTGGATTGCACCTTTCGTATACAGTAACTTGTCATGGGCACACTGTTTGCTGACCTGTCCTATCCCAAACTGACGTGTTCCTACACTTTGCTAATAGGTCAGTGGCTGTGGTCAAATGAAACAAATGTATCTATTGGAATACTAGAAGCCTAGGCTGCTTTGATTGTAGGTTAGGTGCCCAGAGTGCCACATGTACAATGCACTGTACACAGTGGGGTCCTGTAGATTTCTTGACTGGGGACTTTATACATTCTGGTTTTGTTTCTGCCTTTATCAAGTAATGTCATTTCTCTGTTAATTGTTTTTATTATTATATTTATATTTTGACATTGCTTTTTTGGGGGGAATTTCAAGGAATCTGTAGACAAAAAATATAATTTAGTGGTATTTTGGTCATATGTATGTCAGTCAAGTGGGTGCTGTAGCATTCCTTCTTGACCAGGAAAGGTGGGGATTTGCTAATTCTATAAACTGTCTTATGTCCTCTCCTCAGAAGTCTCTAAGCAAAAGCAGACTTGCTTCCCCAGATTTCCTGGTGTGAGCAAAACCTTCTACAAAGCACTTTTCACATTAGGCTCTCTTGTACTCATGAGATGACTTGGCACAGGTGGGAGCATTTCTGTTCCAAGTGGGCTAGCAGCTTGCACAGAGTATCCTTCAATGATACAAAGTCTTTGGTGGCAGCTCTGATCTAGTTTCTGCCATCACTCACCAGTAGCTGCTTGCTTGTGCTGCTGTGAACTGGACAGGAAAGCTGATCTTGCATTATACTACATTATATGTAGTATATGGCTTTGAATAGTATAGTATAGTATACTATATATGGCTTTGAAAACAAAAAATGTTCAAAAGTTTCACTGTATCTCAGATGTGTCTCATAGTGTGGCCCTGCAAATGCATGTTGTTTTGCATTGTTGGATTGAGAAGCTGGAAGGCAAAAAAAAAAAAAAAGAAAAAGAAAAAAAGACACCACCCCCACCACCCCCCAAAAGGACCACCTTAAACTGATTTTGTTGCCAAATTCTTCGTGTTCTCAAGCCCCGCCTGCATCTGTAGCTCAAATGTATCAGCCCCTGCCCATCCCCTTCTGGGTGGCCCTCTTAGTTAGAGAAGAGGAGGCTTTTGCAATCAAAATTAGGGTGTTGAGCTTGTCTTTCAATAGTAGCTGTGCCCTTGTGTAGCTTCACTTCCATTAGTAACAATATGAAGTGGTTTTAAACTGAATGCAGACTTTTTGCAACAGAGTAGCTATTGGCTTTATTCTCTGTGGGTGCTCTAAATATGTCCATATGCACTTTGTGCAGGAGCTTTCTCGGTACCTTGGTTTTCTTAGCTAATTACATAGCCTGCACTGGTAGCTCACTCTAGTCACTTCCTTTTCCCTCTTACCTCATTTTAGATGGCTTTGCTCTTGAGTCCTGTAGACGAGGTGATAATTTCAAAGCAAACAGTTTTGAATCCTTTCTTGCCAACTTTTGCCCACAAGGTATGCAAAGTAAACAGAGCAGTTAAGAAATTAGTTATGTACCTTCCCTCCTGCTGCAAGGCATCCCAGGATGATTCCTAGCTCTTTAAGTAATGAATAAAGGGAGAGAAAGAGATTGATATGCCCAAGTGGTGTTTTAATATATGGAGCCATTGTGCAGATCATTCATATTCTTAAGTAACATTAGGAAAACCTTCTAAAATGTGAGGCTTTAAAACGTCCCCACTATTCATATATTGAACATAAAGATGTTTTATTGCTGGCAGCAGAGAAAGAAAATCAAAATACCAAGGATGCGGTAAAAGAAGTATGCATCATTTTCCTCACATAAAAAAATCCACCTTTCATGCAGACTTCCCATGAATATAAGGATTCTCACCTCTGATTGGCTCTTGGAGGAACGTTAGAGGGATTTGCAGATGTTACCACGACATTTGTATGTTTGGTTTGGAAAACATGGATCTGGATGCTGGAATAACAGGTACACAGCAGCTGTAGGGTGAAATACCAGATGCTGTCACAGAGTATTTATTCAAGGAGACAAATGTAGGCAGCAATTAGAAAACATGACTTTAAAAGGTTGACAAAGAAATGAGTTAACACTTAATTTAGCTCCAGTGATGGTATTGAACAGCCTTTGCCATTTGAGCGATAGAAAAATTCGTTATTTGTGAAAACTAGACCTAAGGCCTGGGTTATTGACCCTGAGGCTCAGCTACAAGAGAATGGTGTGGCTGTAAAGAGGAATAACCTTCATGTGATCTTCCGCAAATGAGAGATGGCAGGTCCCAAGTGTACACGGCTTGCAGGAATCAAAATCAACAACTGAGTTTAGAATCTAATGAGGCCATGAGTACAAACACAATTTCAATTCGTAGCTCGTGTGTGGTAGCACAAATGGAAAGCTGGAACTCCTCCATCCCGAAAGAAGACCCTTCATTAGCAATTTTACTCCCTTGGCATACCTCAAAGTATTGTCATAACCCATAGTAGTTCTCCTTTGCATGTTTCTCGCTAGTTCATAGAAGTAGCTATATGCATGGGGTGCTTTCAGCTCCTTTTCAGATGCAGGATCTGTGTTATAATACTATGTATATATGGTGACAGGTTGGACTTGATGATCTTTGAGGTATTTTCCAACCTTATTGATTCTCTGATTTTATATATATATATATATAGTATTATGTATAATATATTTTATGGTAAAATTGATGTGCATTTAAAGGAAAGTATGCTCCATCATGTAAAAACTTCATGTTTCCCAAGTGAAGGTTTTGAAATTTACTGAAAGTAGAAATTCCTTGAGTACCATAAACTTTTAACTGAAAACACCTGAAAGAATGTAATATATCCGTCTTCTGGAATATTCCTGCTGTACTTGTGCCAAATTCAGAGCAGCAAACTCAGCTGCAAGGTCCTAGTTTATCTGTGCCTACAGTCCCTAGAATACATGAGCTGATTCTTTTTCCCCCTTCCCATAAATACAGATTTAATGCTAAGTTTCTGTGTTTACCTGAAGGAAGAGGAAACATTACAATAAGTAAATATTTAGTCAAATATATATATTAGCCACAAGGTAAGAAGGATGTATTCCTGGAATAATTTCTTTTTAAATAGTTGTGCTTCGATAAAGCAGAGAATCAAACATTGCAAACCACACAGTAACTTCTTGTGCTCTTTTGTTTAAATAAACCTCCCCTCAATTGACTTCTCTTTTTTTTTTTTTTTTTTCCCCTGAATGAAATTTTGAATAGCCTATTTACAAGCCTAAGAGAGATTAAGAGTTGAGGTAGCCTTTTGCTTAGCTTAGTCCCCATGAAGCAGACACTGCTTTATGAGATTTGATTTAGCATCTGTTTTTCACCTGTGAATCCTTAATGAGGTTAAAGCCATGTAGGTAAATACAATTACAAATGTGATGCAGATCATACCAAAGCCAAGAGATCAGCAGTCTGGAAGCTTTGTGGCTGGACTACAACTCAGGAGAGTAACCTCTTCAGCATATCGCTGTTCCCACTCTGCCCGTCCTCTAGGGAAGAAAAGGCAGCAGTAGTCAGTGGCACAGACTGTACCTTCCCTGCTTACCTGGTGCAAAGATCAGAAAACCAGGTAGGAATCCAGATTTTTATGTATTTTTTGTTCTCTGAGTGCCTTTTCTGTTGCTGTGTGGTCAGACAGAAGGCAGTGTTTTACCGACTTCTCTATTGCTGTGACAATAGTTCCCCCCCCCCCCGCAGACTCTGTATGTGATAAGTATAGTGAGGACAGGACGTTTATTTTTCGTCCTTTCATCTGGAGAAACCTAGAAGCAGATTGCCAAGTGCTGCAAGGCTGTCTAATAATGTGAGCAGTCCTTGCAGCTGTTTCATATGATTTGTGTGAAGTGAGAGATTAAAAAAAACCCTAGGTGACATCTAAGTTGGGTTTTATCTCTTTGGTGCGATGAGGCTGCACCACACATTTTGCAATATTTTTCCATTTTGTAATTTTAGCAATAAATATCTATGGCCTATTTAAGTAAGGTGGGTCCATGTGCCTCAAATCAAATAACTGATTACAAAAAGGTCATTTTGCTTTCTTCAAGTGAGCAGTTGTGCAAACTCAAAACATTCAGAAAAGATGAATTAACAGAAGTTGTGGGGATGAAGTACACCAAACCTTAGTCCACCTGCAGGCAGGTGAATACTCTTGAGACATTTTCTTTCTCCTTTGGATTAGAAAGAAAGGGGGATTTGATTCCCTGTGAACGTGGAAGAAGCATCATGCTGCCTCATCTTACTAGTTAGGTGTTGTTCTTCAATGGAGTAGTCTATAATTACACATTTTTTCCAGGAAAGAAAGTGGCAACAATTTTACGGGAGAGCAAAGTGAATGATGGGGCTGTACTTCTTTGCCTGAGGTCAAAACTGTGGATTTATTCCTCAGGCCCAGCAGATCCAGGAGTAGAAATCATATGTCTATAGGTATTTTTGCTCAGAAACCCTCAAGAGTTTCTTTCTGGATGAAGAGTGACCCTCAGATGGTGGTTCGGATCTGTACTGTACATAAATTATATAAATTCAACTAACAGTCACATTAAAATTACACTATTTACACAAGAAAATCTGTACAACTGGTTCAAGGTAAAGTATCACCATATTAATCATGAGCAGAAGCATGTAAAGGAAATCCTCTGCTGGCATTCCTTGGGAGCAGTGCAAATGCCTTGCTGTTCCTGGAGTGCAAAATCATTCCTCCCTCCTAAAGAGCACCAAAATGCTTTTAATATTGACTGGGAGATTTAAAAAGCCCCAACAACAAAGTGTACATCTTGGATTCTCTTACTGTATTGAATAGCTATTAATATTGCTGCTGTTGGAGATAGGTTAGGAAAAGTGCAGGTGCCTATAGTGGCAAACTTAGAGATTGTGAAGTTTTAAAATGCTCCTTCTCTGACCTCCCATGTCAATACTACCTGCCATCCTATATTTGCATTTTATACATTGAGTTGAGAAAAGATTTGATTTGATGCTACAGCACAGCTTGAGGAACCAGCTGTACAGAATAGTAATATCTGATCTTGTGTCATTAATATCAATTTCAGGCCTGCATTCCAGAGGGAGTTAATATTAATCTGTTTTTAACCGCAGTAATATTGCACAGATTCCTAGACTGAACACACCAGCTGGTTTGCACTAAATTTTATGGTGCAGGAAACAAGAAACAGGCTTCCTCAAAGAAAGGGAATGTGGCAGTAGAAGTCCTGGAAGCACCGGGAGGTTTAAGGCCCTGGGTGGGATGTTTTGCTTTCACAGAGAGGTCTGGCAAAGGTGAGGCAGGAGACAAGAGAGGCTGCATCTTGCCAGTGCTGTTTCCTTTGTTTTAGATGTTTCTGCTCGCCTCACGTTCTTTGTTCTGATCCCACTTTGGCTCTCTTGTTAATTTATATTAACCACCAAATAAGGTAATAAGACATTGGATTTTTTTTTTTTTGTTACAATTCAGATATGCAGTCTTGGAAGAAGTGAATGAACCATATCTATCACTCTCCACTCTTTCCATCACATAAAATGGCATAATTAGGTGAAAGCAATATTGTTTTACAAATGCCTCTATGCGTGAAATTAGTGTGCTTCCAAAACAAAAGCTCTAAAACTGAAAGACACTGCAGTGTTTGCTACAGTAAGTTAGGCTTGTGACATTCTATCCTCTGAGAAATATTCTTGCATAGGATCTAGTTATCCAGTTCATCAACATGCATAATTTCTTCCACTACTCCTAGATTTGAGTTGAGATTGGATTTTGTGACGATGTCTGCAAGGAGTTTTATGTATTGAGCCATATGAAAAGAAAAGGTTAAAAACTGTTGTTGCAGAAGCTATGCAAAGCTATAATATAAACTCTTACTGCTTTAAAATATGAAAAAAATGGTGTCTTTTTAAATATCAAAGGGATTAGTATTAATCCAGCACTTGTGATTTTCTTAAATCATGTTATTTGCATAATAATACTCAACCACCTGCTATATCTTCAAAGCGCTTTTCAGACATTAACTAATTGATCTTTGTAACACCCCTGTGATGTAAAGACCTGTTATTATCCCCACTCTGCAGATGTGGAAACCAAGACCCAGAGTAGCTGAAGGAACTTGTTGGGCGCAGGCTGAGATGGTGACATCACAGTGGCTGGGTCCCTATTGTCCTGTACACTGGGAGTTCTATTTGCAGCACTTCCAGCGGCACCCACGCTTTCGTCTTGCCTGCTTTTATTTAAGAACAAAAAAGGCACCGAGTTATGTCTTTGTGTCTTTGTAGGGATACTGTTGGGGGATGTTTACTTCTTTTGATTGTGAGGTTTTTTAGCTAAATGGTTTTATTCTGGTTTCTTAGTCACCTTATAGTCAAATATATGTAAGATAGAAAAGCCTCTTACAGCTCCTTTTTGTCTGTGTGCACCACAGCAATACTAGTTGAGAGCTTTCAAGCACACTTTCCTTTGTTCAGGACTCAGTATGATCTTCCTGTTACAAACCTTTTGGTCAAATTTGCCCCTGCTTGTCAAAATAAGAAATTATTAAAATGGGAAGTGACCAGGTGAGTTGCTTGTCATTATAAAACCTCAGCTCATTCTGTGCTGGTGGTGAGCAGGAGTGCCCAGGTGGATGCCAGAAGAGCAGCTAGTGTCTGCAAGTGAGGGCTGCTTCAGCAGTGGGATGTTGGGGTGTTGGCAGGATGGCAGCATGTTACTGCCCTGTGGGATGTCTGCCTCCCAGTCATCCTTTGCCATGTGTTTGGGGTGGCCATGGGTGTGTGTTGTCCCAGCCTTGGTTGAGTGGGTGCTATGGAGGTGATATGCAGGTACCTCCAACCTCTACCTCTGCTGCCTTTGGAGCAGCGCGCTTAGTAAAATGCCATGTGGGCCTTGCCGAGTGTTGTGTATGTGGGGCAAAAATATAGGACAGGCAAATGTGTACCTAAGTCAAAGAATAGATTCTTTCATGGGTAATAATCTGAGAGAGGATATTAAAAATATAAATTACAGTCCCCATAATCTGACAATGGCACTTAGTGCAAGGGCTTAATATTGAACTGCATGGGTTTGTTTTTACAGATGTTTCAGTAGTATTATCTCCAAGCAAGGAAATAAATCTTGGTGGAGCACTTCTATCAGTGCAGGTTGAGACTAAACTGTGAGAAAAACTTGTGTCACACCAGATTTCCGGAGATGATTTCAGATTGTGAATGGTTTCCCAAGCTTGGTTCCTGGGCCCTCACAAGGGCTGCAGCAGTGGCAAAGTTGCAGATTATGTCAACAAGTTAGGGATGTAGTTATATGTATTTGCTTTAGTTATTTGGCTAAGCAGGGGGCCAGAGGAGGTGAGGAAGGGGAGCACAAGTGACTCTGAATTCCTTTGTACTCCAGCTAGGACATATAGACATACAGGGTTTCCAGCTCCTGCCATGCTTGTGAGCTGTTGGCTTCTTTTTACTCCCTTAAACATTATTTTTGTGCAAGTTGTGTTAGCTCAGGACAGAAACAGATCCAGTTTCAGATGCGAGCATCACTTGTCTGGTGAGGTGTTCTGTCCATGTTTTGTGGCATCTTCAGGTGAAAGGGATGAAACCAAAGTATTGATGAAACACTGCTGGGAGAGGGAAGGGCAGTTCAGGAGAGGCAGAGGAGTGGGCAAAGTGCTGGTCATCATTCAAGTGATGCTTGGTGGCCAGGGAAGCAAACCAATGCTGACTGACCTGCTAATGATGTGTTTGAAGATGGAGAGAAGTGTGATAAAAGGTGGATCACTTAGCAAGAGGCAGGGCTGGAAGCATGGGGCAGGGCATGGGGGGTGTGGAGGAGTGGGGCGTGTGTGGTTGAAAACAGATTGTGGGAGGCATTATGCCAGTCTGCTGTGCTGCCTTAGCAGGGATGCACGTGGCACTTGGGAGAAGGCTTTCTTCATGGTGTACCTGGTTCTCCCAGCAGGCATGGCAGTGCCTCTCTGCCTTCTTCCCTGTCAGAACACAGGACAGCCCTTGTGCTGGCAGGAGCTGTCTGCTTCAATAGTCTCAGGGGGAAGTTGCTATACTCATGATCATACCAGTTTTTCTGTTTTTTTCCTTTTTTGTGGCCAAGGGCACAGCAGCTCTGGCAGTCATAGTCATGGCTCTTACCCTCGGTGAGTGCCTGAGGGAAGAAGCAATGGTCTGCAGTCTTGTTGGGGCTGGTCGCAAAGCAGAGGTCAATCTTCCTTTTATCATGGCCCACAGATGCTTTCTGGCCTCTGAATGTCCAGAGTAAGTGGGAACTTGTAACCCACTTTCTCTTCTGAGGGTAAAGGTGGACCATCAGATTGTGTCAGAATTGCAATGTGGACAGTGATGGCCTGACTTCTGAAATGTCAGGTGAGGGCATTCCTTCTCTCTCCTGGTTTGTTTATTTATTTATTTAATCTGGAACTACTGAAGTGTGGAATTTCTTTGTTATATAAGTGGAGGTGTACCGGAAGACTCTTATTTTAACATATCTCTTGTAATCAGGGCAAAAAGCTTTTAAGCCCAAATTCACGTTTCTACTCCCCTGCAGCTTAAATTAATCAAAGGAGTAAAAAATATTTTTTGCCATTAAAACTTAGGTTTGAGACTTGGGGATTAATTTTGTAAGTTGCTGTCTGCAGCAGAAAATGACATTCTACGTATGTAGAGATAAAGCTTCTCCATAGCACTGTATCAGAGGGCCTCACTTCTGGATTGTGGACAGCAGATGCAATTTATTCTTGGCCTTTAGATCAGTGAGTGCAAATTTTATTTTATTCTTTTTCCTTACTCTGGATACGTATGTAGTTATGGGACTGAGATGATAGTTTTCCAGAAAACCTGGGCACCTGTCAAATAAGCATTACTTTTGATCTCTTCTGATGGGCTGTACTGAGTGGTCAACTCATGGGCAAAGTCTCAGCAAACCCAGTTTATTTAAAAGAACATTTAAAATAGTGGACCACAAGTTTGGAGAGGGATCTGAAGAGGCCATGTATGCAGTCCATCCTTTGTCATAAGTCAGGATCAACTGTGGTTAAGCCATTCATTGTAGATGCTTGCTTGGCATCATCTACAGACTGTGGTGCGAAGACTTCATAGCTGTCTATTCCTCTGCTGAAGTACTATTACTGTGAAGTTTTTACTGATGTTTATCATTACAACTCCTGGATGCTATTTGGGTCTCCTGTCTATAATAAAAAAAAAAAGCAAGCTTTTAAACTGTTTTAAAGTTCTCTTCAGGAACAGCACTGCTTTGGCAGTTTGTACAAGATTGGACTTGTTTGTGAGCTGTCTCTATAGACTCTGTAACTGGCTAGGTTTGTTTAGTAAACTTTTAAAAACCTCTCACCTTTTGAAAACTAATTGTTTCCAGACTGGGGTTATAAATGATGCTCTGTGCCTCTCACTTGTTTAATTTTCCTGTGAACAGAAATGGCAGTGTCTTCATTTAAGGGCCTGCCTTGCTTTGTACCAGCTGATTTACAATACAATGTGTAAATGTAGTAGCAGTCTGGAACAAAGGAGAGCCTGTTTATCCAAACAAATTTGAGGGTGAAGGTGAAGAGGTAAATTGCAGCCTGTTCACTGAACTGCAGCTTGAAAGCAAAATGAGACTACCTTGCTGGGGACACGTGATGGGCAAAATGATTCTTGGAGGTTTTTGCCCTGTAATTTGAGGGTAGTGCTGACTGAAGGAGCCAAGGTGAGCTGTTAGGGTGCCCAGGTGCTTCTTAGTCCTTTGGAGGAACTTCAGTGGCAATTAAGGATTTTTTGGTTTGGTTGGGGTTTTTTGTTTGGTGGGGTTTTTTTTTTGTATCCAATTTTTGTGCCCTGCTTAGAGCAGTTGCTCTTCTGTAGGTAGTTGTGTGGAGTCCAATGTAACCTCTTGGCAGGTCTTGCTCAGTCACCACAGTTCCCATCTGTGGTGTTTTAGCAAATTGCTTCTACTTGTCCTGAACTAAAGCCAGCAAACACTTTTTTCTCAGATTTAAGTATTCTGGGTATTTTAACCTTATTGTTGAGCTTAAGCATCTCAGCTATAATGGCTAAGTCTATTAGCAAAGAGATTAAATTACGTAGAAGTTATATTGCCTTGTCCAGACATGAAAAATAAATTGTTAGAAATAGGCTTCTGTCCAACGTGTGATTGCTCCTGGAAAATAAATTGGACAAAAGTACTCACTTCAATGCTTTGCTTAGGGGCCTGTGCCTTGTGCACTCCCTCTTTGTGCTTCCTGTAGATGAGTTTGATACCTAATGACAAAAGTAGTAAAGAAGCAGTTCCTAGTCAAATTCGTACTGATAACAGTAATCCCTGGTTGCTGAAAATCTCATCTTGGCTACTATGTAACAGCTTGAAACAGAGATCTGCAGAGCAAAGGTGGTTAGTTGCAGCTAGGGTGTGATAAGGTGAGCCCTTCAATGTAGCTCATGAGCTTCATGACTCAGTCATGTCTTGTATGCCATGTAGTATTGTCAGACAACATGAAGTTTCATTTGTCCTTTGTTTTCCTGTCCATTAAGTACAAAATTCATTTTGGTTTTGTAGCGTTTTTTCCTAAACTTTCTTGAGTTACTATTTATGGCTTTTCTGAAATCTTCAGTCTTGCCTGTAGGAAGAACACTTCAATTTGTCTTAACAGTAGATGAGTAATCTAGCTATACACAGTGATTTTTCAGTTCGGCTACAGTCAGCTTCTTTCTCCAACTGTTCCACTAAAATTTCAAAGGCAGCAATCATCCCCAGCCAGCCTTGTTTATCCTTCTCTTGATTTTTCTTGTTCTCCTCTTGGTCTGTGACACTGAAGGAGAGCACTATATTACAGAGCATGTAAATACAGTACTGTATTTACGTTAATGGTTTTCAACACAATTTTAAGTCAGGGTGTTTACTTGGGTTTGCTTCATTTGGTCCTCGCCTAGAACTTTACTATACAGACTCAAACTTTTCATGCTTGCCATTTCAAAACAGATGAGCAGCATCTTTTAAGAAATATATTTTAGCTTCTTGTGTCTGTTTGGGTCCTTTCTGGTGTGAAACAAAGTCAGCATTAGTTAAACTAGTTTACCTTTTCTCCATATACCTGAATTACAAAGTCAGGCTGAAAGCTCTTGATTGATGTGCAGGTTAACTCCACAGGCATTTTATAAAGCACCAAAACTTGAAATGCATCAGCAATCTCTGTTCTGCAGATAGATAGATGGATGGGATGGAGAGATGTAAGGGCAGACTCTTGTCTGCACTCTTACTGGGTAGCTGTGCTGAGGCCAGCAGGGAAGCTCCAAATTTGAGGCATAGTGTGCTCCTTGGAGTGGGTGGATGAGAACAAGAGCACGAGCCTGATGGTGTGGAAGCTACTGCCCTATGAGGTACTGGTAGATCAGCAGATGGGATATGTTGCTCTTGAGAAGTTTGTTTTTATTTATTATTAGTATGTAAGTTTAATTTACTCCTGAGAATGTATCAGGGAGAGAGTAATGTATAAGGGGGAGGCTGGGTCTTCAGGGGCTGCTGCTGGCTGAAGTGGGGAAGGGAGGTATTTTGTTTTAAGCAGCTAAGTGTGGTACAGACTGTTTCCTGATAGAATGACAGAAACATCTTCTTTGCTTTTGTTCCAAAATGCTTCAAAAGGCTGTGGGTGATGGGTTATCCCTTAAAGGTTGTTAATTTTCTTTGGAGTGGCTAAAGTTCCTGCTTACTTAAGTAATGTACCCACTGAGCTTGGGTAGAAGGTTAGGGATGGTAATTATGGAAAAACCCTTTTTTGTTAAGCTTTTCTAAGTTTAACCAAGCCACTGTCAATAATTACTCTTTTTTTCCTTGCTATTGTCAATTGGGTCTAATCCAGACTGGGCTTATTTATTGTTTTTATTGCTTGAATGTGCGTGTGCAAGCTACATGAAAAATATCGAGCTACATTGGGTACACACTAAGCAAACACATTTGCTGGTGTTAAGTAGTGAATATCTTTACAGTATGGTTGTAAGAGGTCATAACTGAGTTATAAAAGTGCGTGCTCTTGCACTTTTATTTAGCCAGTTGTCTCTTAAAGTTGAGCAAGGCATCTTGCACAGTGGAGGGAGGAAGGGTTCAACCAGAAAGGCTAGAAATAGCAGCTGTTTGTTTATGCTGGGAGTTTTATTTTCTCTTCTTCTTCCCTTTCTTAGGGATAGTCTTATGTATTCCACCCACTCTCATTCCCTTCTGGTGAATGTGTGTGGATGTGCTCCAGGACCATATGTGCTCGTAGATACATACTTCAAAGGAAACTGTAGACTGCCTAGAGAAGCTGTTTGAGTTTATATGAGCCCTGAATTTGTCAAATGCTGCAGCATTTCTTTTGAAGAACCACTTGGCAGTGCTGCCATTTCTTTCCTTCAGCACCTTTGCACACTGATGAACACTCTTAGCCTCCAAAGCAAGTAAGCTGCCAATAAGCCTACTCTGTATGAAATTAAGCAAGCTGAATTTTACCTTAAGGCATCAGCTCAGCTGGGATTTTTCATGGCTAACGGACATGTTTTGGGTCACATGGTGTATTCACCCAGTAGTGAGGTTGTTTCTTTTTTTTCTCCTTCATGCACAGTGGTATTTCTAAAAGATGGTTTTCATGGAATGGCCCCAGCCGATTCAGGTACACTCTTACCAAGTTATTATTTCTAGGTACTGAGGATTCTGGCTGCCAACTAGAAGGATCTTAGCCATGTTGACTCTGCTGGGCCTGTTCTTGGTTAGATGTCTACTTTCTGTTTGACAAACCACTGTAGATTCTTGGTGGCTTCCATGTGATCTGTGTGGTGTTAAACTGAACATGTTAAACATACTTTCATCAGGGGATTGCAGGGCATCTGGTGCAGATTTTGGCATCCTTTCCCTTCCAAAAACCAGAATTGCACAATAGCCACTTCATCCCAGCAGCTGTTGAGTCTGTACCATGTTCAAGTTAAATGTTTGCCAGGAGTTGTCCATTAAGTTTTCCAATATGAAACATTGATCTTCTATATGAAGGCATTTATTAAAAAAAAATATATTCCTACCTATTTTTATGGATATTTAGTGTGCACCTTTTGAAGAATTAGTTGTTTTGATGAACTTTTATATAGCATCTTTCATTCTGTGTCCTCTAATCTGTGGTGCTGATCTTCATTAATTTGTTTCTGTAGAAGCAAGTTTCATATCCTAGACAGGCTGATCCTTTTTTGTAGCTAGCTGGAGGTAAGGGAAGGAAAATAGCTTGATTTTTCACAGGTGTTACCATGCAGTCACTCATTCTCTTCTCCAACCTTCACACTTTGGTCAGCCATGAAATGCAGCATGTAAGGGTGTATATAGAAACCTAGCTAGAAAAACCTACCTTCTCTGAGTGTAGGGAATTGGTTGTACTAGGAATGAGCAATCTTGCTTGCTCATCTCCTTAGACAGCAACATGAAATTGCCTTTAGAGACTTGACAATGGCAAAATAAAATGACTTCTCCCCCTCAACTTGCCCTTGGAAGAGTGTATTCTTGTTAGCTGGGTTGCCTACAAAGGTATGACTCTCTTTGTTATCCTTGAGATGATCTGCTGGGGGAGACCACTTTCCTGGCCATGGGCTTGTTTCCTTGTTATTCACGCTTGGCAGAGTGTTTGTGTTCACAGGATCGTTTGTTTACAAATGATATCTTTCTCCTGAGACTACATCTTCTGATGATGATCAATGGCTCAGTTACTTTTAATAAAGCTGAGGCAGTCAGACACAGGAATTCTTTTGAAGCTGTTGAGGCCTCATCTGAGTCATATAATATCGTAAATGAAAACAGAGGAACTAGGAAATGTAGAAGCAAATGACAGGTGTTGGCAGAAGGGATGTTTAGGAAGTTTATAGCTTTCACAGCTTTCTTTTCTGCTCAGGGCGGTTGATTACTCTGCCTTTAGGCACAAGCAAGCTGCAAATGTGAAGCTGATAAAGAAAAACGGCTAGAAGTGGTAGGGTGATGGGTCTGACCTAAGGCATCTTTCTTTTTCAGCACAGGCAAAGCTCCTTGTTTTGGAGGACCAAGTTCAGCATTTAGTGTTGATGCCATTAGCTTTGGGAGAGTGGTCACAGGATGTGGCTGTCTGTAGGCCAGGGCTCAGCAACTCAGCTTCCTGCAAGGGTTACCTAGGACTTCTGTAATGATTAGCTCCAAGATGCTCTGGCAGGCATTGAGTGTTTTTTTTGTGGTGTGTTTGGAAGGTGATTCTGTAACCTCTAATTCATATTCCAGTATGTTTCAATATCTGTCAACCTCCTTACCTGTAAGCATCTATATGACAATTTAGCTCTTTTACCAAATCAAGCTGTACACAGGCTTGTCAATCTGACAGAGCAATGGTGTTTCTGCAGAAGTGATAAAAGGAGATCTTTAGATATTGCATTTAACTTTCTTTAACAGGAATGGATACATGGGGTGAGTGCTGAGTAAGGACATCCTTACTATTCACTTTCCTGATAACATGGTACTTAAAGAAAAACATTTCTTGCTTTTAAAACTCCTCTAGGTAAAATAGCTCAGTAGAGGTTCAAAAAAAGATTAAGTTTCAGGAAAAAAAAAATATAAATGGGACATCATGTGTGTTGTGCTGGGTAGTTTGTTTTTGTAACCCTGGGCATATGCTACAATGCTGCAGAAGATGCAGGCTCTTTTTTCCCTGCTCACCTTCCTATCCCATCAGACTCCAAGCTTTTGAACCAGTGCATGTTGTCCTTTCTCACTTATTTGCTGTGCTGTTGCATGGTTAAAACAGTTGTCTGGCCAGGTATTGCTGTGGCAAGCTGCTTATTGTTTTGCTGGCCACTGTGTCACTTCCCATAGTACACATTACCTGCCACAGTTTGAAAGCTACTGTCCTATAGTCCTGCTGGACTTGCACAGTCTTACACAACTAGCAAAGTGCACTGCTAGTTTTTCCACTTTCCACATGAGATCTTACTGTGCGTGGTAAACCTAGTCTAGGTATTGACTCGTGCTAACCACCACTGATGATAACATTAGGGGAGAGACTGATGTGGGGTTTATTTTCTGAGATCACAGAGTGGTTGAACTTTGGAGGGGACCTCTGGAGGTCAACTCATCTGACCCTCCTGCTGAAGTAAGGCCTTCTAAAGCCAGTTGTTCAGGGCCATGTCTAGACAGATTTTGAATACCCCCAAGAATGGAGCATCTGCAGCTTTTCTGGGCAATGTGTGCCAGTGTTCAGTCGTTATCATGGTGAAAAACTGTCTTGTGATGTTCAGAGGGAACTTCCTGTGTTTTTATTTGTGCCCATTGCCTCTGCTTCTGTTACTGGGATTAACTTGAGACGGTAGAGCAATTTAAACACTTAAAAACTGAAAAACAAACCCACGCTTTGTTTGCTACTTGTGAACCTGAAGGGGTCAGGACTGCTAGGGTGTGGACTGCTTTGCAGCCCATGGTTTCTGGGTGGCTCAAGTACTGCTAGACTGCACGTGGTGATAGAGGCTTGCTGCCTGCAGGACACATGCATTATGTTGAAGTATCAACCTGGTGGGGGTTCCCTCCCAGAGGCTAATAACACTTGTAGTCATTCTCTATCTGCAAAAGTAGCTGTCAGGCTGAGTATTACTTCCCTTTCTTTTTAGGGCAGTGTGGAGATCAGTGATTTCTGTCCTGACCCCAGTTCCTTGTGCTTCTCTCCCTTGTTCTCTGCAGCTGGTGGGTACTGTTTCATCCCTGAACTAATTCATCTTCTGCTGTAGTGGTGCTTTGTGCCTGACCTGTGAGATGTTTTGATCTGGGGGCAATTTGTTTGGATTTCTCTTAAAGAACACAGTGCTCTTTTCAAGGTTTTGTTTCTAAACTCCGCATATGAACACACACCCAGCTTGCCTGTTGTTAGGCAAGCAGATGAACTGGCACAGGGGGAAGGTGTGGTAGCCATCCTGTGCCAGCAGGGAGGCATAGGGGTGGTTGCAAGGCAAAGAAGGCAGCTCCCAAACCAGCTTTGCTGCTGGAAGATTGACAAAGTGCCGCAGCATCCTTCCCCAGGCTTTTGCTGTGCCACCCATTTCTTCCTGAAGTTGCTACCCACTTGCTAAATGCTGGTAAAATAGAGTTCAAAGTACCTTTCTGGGAGCTGAGATGACTTTGTCTCCAAGACCTTGGTGGCAGGGCTGCAGGCATAGCCCCTTCTACCATACCTATAGAGCTCAACCAGGCTGGCGGGGAGTATGGTATGTTTGTTTATGGAGGGGGCTGCACAATGACAGCAGCACTGTGCCAGATGTACCTTATTCGCCCTGCTGTAGATAAATCACTCTAGTTTTGTCTGTAATAAAATGATCAAGACTGGGACCTATCTGCACATATAGCAAGTCTTGCTGCATGGCATTAGTTGCAAGATCCACGGAAATGGCTGGGCTGTGCTGGAGCTGGAGAGGGACCAGAGCTGAAGGTGCTTGTAATCCAAATGAGTCCTGTAGTACCTGAGTTCCTTTCCAGTAACCTAATTTTTCCCTGCACTGGAGCTGAGTTTATCATAGCCCTGGAAGAGACATGAGCATTAACTGCATTGTTACTGCCTTGCTTAGGAGCTTCTACTTAGATATTAGTTTTTCCTGGCTCACCTCAGTGAGGAATCTGGTCTAACAGCCAAAGAGAGCCTAGCCCTTATAAAAACCACCCATAACATCCTCTCTGAGCATCTGTTAGCTGTGTCCCAATTGGCTCACAGGATACGTGTACTTGGTGCTTGTAAGCAAAAGCTATGGGAACCTGCCAAAAGTATGCCCTTGGCTGCAAAGGGAAGAGGCACATGGAGTCTAATCACTGGCTCTAAGCAGTATAAAATAATGTTAAATAACTCCTGAGTTTTAGATTTAATTAAAATGAAAGGCTGAATTGGCTCAGCCACTTCTAAGTTCTCAGTGAGGGGTAGGAGTTTGCAGCAGAAAGCAAGGTCTGCAGGAGAGACTTTGAAATCATTCTAGTATTGCTGGAAGACAGAGATCCAAAAATATTTGGCCTTGCTCACTGTGCTGAACATGCTTCTGTTCATGCTTTTTGTTGGTTGTTCCCAAGTGACAGTGACACATTCACTTAAGTCATGGGGGGAAAAAAAATTAGATCTCAAAGCAGCTGATTATGAATCATACTAAAAAAAAAATCCAACCACCCTGTACTTGAGACATAAGTAAAATTTAGTTCAGCATTTACAGTCATGAAAGGGGTGGGGGGGGGAAGAAAAAGGAAGTTTAGGGTAGTAAAGCACCCAAAGTAGCCTGCAAGTCATTGTATATTGATACAACTTGACAAGAGTGATTCCTGTCAGCATGTCAAACTATGTATTTTGCAGTAATCTTCCTCTATTTGTTCTGAGACTGCCTGGTCTGACTGACAGCTAGTTTGCTTGTTCATTCATGGGGTAATCTGTTTTGTCTCCTATGTCTGTATGAAGCTGAAAAAGAAAATTGCAGGTAGGCTTTTTATACAGAGAAGGAGTCTTCCTGCTCATCTCTGCATGTGAAAAGTTACAAGCTGTGTTCAGGGAAGAGAAAGAGAACCTGTCTTCTGCAGCTGCTTCTGGGATATTGTTAGAACACATTCCTAATGAAGCTTTCCATAGCCTGATGGTGGAAGTCAGTCCCAGTGGATCATTGGCAAAAATTAATTTGGAGAATTCATACAGCTTTTACAAAAGTTTTCTTGTTTTACATGGTACAGACTTAGCTTCTTAGACCTGGTTATTCTGCTGTGGATTTGTTTATTGTTTCTCCCCTCCCCCCAAGATGGATGAATTAACAACCCTCTGCTTCCAAGTGTAATAACAATTTTCCTAGCATTTTTGAATGTTATTCTAAGTATGGGGTTATAACTACAGTACTTAAGATTTATGTTGATAGTGTTTAAATTTACTGCAAGGAATTGCAAAGCTATATTCTGGTTGGACCTTTTGTTTTCTTTAAAAAAAAGAGAGGAAAAAAAAAAAGTTTGGCTTCCCTGAATTATATTTTCTGAGAGAGAGTGTAAAGGCAATAGAGTCTTGGAAATCCTGTTCTCTTAGTGCTGACATGATGTTGATCAGTGCTTGGACAATTGTATTTATGAAATAACGTGTCTGAAAGCTGCAAACTTATGTAATTGTCCATCCAGAGGTAGATAATCTAAGCAGTGCTGCATCACTTAAGCATGGTCTGAAGTCCATGAAAGCTCTGCTGGATAAAGCACTGGCTGGGCGAACGAGCCCAAAGGGTGGTGGTCAATGGAGTTAAATCCAGCTCTCAGGTAATTAGTGATAGAACGAGAGGGAATGGCCTCAAGCTGTGACTGGGTAGGTTTAGACTGGACATTAGGAAACATTTTTTCACAGAAAGAATGGTCAGGCATTGGAATGTGCTGCCCAAGGAGGTGGTTTAAGTTTCCAGCCCTGGATGTGTTTAAGGGTCATTTGGATGTGGTGCTTGGGGAGTTGGTTTAGGGTGAAGCTTGTAGAGTAGGGTTGTCAGTTGGACTTGATGATCCTGAGGGTCTTTTCTAACCTGAATGTTTCTGTGATTCCAAACCTTGTCCTGTTTGGTTTTGTTATGTTTCATTTTTTGTTTGTTTTTTTTGAAGCCCAGTTCCTCAGAATCACACTATAAATAATTCTAGCTTTTAGTTAAATTCCTACATTTCACAAGCATGTAGCTGCTGGAAAATAATGAGATGGCAAACAAGCTGTAGGATGCTCCATGTATATTTGGCGTTGTCTTTCTCTTTTTTTCATGGGAAGAGAGTCCGAATCATTTCTCTGCAAGTATTTGGTACTGGCACAACTACTACAAACCATGGTACTGTTCACCAAAGTCAAGTTGTAATGTGTTTAAAACCTACTCAAATCACTTTCTTCATAATTTCATGATAGGCTTAACCTACAGCTGTCACCACCCTAAAATGCAGGGTAGATCCATGTTTACTGGAGTTAATGAGAGTTCTCATTTCCTCCTGCTCCTTGTTAAGTGGTGCAGGATTCCCAGTACTGGAAGTCCCTGCAGTATTGGAATGTGATGTATCATCCAAAGTTGACTGAGGTGTTAATTGCAGACCGACATACTGTGCACAAGGGCATGCCATCCTAGGGACTAAGGGTAGCAAATTTATGCAGTAGGTTCGTAGCAGAGCGTGTGTCTGCCCCATATCCTTCAGTTTGAGTGGGCTGAGGACACGCATGTTAGTAGGTGCCACAGTGAAGACAAGCTTAGGTGCCAGTTATTCTACAATAATATGACTCATACCTCCTTTTACCTTGCACTCCCTCTTTTCTCATGCCTGTGCTCCTTTTAGGCTACAGATCATTAGCTTTGCTAAAACCACTGTTGGTATCTTCAGGGCAGCTGAATTGCAGGGACTTGCCTTCGCTGGACCAGACGTGTCTCTCTGATAGCCGCCTGGCTGTGTTTGAAATGTCAGTTCTAAAAGTCTTTTCACCAAAAAAAAAAAAAAAAAAAAAAAAAAATCAATCTGGCAGCAAGGCACAGGAGCTGTATGCTGCTTGTGTAAGAGCTCTACAGGAATGAAAATAAGAAATTGCTCCTGCTCGGCCGTCTGCTTAAATAAACCAATAATATACCAGTCTAGCAAGGGCTTCTGGGGTCGTGTAGGGAGATTATCAGGAAGTCTGGCTGCTGTAGAAATCTGAACAGGAGTAGCAGTAGTAGGCAACAGAAATATAATACTCTGGAGGGGAAGTAGCATGCCTTCTGTAAAGGGAATTTGTTTCTTGTAAATCTGTGGAAGCTTTTGAAGGAAGCTACTCTGTGGATACAACAGATCCAGCTGATACCTTGTGGAAAACTCTTTGAAAATAAAAGTACAAGCTATATTTCACAGAAATATGTTAGAACCACAGTTACCAGGGAATGAAGGGAAAAATTGTCTCATGAATTGCTAAGTGGTTAAAAATAGGAAACAAAGTGATTAGCACCCCTGCTCTACAGCAGCTACTGTTGGGATGAAGTACTTAAAACATCTGAGCTGTTGTCAGAGCATCGATGATTTGATTTTAAGTAGATGACAGAACTTGTAGAGGATACCAAAACTATTTACAATAATCTAACCCAAAGATGCCTGAAACAACTTGCAGAAGCTCCTTCGACATGGAACTGGAAATATGGGCAAATGAAATTCAGTGTCAACAAATGCAAAATAGTGCATGGAGGGGGAAAGAAGGCAATCCTCTTCTTGCTGAGGGATTAAAAAGCCCAACACCGTATCAAAGGTACAGTGGATAATTCTTCTAGTGGTGCTCAGTAAAGTACATAAAAACAATAAGAAATACTGAAAGAGCCATAAGGAACAAAATGAGAATTATCCCTGTGATGCCTCAGGTCAATCTTAGATACTGTGGAGAGTTCAAGAGTTCTGGTCATCCCACCTCAAGACAAACAAACAAACAAAGAAAAAAACAACCACACCCACAGAAATAGAGAAGGGATAGACACATGCAGGAGACCTTGGGATGTAAAAGCTTAACTTAGAAGAAAGACTCTTCATTTAGGAGGGATGGAAAGAAAGAGAGAAAATGTGATGCAATTTAGTAGGAATACAGAATAGAAACAATACAGTCATCAGGTAGCAGGCTTATATGAAAAGTAAGTCCAGCTCCTTTCACCCCTTTTTGTTTAAGGCAAAGCTAAAATCATGGAATTGACCAAGAAATCTTTTGGATGCCAGTAATATGAAGAAGAGATTAGGCATATACATACAAAATAAGGCAAATTTTAAGCCTTGATGCAACTTCCAATTCAGTAACTGCTGAAACCTACTTTCTTAGGAATCTTGGAGGGTTTTTGCAATGCAAAGTGAATGATCTTCAGTGCCAGCTGCTGGGCACTGTTAAAGCGTGGTTTGTTTTCCCTGATTGTCTTCAGCAAGACATCTAACTTGTATCTCTGAACAGTTATTGAAGGCAACTTCTGTGGTTAGGGGAGGGATGGAAGGAGAGACTGAGATGATTGGTGCAAGCCTTAGAAAAGCACCTAAACCAGGACAGGTAAATTGCCCCAGAAGGGCTCAATCTCCTGGAGAGCAGAAATAATCTCATAACTGTTTTGGCCTGCTTTGCAAAAAGTGGGGTGAAGTCTCTTCTCAGGGAAGGGTGTTGGGCTAGAGGATGTTTCATCTGTCTCAGCTTTGTAAACAATAAAACATTCTGTGCATTGAAGTATCACAGGCCTTAATTCAGAATGGTTTAGCACAATCACAGTGGGTATATTGAGCTGGCTTTCAAATGTGTCTTGAGTTTGTGGATGATCATGGGTGTGAAGAGGGGCTCCAAGCTAAGTACTCTGGTTTAGTAGTGCCACCTTTATAATAGAATAGAATTAACCAGGTTGGAAGAGACCTTTGAGATCATTGAGTCCAACCTATCATCCAACACTATCTAATCAACTAAACCATGGCACCAAGCACCCCATCCAGTCTCTTCCTAAGCATCTCCAGTGGTGGTGATTCCACCACCTCCCTGGGCAGCACATTCCAATGGCCAATCACTCTTTCTATGAAGAATTTCTTCCTAACATCCAGCCTAAACCTCCCTGGCACAGCTTGAGACTGTGTCCTCTTGTTCTGGTGCTGGTTGCCTGGGAGAAGAGACCAGCCCCCACCTGGCTACAACCTCCCTTCGGGTAGTTGTAGACAGCAATAAGGTCTGCCCTGAGCCTCCTCTTCTCCAGGCTAAGCAACCCCCGCTCCCTCATAGGGCTTGTGCTCCAAACCCCTCATCAGCTTTGTTGCCCTTCTTTTGCTTCCAGTCTCCTCCAGTGGTGGCATTGTCTGGAGGGGCTCAAGGGCTTGAGGAAATAGAAATAAATCCTGCTGGAATAAGAGGAAAACACTGTTACAGATTAACATTTAAATATCTTCAATTAATGTAATTACATTTCTTGAATTGCACCCTACCTTGAGTGCACTTTGGTACATTCCACTGGTGCAAGAGAAAAAAGTGTAATTAATTTCATAAAAAGCTTCTATTTTTAGACTAGCCGCAGTAATAAATAACCTCTACAAGTCTCTGCTGGGGGTTCCTGAGCTGAAGGCTGAGACAGTTCTGGTAGCGTGTCAGTTGAGGAGCCTACCGAGGAACTCTGAGACAATGTGCACATGAAGGAGCTGGAGGAAGTCTGAGAGAAATTCACCTTGCACTTAGGGCAGGCTAGTTGGACGTATGTCATCCATGACGTCATATGTCTGATGGTGGAGATTGCTTGCAGTGGACATAAATAAGGTAATCTTCTTTAGGGGCCTTTAACTGGTACTGCATCTCTGTACAAGGGGCTAGTTCTAAAATAATGAAGCTTGTCTATCTACCAGTGTAAACATCTTCTATGTTGTTCTACTGCTAGGTGGAACAGTGGGATAATTAATCTCTCTTGGTGTTCTGAAAAAAGGTAGTGAACAGGTAAACTCTTCAGCTCAGACTTAAATAGGGCGAATGCCAATATATACTTTTCACCTTTGACTGTATTGCTGCTTCTTTTGCATTGTAGATCTGCAAAGCGTGCGCCTGTCTGGATTTTGCATCTGAATTTCTAAATTACCAACAGATTCTTTATAAATGACATAACCATGGGGTGAGTGTGATCCCAGGCTGCAGGGTGTGAGGGCATTAGTCACCATGGGCATGTTTGCGGTGGAAGGCAGGATTCCTCTGCCAGCCCAGGGCACAACTGGTGGCCTAACATGCCCAGGGTTTTGTTGTTTCTTGCCTCTGTCACAAACTTTCTGCAAATTCCTTAAAAAGAGTAAAATTCACCACATTGAGGGGAAGGGTTTCATACTCAGCCTTGTTTTGTACACCAGCTAATCGAGAAAGAAATTAAGAGCTTGCTAGTACCCAAAATTTTAACTGAATTGCTTAAGTACAAATGGTGTGGAAGGGGATGTAAGATATGATATGCAAAAGTTGGGATTTAAAACAAAACAAAAGGAGGAGTTGGGGCTGTTCAGTCTGGAGAAGAGAAGGCTCCGAGGTGACCTCATTGTGGCCTTCCAGTATCTGAAGGGGGCCTACAAGAAGGCTGGGGAGGGACTTCTCAGGATATCAGGTAGTGATAGGACTAGGGGGAATGGAATGAAGCTGGAGGTGAGGAGGAAGTACTTCACCATGAGAGTGGTGAAGGCTTGGAATGGGTTGTCCAGGGAGGTGGTTGGGGCCCCATCCCTGGAGGTGTTTAAGAGCAGGCTGGATGAGGCTCTGGCCGGCCTGATCTAGTGTGGGGTGTCCCTGCCCATGGCAGGGGGGTTGGTACTAGATGATCCTTGTGGTCCCTTCCAACCCTGACTGATACTATGATACTAAAACCCCACACTTAATCTTCCATCTATCATTCCCACAGAAATGTCCATGTAACTTCTACAGTTATTTCAAGAGTGATTGAAAAGAACCTCACATGAAGCACCCAGGGAGAGGAGCATAGGGAGATTCAGTACTTATGAATTGCTGCCGCAAACAATCTCATGTTGAAATGTAATCTCACGTTGTAGTACAAATGTGATAGATACATTCCCAGTCAGTTGGCTTTTCATTAGAAACCGAGATGCTAAAACCTTCTTGTGATTCCATTTGTGGTGCATTGGGGTGACCTGGAGAATGATGTAGGAGGAAAGAGAAGCCTTATGACAGGTATTTTCCAACAAGTTACTAAAACTACAAGAATGTGCTACACAATCTTCTGGTGTTAATTACTGTTTTCAAATACATACGCCTCTACTATAAAGAGTCCCTTTTAAACTGTATTTTTACATATTGCAGTCCCTATAATGTAAAAACCTTTATGCTATAATTGAAAATAGGTATTTATTGCTGCTGCTGCCACTGATATAAAATGACTGACACTCTGAAATGGGGTCTGTGGGAGGTTCAGGTGCAAGCAAGCCTGAAATGTTTCTTTCTCCAAGAAAAGGTGACCTGAACTTTTTAATAAACAGATGCTTGACACGTCATGAAAAAGCCAAATCTTGTACTCATGGAATTATTCTTGAAAACTGACAACCAATCAGCTTAGCAGCATTAAGGAGAAACTTCCTTCTCTGCCTCTTTTGCACGTCTGAAAAAGGCATTTCAGATGCGCATAGCTTCTGTGTGCAATTAGCTGGAGGATTGGCTGCTTGTGATTTTTGAATCATTCAGGAAAGTAACACCTGCTTGGCTTCTAAAATTGTACCTTCATGATAGCACCACCTAGTAATTATTATTCTGAGTCATCAGGTAATGCTCATTACCACTTCATAGTAGCAGTATAATTAAAAATACTGTGCTGTATTCCAGTAATGATCAAGCTCAAAAGATAAAGATACAACTTTAGAGAAGTTAGTTGGTCTCTGCTAGATCTGTTGAATAGTTTCTGAATGCTCTTCTGTTTTTCCTGATCTATAGCCATATTTTCATTTTTCCCAGTGTGTTTAAAATATGAGGAAACATTGAGAGGGAAGGAAGGTCAGAGCAGCAAGGGTTGCTCATCAAAATGAGAGGCTCTTGGATTGGATCTGGAAGAGCTTGAGGTCAGATCTCAGTGGAAATGAGCTTCTGTACTCATTGCTTTGAAGGTCAGAAGTTGCCTGTGGAAGACTGAAAGGTGAGAGGCTGACTGGTAAAAGCAGGAAAAATCAAATGGCCTGTAGTAGTTAATTTTGAGTAGAACAAAGAGCTTTGAATTCTCTCCTCAGTTCAGGTGCTGGTGAGGCCAAGATGTTGATTTGCCTTGTGTGTTCTGTGAAGAGAACTGACTCTTGGAATAGCCAGTAGTCTTCCCTCAAGGCTTTCATCTATGAGGTGTGTGTGTAACTAGATTTGGGGATTACCTTCAGCCTGAGCAGGCATCTAATTGCATGGGACACTAGTCCACTTCATTACTCTCTCTCTTTCCTTCCTTCCCCTGGCCTAAATGGCACTTCCATATGTAAAGAGAAACAGCTCTGGTGAGTAAGACAGAGGTGGGGAGCTGGTCATTTAGTTTCTTGTTTGGGATACAAAAGACTGAACTTGGAAATTCTCTTCCAATTTAGGCAAGGCAGAAATGATTTACACAGAAATCCCCTGGTGTGATGGCTGCCAAAATAGGTCAAAGCATCAGGAACTTGAATTATTATCAATCTTACGGGTTCTGCCAAGCTCCTAAGAATACCTTTGATCTGGTGTATTGCTATTCTCTGATGAAATCAGCTCTAGGTAAAAGTCTTATCACCTATAAGCAGTTACAGACAATAATCATCACCTCTTTATCATCCTCTCTTTACCTTCTTTCAGATAAATTAAATGGATTTGCTGCAGTCTCTATCAAGTATACTCTTTAATCGAGCCTGTTGTTTCATCTGAACTTTTACTGATTTAATGACGTTAGATGTAACAGTGTCAAGAGCAGATGTTTTAGAAAGACCAATGCTAAATGACATGATTACATCTTGCAATTTAAAGATGCTACTTTGATGCTGTGTGTGTTGAAATATCACATTTGCTCTCTTTCCACTTCCCTGGAGTGATTGTGCCAACATGTGACCCTAATGTTCTTTTACACTACTGTCTTCCAAATTACATTCTAACACTGTGACCTTTGTTTTGGTCTGCTTTTTGTGTGGTGTTGTTTGGTTACAGTAATAATGCTGCTGTTCAATTGAGTCTATTGTACTGTGTGATCCACACCATCACACCTTTGACCTTGACTTGTTCTTTAGTACAAGTCAGATGAAAATTGGTGGACTAGAGGATTTATATCACTGCTGACTTTAGAAATAGGATGTAGAGATTCCTGGAAGACTTCTGCTTCAGGTCTCAGCTCCCATAAAGACTAAGGGAGCTGAGATACCCAGGACAGAATGACAGTGGTCAAAAATTATTATTTAATCTATTTCTTTTTTTAATAGAACTGCTTAGATATGAAAGACTAACGATAGGTTTATTTTACTGCCAGATACCATGTGTCTTTGTTAAACAGACTAACCAGTCTGCAGATATTTCTGGGTAGGATTATAGCACTGATTTTTCCTAAAGCTATATTGACTGTTTTACTGAGGGTTCTGTACCTTAATTCTGTATGGTCTTCATTTTCTATGAATGTTTTGATTCTGTTGCTTGAAATCAATGTTGATTTAAATGGCCTACAGTTGCCATAGTGACCTCACTTGCAGTTCCTATATATTGCTAAAATACTTCATTCTTTTTCCTCTAAGATGTGATATTTAATCAGTCTTCAATCCCAGTCCATGGCCCATGCTTCTAAAACTCAAGGGAGGACATGATTTGGTTTGACACATCTTCACCATTTAAACTTTAACAAATGGTGTGTAACATCTTCTTTAGCTTCCTCAGAAAATGGTACCTACTGACCTTCAAAGCTTGGCAAAGTACTGTAGTGATAGGGTGAAGAGGTGATAGTCTTTGTCTCAGCATACTTGAAAGTCTTCTGTTTTTCAGCAGAAGACTGGTGAGTGGGAAGCCACCACTGAAGTCAGGGCACCTGAGCCAAGTGTGTCCAGCAGCTTGTGCTGTGCTAATGGCAGCTTTTGGGAACATCTGCTTCTCTGTTTTTCTGAAAGGTGTGTGATGAGCATGTAACCGTTACCTAGTCACAGTCAGGGTGGCAAATTTTGCTGCCATTGCTGTTGGTACCTGCAGTTCAGACATGGTCTGATCTCACAGATGTGATTTGTTTTAACTTAATTTGTGGGTAATAGGCTGTAATATTGAGGGATAACTGTGAAGCAGGTTCTTTGAAGCTTTTTCCTCCTGCTTTTGGCATCATTTAGTCTTGGCAAATTCCTTTTATCTTGAAACAGATTTCAGCTAGCCATTAAGAAAGCTGAATAGTGGTGCTATTTCAGTTGGTTCTGTAATATTACGCTCTTGCATATTAACTGCTGTTCTGCCTTCCATTCTAGTTGACTCTTAAAGTTCTTGCACTGCTAGTGGCTGTTTATTTAAGTATATGTATGCTGAAGGGGAGAAACAGTAGAAAGTTAGCTGAGGAAAGCAGGTATGTGTGTGTATATATACATATATACATACACATACACTCACAGTGCCTTCTGATGCTGTTCAAGTGGTTCTTAAGTGAAGCACATGTGGTCTGTTAACACAGCACAGAATCTCCGTGACTCCCACTCCCTGCTATAGACACTTTCAGTTCTTTTCTGGTTTGTTTACATGCTTGGCAACTAGAGCAGGGGCAAAGGAATGAAAGAGGAGCCCTTGCCAGAGCAGTGGGAAGGGAGATTGCAGGCTGGGAAGATGTCCTCTGAGAAGGGAGTTTGTGGTTTGTGGAGGGAGCTGAGAAGTGGCTCTGCTGTCCCTGGCATGGAGAAGATGAAGGAGTTGCTGGGTATTCTTCTCAGTCAGCAAAACTGCCTAGCTTTCCTGGTATGTTCCATTATAGCTTTGCTGCAGCACTTTTGCACTCCTTTGCTGTATCTTTCCCGTTTCTTAACTGGAGCCGTAGCTGGGCTCTTCCCCAAACCAGTCAGAGGACTGGAATATGTCCCTCTGTCTCACACTTTGACCCTCAAATCCTCCCACATTTCAAATAGAAAGCATTCTTTAGCAAGACACATTTTTAAGAAGTTCGTGATGGCCATCATAGAAACAAGAGCTCTCTCTTTAGTGAGAGAACTGGGACAGAGCAGCTATTTCTTCTCCTTATATGCAGAGCATTCCCCACTGATGAGGGTGCTCCTTTGAAGTAAACAGCAATTTGTAGGGAAAAACTCTTATCAATACTGAGAAGCTCAGGTGTAAGTGTATAAATATGTGTCTCCAATTAACATACTCTATTATAGGAGAGAAAGTTAGTAAGAAAGCAGTACCATCTCAGCAGTTGTAGCTTCAGGAGCTGTTTGTTGTAATTCCATTGACCTTTATTCTTAGAGAAGCTTCCTTCAATGGGTTGTCCAGGCTTTTGGACAGTGCTCGCATGACTAATAGTAATATTTTATTTCTATCTTTGGCTGACAGTTAGTAGGAACACTTGCATATTGAACCATTGCTCTGCCACACAGTATGTGTACTGTTGTGCTGTAGGATGACAGGCAGAATAGGCATGCAGGTGTACCAGGTTGCAGTCATGCTCCAAATGTCACATCATTGTGTGATCTTGAGATGTGACTGTATCTTAAGCTTTTCCCTAAACACCTTTCTCCTCATCATTTTAAGAAGGATGCCTCATGCTACTGTTGCTCTCAGTGCTTGTGTGGCCACAGACAGCTGAAGTAAGTTGATTTATTACTTTACATTACAATGTAGAGAACATCTCACAAAAAAAATAAATCCATGTTGTCTCAGGTGCCAGTTAGCAACGTGGGGTACAAAGACTGGCACAACTGAGGTGGAAGTCTGCAGTAGCATAGTTGGGAATCTCTTAAGACGTGTTTGCTGACTAAAAAGATTTAATGTATAGCTACTCCTTCAGGTGCAGCATTTGATACCTTTTAGAGCCTTTGGAAGGATTTCAGATTTTTGCTGTCATGCCCCATGAGACTATTTTTCTAATAAGATTGTTTTCTGAAGGGTAGAGGTGAGAAGTGCAGTAGAAATAAATGGTAAGCATCAGCCACTGTAAATGGAAGAGTATTACCTGGAATTTAAGAGAGAAATTCACCCTGCTGCTTTTCTGCTGCCTTGGTGCCTTGTGGTGCACCTCCTGAGATCTCCAGGGCAAAAAGCGGAGCAGCGTTGTTGACTTGAATGCATTCTTGGTTTTATTTTTATTCTTAGAGAAGCTGGATCCTCGACAGTTATGTATGGATGCTTTGAGCTTTCAAAAATGGGAGGTTGAACGATGTGGTCCAGTCCTAGTTCCTCCAGGAACTTGTGTATCCCAGCCCCAAACCATCACCACACCCTGGCACTGGTCCCCAGGGGGCTCCTATGTGGAGGGGATAATAAAATATGGAGGTGGCTGAGGAGGTAATTGGGGGATAATGAGAAGAGGACATGGCTGTGTTTTTGTCACCATGATGCTGTGCCAGCAGCTGCCTTAGCTCCCTGCTGCGACTCAGCTGGGAGAGATGCCAGTGGGTGCCCAGCTCAGCACTGACAGGCAGCTACTTCTCTTTCATGCTCTCCTGATCCATCGTCACATGAAACATTATCTTCTGCACTGCTGGCATTGGGCAGCTGCTCTCTGGCACACTTGAGGTGGTCATTTGTTTCCAGAACTGTTGTGATGGCAAAAATCTGTCTTCCCCGGACTGTGCAGCCAGGGCAGAGTGTCATATCTATCCCCTAGCTTTTTTCCCTCCATAAGAAAAATGTGGGCTTCAATAGTTTTAATAGTCTTGAAGTATTTTGGACTAGCCTAGAACTGGTAGCCTTTCTTAAAGACTGGTTGGCCCTGGGTGGTGAAAGGTTGGTTGATGCCACGCAAGTCTGGCATCCAAAAAAGGTGCCTCTTTGCATGATTTATCTGTAAAGCTTCTTAGAGAATAGCTGAAACCTTCCTACAAAGTGCCAGTCTTTTAGGCTGGAGAATCAATGGCTCATCTATCCCAGGAAAAATGTTCAAGATCTTCAGGTTTTGGTTCCATAACGGGTATTGGTTCTCCTAAAAGAAATGAACATTTGGACCACTTTTTACCCTGCAGCAGAAGAAAGGTCCCTGTACCACTTTCTGAATTTGGCCTTGTAAGCCTTACCTGTGATACAGTAAAGGCCCTGGGCCTCCTGAATGTCAACTTGATTTTTAATTTCTTTTCAACAAGAGGAATAATTCTGAAACGTGTGTAATTTGTGGTACTTTCTTCACAATCATCTGTGGACTGCATCTACATGGGCTTCTGGAAAAATCTAACTTGAGCTTACTTCTAATGTGTTTAAGACGTCTCATTACTGTAGGGAGCCACCTGAGAAATGTGTTAATGGCCATGTGCCAGCATGCTCAGCTCTGCAGAAACCACTGAGATGAACCTGCTCTGACTGTTGAAAGCCAGAAACAACTATCCTCTTGTCTACACCAGGAAAACTACAACTTGTTAATTTGCCATCGGCCTGCAGCTGCTCTTGGGCTGGCAATGGTGGAACTGGTAAACGGTGCTCAGACATATTTAACACTGTAATAAAGCATAATTTAGAATTACAGAGCAGAAATGCTGCCTATTATTAAGGTTGTTTAACACTTTCCATTACAAGACTCGTATTTTCAGCTGCTTACAAGTTTGACAAATGTTAATAGCTTTTACTGAGAGTTCTTTAACTTGGTGTCTGCCTCTTGCTGAATATTCTCTTATTGTTGTTTAAAAAGGAACAGCAGCATTTAACCAGAGCAGCTCAGCTGTTTCTAAGAAAGAGGACTGAGAAAATATCTTGTTAGTCCTTTCAAATTAAGTGACCTTTTCTTTTAACAGCTCAGAGGCAGGATTTGGCAAGAGAGGGGAGCTGCTGTCAGAGATGCTTGTGCTCTTTCTATGAATATTGACCAAAATAGGCTGAAGTGCCAGTCCTCAAAACATTTCAGTTAACACCAGCTAGCAGGTCTTTAATTCATAGCAGCAAATTTCCATGGAGAGGTGATGCCTGCAGGCTGTGCAAGTCTGCCCCATATGTTGGAGAAGCCAGTTTCTACGTGGTCTTGGGAACCTGGGTCTATGTGTGGGCACTTGAGGATGCAGTGTGCCACTTCCTCTTGGCTAAGACCAGGCCAGACTGAAAGATTTAAATGGGGTAGAATGCGGCAGTGACCTGTAGATAACAGACGTGTACACCTATGCACTCTTCATGGTATCCTTCAGCTTGATTTGTAACAATTGTGTGTTAAGGTACAAAATGTGAGCCAAGAGTAAAATTTGTTAATAGTGTTGATAGTGTTTGTCACTAGCTTCTCTTTTTCTTTTTATTTAATTTTTTTTTTTTCCTTCTCCTTTCCTTCCCCTCCCCTGCTCCCTCTCCCCGCCCCCCCCCCCCCCCGGGATATAATGGTAGAAACCAGATTACTATGGCAGAGCATAGAACATGGCAGGCAATTAAAACTGAATTACTTTTGCTGTAGTACACTCTAGTTTTTCCCTCAGCAACATGTGGTGCTGCTCCTGCCTGCGTGTCACAGCAGATGCTGGTGAGATTTTGATCCAACCCTACTGAGACCTGAGTCCTGTCTTCCCTAGCCACTGCCAGTGGCTGGAAGGGGAAGAGAAGGGAAAGTACCTAAACCCTGTTAGCCAAGCAAGAAATTTTGTTTCTGCTTTTAGCTATGCTCCCATTCTAGCTATCAAAATTGCCTTTTCCTTATTTTCCTTTCACCCTACTTATATGGAAATTGTAGGAGTATCTCAAGGCTTGTCCTGCAGAGCTCCTAAAATCTGCGGACTGAACATCTCTCAGTTGGCATAAAAGCAGCAGTACTCTTTATCTATTACATAGCTACAGCTGCACATAGCAGGGCAGCTGAAAGCTTACACCAAAGGGCTCAGAGAATCATGAAATCAATTATACTACTTACTTCCAGGCAAACTGTGTTACTGTGGAGTTCAGCCATCCAAACACATGAGCTTGCCGTTGGAGATGAGGCATGGCTGCAGGACGACCGTGCTTAAATTAAAAAATAACACTTAGAAGTTTAATTAGAACTCGTATGTTCATTATGCACCTTCTCAGTGCATAATGATATCAGGTTAAGACACTTTAAACCTAAGGCAATTTTGTATTTTTATCACCCCAATCTTTTAACAGGCAGGTTTTTCTTCTGCTTCCCTGGTTGGCATGTGAAGCCCAGAGAGACAAAGGAAATGTGGAAGAAAACTAAAACCGGAATATAACTCCAAAGACTGTCAAACACATGTAATTTAAAATAAATGGTACAAGATGTTTTCTCCTTTTTTTGTGTGTGTGTGTGTCCTATTATCTGCTTTGTAAAACCATTCTTAGTCTAAAGGTGGATGGGAATCCTTTAATGACCCATCAATAAAACCACTTAGCAGAGCTGAATAGCAGTTGTGACAGGTGACCTGCCTTTTTTTCAGAAGTGCTCTATTAGTTCTCATTAACTTGCCTCTAGGTCACTTTTGGGGGCCTTTCAAGGCCCTCTTCTTTTTTTCTCCTCTGAAATTGTATTTCTTTCCATCTGGAGATGAGTCCATGCCATTTGTTGGGAGAGTATGTTATTCACAGGAGATGCCTGTGGGAGAATACCTTGCTTACCGTGGCAGAAGTGCTCTTATTGAAGAGGAAGCTAATAGTGGATGAAGGGCGTTGGGAAGAGATGCCCTTCAGTGTATCTGATTCAGATTTCATGGGGCAGCAAAATGCTATATTCCTTGCCTGAATCTGCTCCATAACTAAGGCAGGTGGTGCCACCTTCCCCCTTCAAGGCCTGGTTTGTAGAACAACTGAAATAATCTACTTCTCTGGCTACCTTTGTGAAACTCTTCCATTGCTTCACTTTTTCGCCAAAACTTATGAAGTCAAGTAGTAACTGTTTGGGGCTGTCTCCTTTCTAGGAAAGGTGCTGCTAGCTGGTTTCCAGGTTTGTTCCCATACAGATCCTCCGTAATTCTTCTTAGCTCACTGATTTCTGGAATTAGAAGTAATTAGAAGTCATGAATAAATACTCAATTATCTTAGGGGGGGGAAGCTACATTTTGCTCTGATTTACTTGCAAATATTTGAAACAGGTGTGAAATGGGGCAGAAATGATGTGGCTGGGGAGGGAGAAACACAGCTTTTTACTGAGGTATCTTTCTTTGAAATAAACTGAAATGTTGTGCTGCAGTATTGTGATCAGAACAGTCTTAACAGCACCCATATTTCATGTTTCCATTAGCAGCCTTTTCTTATCCAGTTTTGCTTTAGACACGAAAATGCAATTTCGGAGGCTTTATCACGTAAAACAAGAAACTTTGCCTGGAAAGTACTAGAAATCAAGTTTCTGCAGACATGTTTTCTTTCTCTAAATGCTGACAAATAACTCCTGCCAAATGCTACATAAAGGAGAAAAAGAAACATATGGCAGTTCAACAGGAGTGAAAAGATGAGCTAATCCAGCATCCAACAAGTCTTTGGATAAGACTATAATAAAACCAACCAGCTTTTATCATGCTTGATAGCACCACTATAATTAGGAGTCTGTCACCAGGTTCATAATGAAGCCATAGCCCTGTTTTCTGAGGTTTATAGTCTGTTAGCAAGTCACTTTGGGTTGCAACTTGGCCTATTAGAGCTTACTGTGCAGAAGGCTCAAATCTAGCATGCAGATTTTAAATAACCTGACTGTTAAAAGTTGGTGCCAATGATGAGCTAGTTGTGCTTATCTGTCCTATCTGTTTAAGGAGTCGGTGTCTAATTAGATATATTTTTCATGCTAAAGATAGTAAAAATGTGTGGTTTGATATCCTGATGTGCTCTCTTAAGCTGCCATGTAAGGAATCAAGAATGTAAGGAATCAAGATGAATTTTTTCCCCTTAGTTTTATGATCCCTGCATCTGCCTTAGCAGAAGCTGCTGCTGCAGAGCTGGGGGCTAGAATTTGCTGTACTCTGCCTTAAAAATGTACTTGTAAGAAAACTCATTCCTTACAAGTCAAGTTTTCAATCTTAGGGAGAAGTCTGCCAGACAAGGCAAATATCCAGCCTGCTTCTTTCTCTCTCCTTGCCCTACATTTTCGAGGCTTAGTCAGCTGTGGGGGACTGGTTGTGCAGAAGGTGCCTCAGTTGTGTATGAAGGCCTGCAGTTGTTTCTGTATAAAGGGGTTTGAGCTTCAGGAAGTGTCTTTTTTTTTTTTTTTTTTTTTTTTTTTTTTTTCTTGAACCCAGAATTAATGCATATCTACTCTGAAATACCAGAAGATGAAAGAAACCCTCTTTAACATATGTTCATTATGTGTTGTCCTCTCTCCCTTGCAGCACTGAAATTTTTCATTGCCTCACAATGTCTAATACAGCTATTTGAGAACATCTGCAGGAGAACATCTGCAGGAGACAGGGTAGAACTCTCACAGCAGTATGTCCTCTGCAAAACGTGCATCTAGTAATGAAAGGTCAAACATTTGCATGTTAAGGCTGTGGGTTCATATTGCAGCTAGATGTGTATGGAGATTTAAAGAAACAGTGAGGCTCCCCTGCAGCCTTGTGTGCCAGACTCTTGAGAGTCTGGCTTAAAAGGAATAACGAAGCAACCTCAATAATGTGAGCAAAACCTTAGCAGGTCAGTCCTGTCCCAGTATGATTCAACCTTCTGACTTCTGTGTGAAAAGAAAGGTGAACTGAGGTGTATCCAGCTCACATTTAATATACAGTAAATGTTAACTTTCCTTCCCAAACACTTCAGGGGAGGCTTTGATGTTCATTTGATGAAGTTGAGTAGGTTGGGGGAGGGTTAAAGTTCATGAAGTGCTGCAGTAATCCTAAGGCTAGCAGGGTGGGCAGCTGAGTGATGCCTCTGAATCGTTCTAGAATAGAAATTTAAAAAACCACACGAGTGCTGGAGACCAGGGTGGGGGATGTCTCTCATAATCCTACCAACCCCTGCTGTGTTGCTTCTGCTTGTCAGAAAGTCTGTGCTGCTTTTCTAACAGAGACCTTCCCAAAGCTGTACACTTATGAATTAGTGATTCATAAATTAGCAACTGTAGGTTGGCAGTCTCTTCAGGGGATTATGCCAGGTTTTGCTTAAAGGAGAGGCTGACCTGTAAAGCCTGTACTTGTAAGCTCAAGAGTTGAGAAATCCTGTCCCTTGAAGAGACTACATGCTCTTGGGGGCCATTGTACCTTGCTTTAGGCAAGACATTTTGAAACCCTGTGGGAACCAGGAACGGTTGCCTCTTGCAGATCCCTTGGCCTCAAGCTCCCAGTCATGCTATATTCCACTGAAACCCTTCTGCCATCTTTGCCATCTCTTTCTGACCTAGCTGGCCAGGGAGGACAATAAAAGGGAGAAGACGGTAGCATGTGTGCCTCTATACACACATTTTTGGCTGCTTTGTCTATATCTGCTGGCAAGCACCAGATAGGAAGCAGCTGCACACACTACCAGTTGCATTACACCCTTCATTTGGGCCCTATGCTTTCCAGCAGGAGTCACAAAACACAGATTTGTACCAAACTGTGGCAGCCTTCTGTGGAAAGGAGGAGAGGCCATATAAAGAACAAGGGACACAAAACAGGCAGGGACCTCTGCTTGGCCTTCAGTTCACAGATGTGCAAGACCAGGAATTACTGCATGAATGAAAACATAGAATCCTTTAGGTTAGAAAAGACCTTTAATATTGTCAAGTCCAAATGTTAACCTAGCACTGCCAAATCCACCAGTATACCATGCCCTTGAGTGCCACATCTACCCACCTTTAAAACACCTCCAGGGACGGTGATTCAACCATTTTCCTGGGCAACCTATTCCAATGCTTGATAACAGTATTTAAGATGTGGCCTGACTAGCGCCATGTACAGGAGATCACTTCCCTAGTGCTGTTGACCTACTTCTGATACAGGTCAGGATGCTGTTTGCCTTATTGGTCACATCAGCACACTACTGACTTATATTCAGTCAGTTGTTGACCAACACCCAACAGGTCCTTTGTTCCTGGGCAGCTATCCAGACACTCTTCTTCAAGCCTGTAGCATGTCATGGGGTTATTGTGACCAAGTACAGGACCCAGAACTTGGCCTTGTTGAATCTTGTTCCATTGTCCTCAGCTCATTGATCCATCCTGTCCAGGTCCCTCTGTAGAACCTTTCTTCTCACAGGCAGATCAACACTCCCACAACTTGGTGTCATTTGCAAATTTAGAGAGGGTGCACTCAATCCCCTTGTCCAGATCACTGAAGAAATTGCTAAACAGAACTGGCCCCAATAGTGAGCTTTGGGGTAATACCACTTGTGAGTAGACATTAACTGGATTTAACTCTGTTCATCACCACTCTTCAGGCCTGGACATCCAGCCAGATTTTTACCCACCAAATACTGTGGGAAACTGTGGCAAAGGCCTTACCAAAATCAGCAGACAACATCCACAGCCTTTCCTTCATTCACTGAGCACGTGCGTAGGAGGTACAGGAACCTGCACAGACACTGCATCCCAAGGTGGTCTCTCTGAATGAGTAGCTACTTGGTGTGGACATTACAAGAAGGCACATAGCATACTCTATGCATGCTTCTGTTCACAGGTATGTTAATCTCCAAGGAGAATGTGATGACTGAATAAAGCCACCACTCATGTGGTGTATAGAAGCTGCTCATGCTAACAACTTTGATACTGGCACTAAAGACAGGTGTCTTGAAAATTAGTGTGTGAACATGAGGGACCTTTGTGAGTATGACTTTGATAATTAGAAAAAAACAAGCTGAGACACTCAATCAAGAATATAAAGCAGAAGGAAGCCACTCTACAGCAATCTTATAGAAAAGAAAGCTTTTTAACTTTTTCATTAATTAGGATATATTTGATCTCTTGGCTTCATCTTAATTTAAAGAGAAATGTGGAAGCACCTTGCAATTTCTGTTTCACAGCGGAAGCTTGCATAACCTTTCAACTCCTGGCATTTTCAAACTAAGGTATAAATTACAAAAGGAGAAGTTGCAGTTGATGTGGAAAACACAAATGTGTCTACAAAGTCATCTATTTTAAAATGACAGTTTTATACTCTCCTCCAAAAGTTAGAATAGAATAGAATTAATAGAATTAACCAGGTTAGAAAAGACCTTTGAGATCATCAAGTCCAACCTATCACTCAATACCATCTGTTTTGGTTGGGATTATTTTGCTTTGTTATTTTTGTTTGTTTGCTTGTACCAGTAAACATTTTTCTGGATAAAAAGCCCTAAAGTGAAGAGGAGGTCTGGAAATCTGATAATTTTTTCTTCTTCCCTCCCCCCCCCCCATTATTCTTTTAATTGTTGTATCACAATTCTAATCCTTTTTGTATGTAATTCACCAAAATATTTTGTCTTGCTAGTAGATGCCTAAAAGTTTTATTATTCACTCTTGTTCTAACTTGGGTGTGGCAGATACTATTTCTTCTGTTGATATACTCTCCTAGGAGTTTAAGAGCTTTAATTTCTTCATCCCTTTAGTACTTTTCCTGAGACTTCAGAAGGGGAAGTTTCTGCTACTCTGGCCCCCTCCTCAGCTCTTTTCAGTCTTCTTGCCTCACCAGCCATCTCCTCTTCAATCTCTCAGCATTTCCTTATGGCTCTTCTGAAGAGCAGCAGTCTATACTTGGCATGATCCTTGCCTTTTTCATTAGTGCCATTGGCAAACTCATCATGGAGCTGTTAAATTGCCTATGCTTGTTAATTTCATTCTGCTGTTTTTGCTTGTAAGGAACAGAAGACTTTTGCTGTCTGTTTTCAGTCTCAGGAAGAGGCCACTGAGATACATGAGTCTCCAACTCATTTGAAAATACTGGTTTTTGCAAAACCAAAACCACCACAGTTATTTTTAGCACAACCCCTTATTTGCCAGAGTTGATGATTTAGGTTTCCATTTGCCAAGGATAAGGTTATTTTTCAAACCCATTACACATTTGTCATTATAGACACACCTTTTAAAAATGAAGTCACTGAGTCAGGAAGCAGAGGAGCCCAGCACTTAGCGTGCTGGTGAGACCGATTGTTGCAACGTGATGTGAGAATCCAGCCTAAAGTGTTTGCAGGGCACTCGCTCCAAAATATTCTCACCGTTTGGCTCTTTCACAGTACTTGCACCTTTCTGCTCACCAGGAGGAAGGGCTGGGAAGGATTTCTGGGTAAACAATTATATTTTGGGAAAAGTTTTGTTTGCAAGAAAGGGGGAAAACTCTTACCTTTGTAGGTTTAAAAAAAAAAAAAAGAGGAGGAAGAAATGAGGCTTCAGAACAAAACCAGACACTTAAAAACTCTGTAGTGGATTGAATCCACACAGCATTATGTGTTTTGGATTTGTGCACTCACGTTAAGAAAATTCTTCATGGGATTCTACTGAGAACTTAACGCAGATGCAAAATCCATTTATCGTCTGTTTGGTTATGTGCCGCTGTCCCTTGTGACCTTCCCCAAACTCGGAGCAGTGAACATTTTCTATCCCACTACATGTGCTTATTTTATTTTTAACCACTTCCTCACCACTCCGCTACTCGTGTTTTGTGCCACCAGCAATTTTTTTCACATAGAGGGTGAGAGGTGCATTGATTAAAGAATTACAAGTATTTGTAGAGAGAGCAGAATTAGCTGGAAGCAGCAGCTTTGGTGGATTTTGTGTGTGTGTGTGTGTGTATGGTGTTGTTTTTGGGGTGGTGTTTGGTTTTTGGTTGTTTTTGTTTGGTGGGTGGGGGTTTTTTGGTTGGGTTTTTTTTTTTTTTTTTGGTGGGGAGAAGTTGTTTATTACAGGACTACTGGTATACAGGACTACTCAGGATCTTCTCCTTTTTTCCACCCTGTGCTTACCCCACCCAGTTATTTCCCCACCAACCCTTCCATTAGAAAGGGTACATTCCACAACCACACATCTCTTTGTGGTCTACCTGATGAAGCTTGATATAAAGTGAAGTTCTTCCACAGCCTTAGTTCCTCTGAAAGCACAGGAATTCAGAATTTTCCTGCACTTCATTATTTTTGCAGTTATTCCCTTCTATTACTACTTGAAGATATAATACAATGAGTGCAGCCAGAACTTCCTAGCTGATGGTCATAGAGGCTCTCCTTTAGTCTTGCAGGAGGACATCTACTTTTATTTTCACTCTTCTCTCATCCTCCAAGCTGCAGCTATAGCTGAGCACGGCTCCTTCTCCAACCACAACTGTCAGCTGTTCCTGTGGTCAGGACTAGCAGTGATAGTTTAAACACTATAAATAGTAGGTTTTCACACACTTTTTTTTTTTTTTTTTTTTTAATAAATGGGCAAGGTAGCATCATCTAAATGGTTCTGATGTTAGCTTTGGAAGTTGGTAACCTCCATAGGAGCCCAGAGAAACACTGGGCTGAGGGTAATGGCTTCTTCAACTGTTGCAGCTAGAGTTGGCATGCTGTATCTAGCCACAAGTCGTGACTAGCATCTATGATTTGCCTTATGGCAAGTCATTTTTCTTAGACTGTGCTTGAAGAAGTTAGGTAAGAGCACAGTCAAGAAAGTGTATGCTTCAAACCTAGAGTTGTGTTGTCATGTGCATTGTATTGTCATGAGATCTAAGAGGATTTGTCATGGCTGGTTGCTACAATCTGCTCTCTGAGTGGTAAGAGAACAAATTATTTTACAGAAGATGATTTCTGTCCTCACTTCAGTTTAGACCTTGGTGGAAGAGCCCAGCAAGTATGTGGCTGGGCCTGACAATAAAACTTGATGCTGTAAGAGCTTAATCCACGCAATGCCAAACATGCTTTCTGGAGAACACCAGGATGCAACAAGTAGTTATCAACAGAGAATTAAGTCAGGGTAATGGCAGAAAAGGGATCTGTTGGTCTTTTCATAGTCCAGATAGACTAGGGTGCTCTTCTAGCATGGTACAGATGTGTGAAAATAGACTTGGAGGAGATGCTTTATGAAGCACTGTGAGCTAGAAGGCCTATTAAGAAGTGATACTGCAGAAGGAGGAATTGGACCTTTTTCAACGTACTTTATCAGCAAAAACAGAGGGAGAATTTCCAGCTTCTGTGGCTTTTCCTCTGTCCTCACAGAAGTTCACCACCACCTCAGGCTGCTTTTGTGGGACAAAATTTTTCCTCTGTGACTGTATGGATATGTATATGAGACAAAACCATACAGATACATGCCCTTCCTTTGTACTCTCTTAATAGCTTTTCACAGAATTGTTCCTGCCTGTATTTTTACTTCCTGGTTTTTTTTAGCAGCCTTTTCCTGAGTTGGGTTCCTCCCACACAGCACAGTGTGGCAGCATAGCTGATAGTGGGGCTGTGGGGTGAGGATGCATCATCATCATCAGTGGTGTAACAGAGAGTCCTGCCAGGATGTTGTTGTGCGTTTGGAGCTTCATAGATGTCTGTTGAGCTATCTGTGTGCTGCAGAAAGCACTTTAGTGGAAGGAGCGGCCACCTCTAGCAAAGGGTGTGTAGGGTGTAAGAACTAATCACTGTAGGAGAAGGACTGGAAATGTCTTGTCATTGCTGTCTTCAGAGGATCCTTTCCATGGAGTAATGCCATAAAGCTCTGCTTCGAGTCCTCTCAGTGCCATAGTGTAAGAGATAACTGTGCTCTCATTTAAAGCAGACTGATAAAATCTGCTTCCCTTGCACAAAGCTGCATTGCTTCCTTATGTGGGGAAGAAGGTGAGTTTCCCTGTAGGCTTTAGCTGTGATTTGCCTCTCTTGCTTTCAGCAGTGTCTGTCTGTTTTGGAAAATCTTCATTTAAGTCTTGGTTTTCCTCGGAGCTTACCTTCATACTCAGCAAAAAAACTACTGAGTAAGTGAAACTATAGGCTTGTTCTTTCCTTGTAGTGGTGTTTACCAAGGACTGACTTTGACTTACAGTCTCTGAACAGGAGAAAAACAGATTCACTCTGAAATATGCTCATCTCCCAGTTAGCTTAATGGGAAAATGAGCTCCTTGCATGTTTTCTTTCTCTCACAGATACATCTATGATTAATTCAGTTTTGGTACATTCTTCTCACCAAATGCTTGCATTCTCGAATCTGCTTCATCTCCTTCGTTATGGTCTGGCTAATAAAGCCCTTAATTTTGCAGAAGTAATTCAGAAGGCTGAATTTTGGTATTTTCTCTGCACTTTCATTTTATGCTTAAGTAATGTATGGCCTTTGAAGTTACCATCAGCACAGGTTTGGCCTTTACAAAAACCTATTTGAAATAAGAACTACTGTTACCCAGTGCCTTGCTTTTGGATGCAGTTTTGGATAATGGCACTAATATATTTTTGTTTGATGTGTATTTAATAATCTCCATGGAATTACAGTATTTTAAATTTGGATTGAGAAAATGGAGTAGATGGCCTTGTCAGTCCCAGCACTGTCTGGTTGTGCAATCTCCAATTACCTTGTGATACCATCAACATTTCTGATGCAAACATGGACACCACTATAGTGAAATCAAGTTTCCTGAAAACATACTCATTTTTCTTAGGAGCTGCTTAAAAGCAGAAGGTAATGGGGCTTACAGATAGTCTTGTGGGTGGTTTCTAGTAGTGTGGCACAGCTGCTCTGGATGTGTTGCCTGAGCAGCTGTCTTACAAGGCTCACATTTCAGGATCTGCACTCATTGCCACCAGGTAACTGCCTAGGCAGCACATGGGCGTGTGTTTTGGATCGTTTTCATGCCTTGTTCTCCAGAGGCAAGTTGCTCTAGTTTGCAAGGGTACCTCAAAATAGAGGCAGTTGCAATTCAATGAACATGTGTTGTTTGGCTTAATGTATGAAAACATTAGCTAGGGTTTTCTTATGCCTGTTGGCAAAAAGGTGTTCTTTTAAAGAAATGCCAATAATAATAAGAGCTACTTCAAATAAGGTCTGAGTTTCTTGACTGAGTGGGAAATTATGTAGATTATCAACCCCCTGATACTCGGTGTCATGATTAGAGGGTGTGAAACTCTTATTTGAGAACTTGGCTGCTTTATACTACTTGAGTTCCACAGCAAGACTACTTCAGGTAATGCTTGACAGATGTGTTTTCTAGCAGTAAGAGCTCAATGTGTTACAGAAGACATGGTTTGCCATTTATGACCTTCTCATTTTGAAGCAATGCTTGCACTAATGAGTTTTCGAGGGCATGAGGAGGGGAGTTTTGTGACTTGTGTTTCAAGCTGAAGTTACATTTTGTGTGTGTGTGTGTGATGTGGACTGATTTGTTTACCTTGGGAGATATAATTGGAAGATGAGATGGCAGCTTTTTTAAAAGGAAAGTATCTGAATTTTACACTCAGTTTAATAATCTTCTGGTCTCTGTGTGTACCCATGCACAGGATTTAAACCACATTTCTAGAACACACATGGAATATGTTTCAGGGCAAGAAGCATGCAATGTGTATGTGAGCTGTAGTATTATGGGTTTAAGGGTGTGTGTGTATATATATTTTGTTTATATTTATTTATATGTATAAAACTAGATGATAATTCATCTCACTAAGACCACAACATCCTTAAGAACCACTGCTGCTAGGAAAGTACCATCCCTCCTGGTCTGTTTAACATTTGTGTTAAGACCTTTTCCCTACCACCCTCCAGAAATCTGATTTCTGCTGTGTTTTTCTCCTTGAGCTTCTGAGGGGTTTGGATCTCCCATGAGAACTGGGGTCTGCGGCTGGAGACTTCATTGGTTGTTTACAGAAGACCTCATCTTCTTGAGGTCCCTTCCAACTCAGATCATTCTACGATTCTGTGATATGTTGCTTGGTTTTGTTAGATAGGTCTCTCTAGTAGCCTCCATTGCTCAAGGAAGTCCCATGGTTGCTAAAGGCAAAGTACTGCCTAGGATACCTGTCATGAAGCCAGTCATTTATTTACAGGAATTGTCCACTCCTGCCTGGGTTTTAACCTTTTGCCTTTAGGATCCAGGAGAGTATCACCTGAACTCCTACCTTTGCCCACAGAGCTTTTTGGCAATTCTTCATGTATTCCAGGTTTCCAATGGCAGCATCACTGGGAGCTACATGGATGAACAATGGGTGATAGTTGGAAGGGCAGGTGAATGTCAGTTAGCTTTCTACATCATCCTAAATCTAGCATCTTACAAGTAAAACATCTCCTATGACATCATCTTCAGTCAGTAGATGGATACCTTTTAAGCCCTGCAGAAGAGAATCTCAGCCACTGTCATCCAGCCCTTCTTCATGGTGCTTATGCTTAGTTCAGGACTTGTGGAAGTTGAAACCCCACTTCGTGGAGCTTGTTCCCCATCCGGGGCCATTTTGGCACAGTACCAATCCTGTCTATTCAGTCTTGAGGGCAGGGGAGGAGTCTCTGTTCTGCCTCAGAATCCCCAGGCTTCTTGGGAGTTTCCATCTGCTGTATGCTTACAGGTGGCTTCTCACTGTTCTTTCTTCCTCACATTGTGGTACTTATCTCTTGTTCACCCTCTATTATTCTCCTCCCACAGCCTACTTACATGTCTGGCCAGTGTTCCACAGCACTGCACTTCCCTGGGGGAGGCAATAGAGGAGGCTGGGATCACAACCTCCCTCTGGGCTGTGGCTCCTGATTTGCTAGGGTGTTACCTCCAGCTCCTACTTCTGATCCAAGACCTACTAATTCAGGTGGGAAGGATGAAGTGCATAATGGCCATGAGCTTCCTGTGGAGGAAGGAAACAAATTGCTACAGATTCACTATGGCACTGTGTTTTACCAGTCTTGCAGGGATAGGGGGAGGCAGTGTAGCTCTCCAGGAAAGGGTACTGTTTGAGATCTTGAGAGGAGAAACCCCACTGGATAGCCAAGCTTGACTTCTCATAGTTAGTGTTTAAAAAAGCTGGTCCTGACTATGATGAGAAAATATTTCTTGCTTTCTTGTCTTCAGGCATTAAGCAGTTTGCTGCAGTCATGGTTTCAATTTCAAGAGTACAAAAAACTGTAAGGTTGATTTTTTGCCTTGTTTTCCCTACAGGACGTGGTGATACCTCTTCTGGACCTTTAATTTTCCCTCCCCATACCCCCAACTCCCCTACACATCTTGCCCCAAAGAAACAGGTTCTATTTCAGTAATTCACCCTTGCCATTAATGACCACCTTTGAAATAACTTTCCAAGCCACTTTAGGGTTCTGCCATGAAAGTCAATAGTTCCTTTTCTTGTGTTGTTATTTTTAAAAATTGTAGAGTGCCTTTTGTCATTCAAATGCATGCCTCATCAAAATATTAATAAGTAGGTTTTTATGCATAAGTATTTATTTCCAGACTCAATTTGCAGCTGTTATGGTTTGCTGGATCAGTGATTTCATTTTTTTAATGAAAATTCTAAGGAGGTTTTGATTGTGAAATGCAGTCTCACAAAGAACTATTAAGTTTTAATGTGTCAACATCTGCTTTTCTCTTAAATTACTTCTAAAACTTCATACCTGTTTAAAAGTAGAGGAAAAGTCTATAAATTAAAAGTCTGGGTGACAGGAGGCTTATATCCCTGTAACAATTTGGAAAAACAAATAATCAAGGAATTACTTGGAGTCAAATTCAGACTCAGTGATGCTGTAGAGTAACAAGCAGGATGATTCCTTAGGCTTTTTTGTGTTTAAAACAGCCATTTGAGGAGGTTTGAGAGGGACATTTTAAAAGCCAATGACTAAGTCTAGTCTTATGGTCCCTCAGCAAAGGGGATTGATGTGATCCTTCTAATGTGGGAGAGGAATTTTGGCAGAAGCATCACATTACCCAAAATCACATAGTGTGACTGCCAACTGGAAGTGATGCTTGCAAGCCTTACCCTATGATTCTGCATTTGAGCCAGTGCTCCTACATTAGCACCCATGAAGTTGGGAGGGAGAGGAACGAAGCGAGGGGAAATTTGTTGTTTATTTGTCCTTGTGTAAGTTAAAAAGCCTCCTGCAGCATCATGGAGGAAGACACAGGAACAGCATGGCTATTGGTGAAAACACAGGCCTGCAAATGTGGCGAGACAGTGGTTTATAGTTCACTGACAAATGATTTGGTTTCGATCCAGCTTAAGCTGAAAACAAAATTGTAAGCTGTAAGTGGATGGGATCCTACAGCTGTTCACCAGATCTGGGCTTTTGTAGGGCTACCCCCTTTTCCCCCCACCATCCCCCGCCATCAGCCACTCCCAGAGCAAGGCTCTCGCAGCACTTTCCCTCCAGATGGATTATTCAGCAGAATCCATTAGAAAACTCACTTCATCTTTGCCAGGGATTTGTTGGCCCTAAGACTGCTCTGTCTGAAAGGAGGAAAACATTGCTGGAACATGTCTGTAGAGTCTCTGTCCCCCAGGGTTGCCTACTTGCTTGTCAGTGCTAAGAGAGGAAAGGAGAGCTGGAGAGGCCATTTTGTGTTGCATGGAGCACTTTGTCCTCCAGTCCCTGTTTGACTGCACCGGGAAGAAGAAGATGGGACAGAAATGATCAACGGCTGAGGTTTACTTGATTCAGGTGTCAAGATTAATAGTAACTTTATGTCTGCCCCAGGTACTCACATAAGTATTTCACTATATGTATTTTCTGGTCAGAAAAACTGGGTAATCTCCATGTTAGTTCTGGCATCCTCTCATCCACATTCTCCTACTGATTCCTACTGCCCAAAGAGTTGTGATCTTGTGCCCATTCTTCTGTGCATTGCCTCTGGGGCTTGTCAGTCTGCAGAGGCACTGCTCTCACTGCTGCTGTCTCACATGGCCACAAACTCAACTAACCAAAAAAAATTTGGGTTTTTCTAGATTAGTGAGTCGAATCAGTTTATTCCTGAGGACCAGCTGCAGGGAGGATCTGGGACTGCATGGTGTAGGTTAAGAAAGGGAGAAGGATACATGTGGGCAGAAGGTCACCCAGCTGGTGGTATGGATCAGCTGGATTGGCTGTCTTGGATCTGTGCCTGAAGCATTCCTTGTCGGGTATCCACCAAGAGCAAACTCAGTGAAGCTAATTCTGTAGAAAGACTACACTAATCTCTTTCTGCCGCTCTCCTGTTTTTCAGTGCGGGTTCTCTCATATTTCTTTGGGGAATATTCTTAACTTTCATGCAATTCTGTTAAGAGAGCCAGTCAAGCACAAGGAGACAAATCGGTTTAGGAAACAAAATTCATTCATCTCAATGCACATAAACCCATTTGTGCTATAACCTGTAAAAATGAATGGATGCCAGTGAAGCTATTCCAATTTCCTAGTCATGCAGAGTATGGCCACTGTCAGCACAGGTGATATCTCACCGGAAAATATTAAAACCAGGGCTACAGCAAATATTACTCTTCAGCTCAGTAATTCTGTATCTCAGAGCCATAGCTTCCATAAGTCGCTGACTATTGTAAATCCTATGTCTTGCGGTAAAATGGATTAAAAAAAATTCTTTTACCTCATTTGGTCTGTTAATTAAAGTCAACAAAACTGTGTGAGAAGAAAAAATGAAAGTGTATTACACTTTAGGGATATGATAGTTTGTTTCTTGGGCAGAAGCTCTCTTGCTGAAAAGTATTTCAAGGAGACAAAGCTTCAGACTCCAACAGAGTTGCACCTTACTCTAACATTGTACAGCAACTCAGTCTGAACACCTGAAAAGCTTTCCATATATTTCATGGGATAGATGCAAAATTCTGCTTCAGTGTTAGCCTTGTGCCACTTAACTTTTAGTCTGAATTTTTAGTCTTCACCTGGAAAGGACAAACAGGCTTGAACTGTGCATATTTACAAGCTGTTTTGTTAAACACCCTTCTTTTCTAGCAAAGATTAAAGACCTAGCCAGACCCTTGCAAACTGCAGAAAGCATTTGTTGACTAATCATGGCAGGAGCTAATGTGTACTTCGTCTCCTGTGAATACTGCTGTATAAAGAGATAACAAGAGGGAACGCCAAGCATGCCACCTTGCCCATCTACTTGCAGTAATTCGGCCAGTTAGTGATTAAAGGCATCTACTTTTGGAGGACACCAACAGAAACACTCTGGAATTTCATGCTGAATTGATTTAAGAAGATACTGCTCCAGCTGTCAGCTATGTTTCTGTAGCAGAGATGGTTGAAGGAAATGAAAGTCTACTTCCCCTTCATTGCCCTTCACAGCCTAATATTACTACTTAAGGCTGAAGTATGCTGGCCATCCTTTCCCAGAGATGACAACCTCTAGCAGAAGGGCAGATCTGACAGTCTGGCATGGCATCTGCCTCCAGGCATGAACTGCTTGGACTCATATGCCCACTCTGCATTAAGGTTAGGATTCAGTGAGGAGACTGATCTTTGTGGTATGTTGCCAAGAACTGCAGCAAAATGTATATAGATCATACACTTGCATCAACAGAGAGCATGCTGCTTACTGGGAATTGCATCCTATAGCAGATGCACTTGTCTCTTGCATAGAGAGACAAGCTCGTTGGATTTCACAGTGGAAGTGTCTGGCCACATTGTCATGGATTTCCTACCCAACTTTAGGAAGGGCAAAGGTATGTTTTATCTCACCTCTTGAAAGAGCCTTTGCAGTGTCTTCTTGTATTTTGAAAGAATACTTCTGAGATACTGTGTTGTTGGTTTTGTTGGGTTTTTTTTTAAGTATACTGTATTTCCTTTTTTGAATAGTTCAAAACTGGGCTTTTTGATGGTGTTAACCTTTCTTCACATGTAAGGCAGAGTTTAAAATACTTGTATTGAAGGGATTTTTCTGCTTATCGCAGAACTGGAAAGAGAGGAAGGCTTTTCTGTCAGGTCCATAAGGTAAATTCAGGTCAGACAGGTTTTGAAGCTTCTCAAAAGCTTGAGGAATATATTGCTGTTAAAGGACTAGTTTCTCTGGAGCTCTGCATGTGCTGCTGTCAGTTGTTAAGGTTTTTGCCTTTTGTAGGATCTCATCCCTAGGAATTAACCTTGGTCATTTTGCAGGCTAAATATCATTTGGCAATTTGAAGAGGTGAAAGCATATGGTTTTAATGAAAAAAAGTATTGTTTATTCTTAACAGAAATTGTACGGCATGCAAGAGAAGAAATTACAAATAAAAGTCAAATTAATGCCCTTTTTCCAAGCTTTGTTATTTCCTGTAATGTATGATGGATTCAGGTCATTCCTATGAGTGCCATCAGAGACATGCCTTCATCTCCTGGAAATTACTCTAAAGTATTTGAAGTATCTTTGATTTCTATCTCGATGGCCAGCAATGCTGCCAGAGTTATGGAGAGGACAGTTGCCTTCCCTTTATAGTTAGAGGACTTGTCAATTTACTGAAAGGTTTCTTACTGTTGTATTATTGGCGTTGTGTGGTGGGTTTTTTTTGGTTGGTTGGTTGGTTGGTTTCTTCTAGTAGTTTCTTTGTACTGGTGTGGAAAATCCAGGTTATTCATTCATTGCAAATGTCGATATAGCTGCTATGTTATTATCTTAATAACATGGGTCAAATGCAGCACTTGTGCACTGCTACAGATCAGCCCCACCTTCCTCATAGCTCTGTCAGAGTGCATGGCCTTCACCCTTGGAAAATTCTGGGTAATTGAAAATGACTATTTCCATGCAATTTGTCTCCCTGAAATGGCTCTTGCTTTCTGCACTCTCCCATTGCATGCAGCTAAATGGACAAATGGGAAACTGTTGTGCATATTGGTATGATGCACATGCCAGAATGTGTCATGTATACTCTGAAATTACCATCAGACATTTCTCTGCCCTTTTTCTGTTTGCTTGGTGATAGGTTTTCTGTCTTATATGTATTTTGGCTGCAGGTATTTTGTGTTGCATTTCTTTCTAAACAAATCTAATGGAGATCTATTCATTCTGGTTTGAGTGTCTTCTCCTCCCTCCATTGTATAAGCATGTAATAATAGCTAACATTTTATAACAGGTCATGTAAGTATTGTTTAAAATTCTCATTTGGGAAAGTGATCTCTACAGGTACTATATTTTTATTTAAAGCTCTCTGATGACAGCATGAAGTTAAAAAAGCTGAAGCATGCATTTTTTTGAAGAGTTTGAGGTACAGAGAAGAATACTTCTGGTATAATTTTATTTTACTAACTTTCACTCTTAGAAGAATTTAATCTTCTAGTTCTTTGACACTGATGTGTGATTGTGTTTTATTTCTAGCAGACCTCATGAATCTTTGCCTCATGTTCACCAGTTAAAAACCATACCATTTGCTCCTAACTTATTATAGGGCATGGAAGAAAAGACTTGATCCCACAACTAGTAAACAGTGAAAAATGCTCTGGAGAGGGATGAATGTTTCTTCATTCTTTTTTTTTCAGCTCTTGGCAGAAAGCATGATAGTGGCTTTATATGCATCTTCCTTCCTATTTCTTTTGCTGTTGGACATCCTGGCCTGCATCAGAAGTAGTGTGGCCAGCAGGAGCAGGGAAGTCATTGTGCCCCTGTACTCAGCACTGGTTAGGCCACACCTTGATTCCTGTGTCCAGTTCTGGGCCCCTCAGTTTAAGAAGGACATTGAGACTCTTGAACGTGTCCAGAGAAGGGCAACGAGGCTGGGGAGAGGCCTCAAACACAAGCCCTATGAGGAGAGGCTGAGTGAGCTGGGATTGTTTAGCCTGGAGAAGAGGAGGCTCAGGGGAGACCTTATTGCTGTCTACAACTACCTGAAGGGAGGTTGTAGCCAGGAGGGGGTTGGTCTCTTCTCCCAGGCAACCAGCACCAGAACAAGAGGACACAGTCTCAAACTGCACCAGGGGAGGTTTAGGCTCTAGATGAGGAGAAAGTTCTTCACAGAGAGTTGTTAGCTGTTAGAATGTGCTGCCCAGGGAGGTGGTGGAGTCACCATCCCTGGAGGTGTTCAAGAGGGGATTGGATGTGGCACTTGGTGCCATGGTTTAGTAATCATGAGGTCTTGGGTGACAGGTTGGACTTGATGTCTTTGAGGTCTTTTCCAACCTTATTGATTCTATGATTCTGTAACGTTAACACCGTTACTTCCATTATCCTGTTTAAATTAGCATGTCTCCCAGAGAAAAGCTTCTTAATCACATAGTCACGTATTTGAATATGCTTCTAGTTAAGGCAGGACTGTATGCTTTTCTGTTGAGATTAAGCTAAATACTGAGTTTGTCCAAGGCCCTCTGAATCTAGAAAATCTGGTTATCTGAGCTGGATTTTTCCGCTGCAAATAGGCTAAGATAAGGTAATCATGCATTGTATTATTAGATTGTTAGCAATTATGCATTGTGAACCCAGAAGCGACAGCCGTAACAGGAAGCTTTCTATGTTGCAATCTGAACTTCAAGCCCCATAATACATTACTCCAGTTAGCACTTTCATTTTTGAGGCTGGCATGACTGCAGCATGGTAGGAATGACTGCAGCATGGTAGGAATAACAGCAGCAGGTTCAACTCAGTCCATGGCAAACCTGAGAGGTCTCCTACAAGTAGAGCTTTTATGAACAATGTCACTATGAAATAAGTCTTTTTCTGAGATGGTTTTAAGAAAAAAGCTACTGTGACAGTACATATGTACAAATGACACTCTGACCTCTCTTTTCATTGAAGTTAACCATGCACATGTGACCAGCTTTCTGAAGGAACATTTTGGTCTTTGAACACTGCAATTCAGAGTCCTATAAACAAATGTTTCGGGCATGTGACATGGTAACAAGTGTCATGATTCACTGACCATCTTTGTGTTTGCTGTACAGTCTCTCTACAGCACTAACCATAAATATGTGAGGTCAGCTAGTTAATCTTTGCTCTTACTAGGGGTGATTTTTGTGTTTGCTTTCCAAGGTAACTCCCTAGATGTCTTTGGTGTGTAAAAAATAGCTGTGCAGATTTGGTATCAGTAGCCTTCCATTTAGCTTGATTTCTTGGGTACTCAGAAGACTACAGCTGTAGCTAAAGTGCTGTAAACCATTGCAGAAACCTAATGGTTAGCTTTTAATCTAAGATTTGACTGAGTTCTTCACAACTGTGTGAAGGCAGCCACATCATGTAATACCGTCATCTGGTTAGATAATCGGTTGACCAGATACATCATTACTTGAAAATTCACTGCAGAGAAAAATCTTTTCTGCTCTGTGTTTCAGCTGCAGTGCCAAACTTAAATTCAAGCAAGTGTGCGTGTATGTGTGTGCGCATGCGTGTGCATGTGTGTATATATCTATATATATATTTAGATGACTGACTTCTGAATGCAGGCCAGACAGGAGCAATTTGCACACTGTAATGTGACAAGCTCACAGTGTAGAATTTTAATCAATAAGACATTTTAACTCATTTCCATAAATTATTTATGCTTGAAGACTAGTATCAGATTGAAATATGGCAAACTTGCTCTTCCCAGAGGAGAATTTGGAGAGAGTATATAAAATCTCAAGGTGATGAAGTTAGACAGTGAGGAGCACTCTGCCCCATTACACTGTTAATCCAACTGGTTGTTTATGACAAAAGGTATTCCTGTTACTACCTTTAGTGCAGTATAAACCTTCCAAAATATTGACATTCTTCCAATTTCTTGTGTTAGAAATGCTTTCCAGAGACAAGACTACTGTTGGGCCTTCAGCAGTCTACTTTATGGAAACTAATTACTTTGCTGCTCTGATTTGTGTGGTTAACTGACTGTTGTGTAGAATAGCTGCACTGTTCTTCACTGTTACTGGTGTCAGACAACTTTCCTTGCAGCCATCACCATTCCATGAACTCTGATGAAAATATCACAGATCATCCTGCATCACCAGAAGTGATAGATAATGTATTTTGCTACTGCAGGACATAGTTGTCTTTTTGCAAGTATTAGGACCACATCTTTGGACCATCATTTTGTGTATAGGTATCATCAGTCATTTCCAGTGCTTTTAGTACATACCATATGAATCTTACAGTTCAAGTTTTCTAAACTTGATCAACAAATGTGAATTATAATACCTTGTCATAAAAAAGAATTCTTATATACTAAAAAAAAAAAAAGAAATCTGTGTTCATAAAAGGAATGCTGAGATCACTGGAAGCTTCAAAGATGAATTTGAAGCAGAGAATGATTGACTTGTACTAATAGGAGGAAAACTTTATTCCCAGCTGGAAAGGAAGCAGCACTGGCAGAAAATCTTTGAAGCATTTGTTCATAACAGAACAATCTAGTCTTTGGGGTTCTGTTAAATGAATTAAAATCAGCTTCCTTTCTCTTAACATGCTGAATTAACAATAAGAGATTAACAGTACTGAGAGGGAATTCTAAGAGCTCTGACTTGATTACTGGTTTATAAGTGGATAAACTTTATTTTGGCCCGGTCTGAGCAAGTAACTCATTACAAATAAGTAATTCAAGATGATAAAGGGGGTTTTGGTCATAAAAAGTTCAACTACATTATTTGAATACATTCCATACATTTTTCTTTCCAGCGAGTGGGGAAGGAGGAAGAGGTGAAATGACCGTTCTGTCTCTAAGAGTGTTTGGACATCTCTTAACTATTATTATAAATCTAGGGAAGAGGCAGAAGAATGAGGAAGATTCTTGAATTTCCAAATGTTTTACACGAGAACTCAGGCTATTTCAGACAGCCTTCAAAAAAGAAGTAGGTTGTAAATATGGGAAAAACGCAGAAGCCATGTATGTGGTATGGCTTTAGCAAGTAGAAAAACTTGCTGGTGGTGTTCATATTTATCACAGCGAATAGGTGATGCTCATCAATAAATCACTAGGCCAATGGCAAGCTTGAACCATCTTCAGGGGTGCAGCATCAAAGGTACCTTACACAATACCTGAAACCCAGAATGTGTGTGTGTGTAATTTTATATGAATGTTGCTGTGGATCAGCTGGTGCTGTTTCTTATTCACATCATAGCTTGCACAACTGGTAGCATTCCCCATGAAATAAATGATTGTAATTGTCATAATAAAAGTAATTTAACAGATCATTTTTATACATATATATATATAGAGAGAGAGAGAGTCAGCAGTCCATAATGATTAGGTATACTGCACTAGAAGCTGGTTAGCTTAAACACACGTATTTGAAACATATGTAGGAATTTTAGGGGCTCATAATGCAGTTTGCATTCACATAATATTTTTAAGCTGCATTAATACTTTACAGAAGTCTTCACATACTGCTCCTTTGGGATTTGGAAAGATAGTAACTACATGGTAAACATACACTCATTATAGGAATCACTTGTTGCAGCTTAACAGTGTACTTGCAGATTTGTTACTTCTTTCTGAAGGATTATGTGAACTTCATTTTTGGGTTCTCAGTCTGCTACGCATCACAAGTGCTAAGCTCCACTCTAGAAATAAAAGGTAGTTTGAGTGATCAGTGTTGGGTAAATTGCCTGTGTTAAATAGTGCTAGGGAGATATGGGTGATACTGTTCTATGTGTTTGTGGTGGAATTTCCATAGATTAAGATATTTTCTTCCCCCTCTGTGTGGCTTAGCAGTTCCCTTCTATGAATACTGTCTCAGAGTCAGGATGGGTCAAATACCGAGACTAAGAGCAAGACAGCGCACAAACGGTCAAACATCCAAAAATAGGTGGCAAAGAATAAGGAGAGAGATAACATATTCTTCCTTCATCACATCAGATAGGAGTTAAATTATATATCATCCTCTCATGCCGCAAGCAAAAGACAAAATATTTAAGAGACATTGTTACAGTGCCATAGTTGTGAAGGGCAAGTTCAATGATACTGTAAAAAGTGGAAACAAATAAATATTTTCCCCTAAACCAAACATCTGAGTACTCCATGTGCTTGTTCTATATTTGAGCATGCATTTTCCTTGCAAATACTCAATTTGTTATTTGAACAGAAAACACACCAAATAATAAAACCATTTTGGATGATGTTGGAAATTGTGATGCAAGAGTATCTGGTGCTCTAAATAAAGTGTGACTGATACTAGAATTAAAAGCAGACAGAGCTGTCTTAAAGATCTATATAGCAAAGCATCTAGATAGGTCAGTTAACTACAAGGAACCAGAAATTACATGAATGATCCCTCGATACACTGTGCATCTGCCATACTACCCCCAGTTTCTGATAAGTGAAGATTTAGGGTTTAGTGGATCGGAGGTTGCATTGGGATTTTTTTGTTTGTTCTTGATGGATCTAGCTGTATGCTTTCTCAGTGAGCCCTTTCTGCTTTTGATTTGTGGCACAGAATGAAGCTGCGTGGAAAGCCTCCTTCTGTATATCTGACTTGTGATGAGCCACTGGGTACCTTGTAATTTTTAATATTGTGATATGTGGTGAAAATTATTTTCTGTTCATTTTTTTTTCTAGACTACTTTTGTTTGTTTGGCCATGATCATATCCTTCTACATCTCACTTGCAGATTCAACTGCTAGTCTGTTTAGTCATGTGATGAAAGGTTTATTGATGCAAATTTGCTGCCTTTGTTACCCGTGTATGTTTTTTAATCCTGTAGCATTTTCCAGGATGTGCTGCAGATTTTGAGTAGTTAAATCTATCTTAATATATTAAGAAGGAGCAAGGTAACTATGTAGTATCTTGGTAGTTTCTGCCTTTGTAGTCGATCATGAGGCACCCCTCAAACTCTGTTGCTTTCTCCTGCAAATTTGGTCTGGCCTAGTTTTTCTGGTGTAATCTGTGTGAGGAAGATTGTATCATTGTATCCTAATCCTATTTCAAATTGATTCCAAGCCAGGCAACAAATGCTCATCCCAAGCCACCTTGAAGGGATGAACTCTAAGAGGTGATGCCTATTTACATTTCTGCCCATTTAACAGGAAGTAACTGTACAGAAAGCCAGGCATTTTTTCCTTCCTTCTCAATATTTGACTTACAGAGCTTAAGAATAGTTACCAGGGCTTGAAAGAAGTTTTGGGGTAGTTGTGTGAGAGATTAAGAGAATCCACTTGCTTAGAGTACAGTCCTTACCATGTTTATCAGTGGGAACCTGTAGCTGTACATTTGTCTTGTTACCCAAAACTTAATGGTTCTCCAAAACCTAATATGGATTATCTACTATTTATGGAATCCAGTGTACCATTGTAAAGTTTTGAAAACACAGGTATGTCCTTTAACTGGATTTTGAAAGGGGGCTGCTATTTAAGTGCTGTTAGAGTAGAAGCAGGCACATACTTGCTAGTTTGCATGCTGCATTTCAGATCCTGGAAGTAGGTTTGTCCCACATCTGAAAAGTTTTATATGGTCCTGGTTGGGTGCCAGGTTGGACTTGATGATCTTGGAGGTCTTTTCCAACCTTATTGATGCTATGATTCTATGGTGTATTGAGGGAGTTTGTAACTTTTTGTGAATTGAAGATGTTCAGTTGTGCATTGTGAAAAAGTAGGAATAATTTAAATATCGTAAGATTTAGAATTAAGGCTGCATAATCTTTTTTTATTATGGTCAGATAATTTCCAAATTAGGAAATTATCTACAGATGTTCTTATGGTAATTTTGATTCATTTCTGACTTGGGGGGAAAAAAAAAAAAAAAAAAAGGAATTTTAATTTTAAACTGCAGTTCAGGTCTGCCTCTGGATTTATGTTGGCTATCATAAAAACAAAGGCAGAACACTCTTGTGTCTGTGTTTTCATGTTGCCATTGCCAACAAGCTGGTGAAAATCTGGATGTACTTTTGGAACCTGTGTTAGGAATACTTAAGTTAATTATTGTTGTCGGTAGTGGAACCTTCTTGTTGCTTTATAGTTCTTGTAGAATTAGCATTAGCTCTTTTGAAAATTCCCTTTACTTGAGAACAAACAAGACAGAAAAAAGCCTATTGTTAGGCAACAGGACAATGAAAATCTTAGTCTGAGTGTGATATTTAATTAATTACTGCTTAGATAAGCTTGTAAACCAAATTTAATTATGTGCAACAGACAAGCTACTGACCTCCACTTAAAATCCTGTGTACACAGGGTGACCTGTGGGTTTGACCTGAGACTTGAGGGGGTTGGGAGAAAGTCACAAGTTTCCTCTTGCTTGCCTGGGGAAAGACATGCATTTGTCAAAAGATTTAACCAAAGTAGAGGCTGAGATGAGCCAAAGTGCCTTGAACCACAGGAGCAGGTTCAGTGCACTAGTTGAATAGGTACACTATGCACTACATGCCAGTTCCTCTGTTCAGACATCCCCCAAAATGTTAGTTCTTAGTGTCTTTATTAAAAGCATGGTGTGGAATTCGCAGAATCACAAGACATTATGGATTGGAAGGAACATCAAAAGCTCAAGTCCAGCCCTCCTACCAGGGCAGAATCACCTGGTAGGACACACAGGATTGTGTCCACACGGGTGTTGAATGTCTCCAGAGAAGAAGATTCCACAACCTCTCTGGGTGGCCTGTTCCAGTGTTTTGTCACCCTCAAAGTGAAAAAGCTTTTCTTTATGTTTGTATGGTACCTTCCGTGCTCCAGCTTGCACCCGTAATTGTGATGATGAATGTGGATAGTTTTAACTTCTGATGGACTCTCATGACAAGGAACTAAATTTAGGTCATCAGGTGTTTTTGAGGGAGGGAGTGGGTTGTTCATTTGTTTACCTATGTGCTGTAGGATTGCATTGCAATCCATAAATAAACATGCTTGCTCAGGCAAAACATCTCTAAGGCTCAAGTGCAGTGCATTACCCAGAGCCTACTGTGAAATTGTGCTGTAAATGAGGGGAAGGTGATTTAAAAAGTGCAGAGTAGACAAGCAATATCTTTTTAGGGAATTGAGAAAGCAAATACATCCTGGAAAAGCCTTTGTGTACAGAAATGGAATTAAAATCTTGCAATGAATGCTGAAGAATAGAAAAGTCCTACAGATAATGGCCTGGGAATAGGGAGGAAGGATTATGTTGTCCCACAAGCAGGGCTAGCAGTTGAGATTGCAAACATGCTTCAGTGTTTTTTTGCTGAAGTTCTGATTCCAGCCTCCTATGTAAGACTTTGACTTCTAAACTCAAGTAGATGTAGCTGGGCAAGCTGCAGCATTTCACTATCTGTAAGAGACTAAATCTTGTCTCTCTTGATGTGACTCAACAAAGATAAAATCACCTTTTGCTGTTTGCCCAGACAATAGCTGATGTGTATTAGGCAAAGCCACTGGATAATGACTCTCTGAAATGTGCATAGACAAGATCATCTCAACCCATCAGCTACTCCGGAAAGGGAGGATGGTGCAAAGGACAACGGATTCACCACCTGGACACATACCTAAAAAACTGTATAAGAGATCTGAGCAACTGCTGGCTCAGAAAAAGGACACCTGGGCAATGCCACTCTGAAGAAAAATGAAGAAAATACCAGGAGAGAAAAAGGACAGAGACATCACCATGTACCTTGGAAGAACCAGACCAGGAGGAGCCCTCTCTCTGTGTCCTAAGTCCCACCTGCTGCAACTCATGGAGATGAAGAGACTGCTCAGAGAAGGACTTGGACTTTCGGATCTCTCTCTCTCCCTCCCTCCCTCCTCCAGTGGAGGACAGCTCAGCCAACAAGGCAGCACTCTTCCTCTGCAGACCCAAACAGTCTTGGGGGTGGCAATATAATTTCTTCTTCTCTCTCCCTCTTTTCTCTCTCTCCTTCTGATGCATCCACTTTATTCTGTTAATAAATGGCCTCACTGTTGATATTTTGGTCTCCTTTGTGCCTCTAATTTCATAACACGGGAATATTCAAAAGAACTGAGTCTCCTTCCCTCTCTGGACTGAGACACCATCCCCAGCAGCAGCTTTGCCCCTGTGTTGGAAATGGCAGCCCACTAGACAGGGTTGCTGATAGGACATCTCTTTGCTTCACAGCCCAGTGTGAAAATGTAAACAACCACTTACGGTATTTTATGTTACAATGTGGCACTTTGTAGTAATTGCTTACCAACCTCAGTTTATGTTGAATTAATATATATACTTTATGTTTATATTTTGGCATGAAATAAACCACCAGTGTCTGAAATACGGGATGCTACCTGCCGGTGTCTTAGATGTTTGCCTTTCCTTGTAACTGACTGAATTACCAGAATGCATACACAGTGAGAAAGAGATACAACCCTGTAAAGTTACTACTCCTGGAATATCTATAATGCACATACACACACACAGGAAAAATGCATGTAAAGAGATACATATGAATATAGGAAACTGCACTTTTTCTTATAATCCTGTATGGTATGTTTGCATCTATATATGTACGTTTTCCCTCTAAAATACACGTGTTTTCCCCAGTCTTAAAGTGTTTGATCAAAACTTCTTATAGATCCTATGCTGAAGATTGAGATACATATTATGGAGAAAACAAATTGAACAGTAAAATACTATTCCTTCCAGGAAAGTTGGGAAACTGTACAGATTGTGTGCTGCAGAGATTACTCTTTTTTACAAGGAGGCAAGAATAACTGTCTTGTTACTTACTCGGGGTGGGAGGAGGCAGGGGAAACCCACAGGTTTTAGGGTTTTTTTAAACAAAATATAACTTGGATGAAATTCCAGGGGGATACATTGCAGCAGGAATGTAGTGCTACAGTTTTTGAGAACCATATGTGACAGTCCGGTGTTACATGTGAAAGCTGTTCTTTGTATGTCTGTCCTGTGTGTAATTTTGTCATGCCTTTTGTTCCTTTCTCTTTGTAGCAGTTCTGCTTTAAATGAGATCTGGAGAAAAATTCGCTGTCAAGTCTGGGAAAGATAATAACAACACCTTAATTTTCTGTATTACAAAATGTTCTGAAGTGCTTGCAGAGAGATCCCAGTTCATACATCATGTCAGATGGAGTAATTAGGGCATGATGCAATTGTTTCTTTATGGGCCTGAAGCCATCCCAAGAACTACAAAGGATTGTTCCTTGTTAAAGTTTGCTTTAACCCTCAGCCAGGTGGATGTCATGTGTTTTGTTCAAATGCTTTGAGCTCTGTGAAAAATGGAATCACAAGACCCCCAAGTCACCTTGCTCACAGGATTGTAGCTCAACATGCTCCTCTCTGAATCTTTAGGAAGACCAAATACTGTTCAAAGAATGTAATTTTGTGATGAGTGGTTTTTCTCGAGAAGGATATAAATGCCATTCACAGTCTTCTTGATGAATCAGAATCTGAAACTATTTATTTTGGCTGGAATAATACATTGTCATACTTCCCATTTCTTCTGGAAAATGTTGGCCTTTCCACAAGTTCAATTCCATGAGGAGCATCATTTCTGACTGCTGAGAAGAGCAGTAAAAATCTGCAAAGAAGTCAGTTATAGAATTGGTGATTTGTGTTTTGTGCTTCTTGTCAGTAAGATGCTGATAATTTTGCATTTTGAAATACTGTAATAAACTGTGTCCACAGTCACACTTCAAAATTGGATGTTATGCTTCTAAATATTTGCCTACCCTCGCTAAGGTAGCATGAACCTGGTCTGTCTTTCTGACTATTATGGAAATAATTTTGGAAATTGAAAGGTGCATTTGGGACTATGTCACCAAAAATTGCAGCCTATATAGTGGACACAGATTGAGGGCTTTCGCTATCTATTTTCTTTCTTTGTTCTAATAAATACAAATCTACTCGGATATTCTTCATTACCTCTAGATTAGCTAAGAACTTTTAAAACCGTATCATCACTACCTAACAGTAGGCATTGGATAGATTTATAAATGAATAAACACATGTAAATTAAAAGAGCTAAAGGTCTGCTTGAATTTCACATATAGGATATTCTGCCTTGAAATATCTTTGTGGTAGCATTTAATTGTTTTTAACATGATGTTCAAGGCAGATTCTCCAGCAGAAAGCCTGTATTTGTTATTGATTTTGTTTAATTTTCAACTTTGGACTCAAGCTGTTTAAACAGATTACTCCCTGCTTTTATCTGAGTCAACTTCCTCATGCTTTCATCAAAGCAAAACAGATTATTTGACTTTCTGTCTCCTAACACAGCATTACAAGAGGGTCATATGTTAAATGACAGCAATGGATTCTGTATCAGGGAATGGCCACTCTGTCTGTATGTAATAGTTCCCTGGAAAAGACAAAAAGATCTCTCATTCTTACTTATTTGTAGGCTATTTATTAGTATTCATTACAATAGTATTTACTCTGTAACTGAAGCTCATACATTTCAGAACTAAATTAAGTGAGGGTATGTTTGAACTAGAGTAATAATGTGTAGGCATAATACATTTGGATCCTGTACCTTAAACAACAGTTTCTTTTTCTTTCCTGGCCACACACTACTTGTGAACTGATTAATACCTTGCAATAGGAGGACACTTTCTGTTAAGGCTGACTTGGAGTGTAGTTGTTAGAATTTAATATTGTAACCAGCACCGGCACAAGCTCTGGGCACACAAGGGTTTTTTTTTTGTTGGAAGCAAAATCCATTTTCATCCATGGCATCTTGTCGATTAAAAAGTTAAGGTGATTGTGGTGAGTTAGCTACATCTATGGAAAGTACAGGCAAGACTGCTGGGAACATACAGAAATTGATCTATATTTATGTTTCAGTTTTGTCTGCAGGAATAGTTGGGTTATAGATGTATAATATGGGTTCCCTCAATCAGAGGGTGGCAGGTGAAATCAGTAGGAATATCAGGTGCCTTGGAGATACACAGCAGCATCAGTGGCTGTAATGTTGGCAGATTGTGTGTGCATCTCTCTCTCTGCGCTCTTTTGGGCTTTGTGCCCCAGGCTGAAGTGATTAAATACCTTCTGTAGGTTCTGAAGACAGTATTTCCAGGAGAAGAACACAGATATTTTCTACTCCCGTTTAAATTGTGGAAAGAGGACTTCAAACTATAGCAAATGGTGGCAACTCTCAGACAGAGTCTCAATTCACGGCTGAAGCAGGCAGGGAAACCCTTCCAGGATTTTCATGCAGGAGGCACATGACTTCTTGTGAGTGGTCCTGATGTATTAACTCCTTGTTATGGCCAGGCTTTTCTTCGTGTGGTTGTCCTTCTGAACAAACAGTACTTTATTATAGAGACCTCAGTGTGATAAGCCTGGAGAGAGCAGTGATGCAGGTGATCTCAGGCTGGCTGCACTAAACCTTATAAGCCTACCACAGTTATCCTCCAAATGTGGGTCAGGGATTCCTCCCAAAGAGGGTAGCCTGAATGGGGCTCAAATGAAGGAGAGAAGTGCACAGAAACAGGAGCTGCAATAAACTCGGGAACCGTGCAGGAATCGGAGTTCTCATTGGTTTAAATTTTTCATGTTAGCTGCTTATAAAGAGCTACTGTGAATGGTCAAGGCACTTGTAACTACTGAAGGAGTGTTTCTGGTATGGCTCAAAATTGAATACTAGTTGCTTATGTTTCTATAGGAAAAGCAGCACAAGGCTGAAAACCACAGCATTTGTTTAGTGTGTGTAGTCAAACATCTGGAGAAATTGCAGTCTTGTTTGCAATCTACAGTAGTTCTACATAGACTTTTTTACTATAAAAATACTATTCCTTCATTTGTGTAGTTACTGTTGTCTATATGTATGCAATCACAAGTTATTTGTTGTCATTATCTATTTCACAGCCAAGGCATGGATTGGAAAAGTGTTGACCTTAAAATTAGAGTATCAGTCCTGACATGGATGCTCAATTGGTGTTTCTCTGTTAGTGGTTGATAAACAAGTTAGGAAGTAGCTAAATTTTTGCTGTGTAAAGTAGGTCTGATCAAGATAATCATAAGTTACTTGTGTTTATTCTCCATAGCATGCTTATTTACTAAGAGTTTTGTGTATATACCAAGAATGGCGAAAAAATGGACCTGCAAACTTTTTGTGTTCATGTTGAGGACTTACACATTTCAGTAACGTTACATGCTTATACCATGTAATGCTACTACAAAAAATTGGATCACAAATTGTGATTATAATGGTCTGAACAGGCTCACTCTATGATATACAGCAACCTACCTACTTTTGTCTTTTTGGTAAAACATACACTCCTAAATTAAAGCCTTCCTCTAGCATAAATGCCTATACTCTTATTAAATTCTGATCTCATTAAGCACACCATCAGTATTAAAATAGTATATCCTAAATCTCAGTAATTTGGAAGTTGTCTGTGCCTGAAAAGATGAAATGAGAGACTTGCCAATTAGAATAAATGTCTTAGTGGAGCAGAAAGTGACTTCAAAGAACTTTGGTTATATATTTGGGGGGTCTTTTATATATATATATATATATAAAAACTACTTCCAATTTGGAGATAGCTTTCAAAACTTTTTTAGCATATTATTGGAATATTTGAAGTTCCTTAATCAGTTGTGTGCAAACCAAGTGTAAGTGGAATGTTGAAACATTTGAAAATATTTTAAAACAATCTGTTCAGTTTTTAAAGCTGAAAGCGTTGAAAATTAAATGCAAACTCTTAGTCTGGTTGTGTGTTTCTGCTGCACCGCTGTTTTCCTTCATGTGTGCTGTGGGTCAGTGTTTGATGCAGCATTTCTTTGAGTAGCGTGTTCAGGTCTGGGCCGCTCGCTATAAGAAGGACATGGAGGTGCTGGGGCATGTCCACAGAAGAGCAATAAAACTCATGAAGGGCCTAGAGCACATGTCCTATGAGGAGTGCTTGAGGAAGATGGGGTTGTTTCAGTCTGGGGAAGAGGAAGCCAAGGGGAGCTGTTACAGTTCTCTACAACTACCTGAAGGGATGTTGGAGCAAGGAGGGGGCCAGTCTCCTCTTCTTGATGAGAAGCAACAGGACTAGGGGATATGGTTACAAGCTGTACTAGGGGAATGTTGGGAATGTAGGCTGAATGTTAGGAAGTATTATTTCACTGAAAGGGTTATCAAACGTTGGGCAGTGGTGGAGTCGTCATACCTGGAGGTGTCTAAGCAGTGTGTGGACTGGCACTCAGGGACATGAGCCGCCAATGCTGGGTTGAGGATTGGACTGGATCATCTTGAAGGTCTCTTGCAACCAAATACATTCTATGATTCTGTGATACCCCACCCTTTCAGTATGGCCAGTCTTAAAGTGAAAACATTGTGGTTTAAGTCTGCCTGTAATCAGATGGTATCAAATAGCACTGTAGAGTCCAGTAAGCCTTGAATTCTCAGTCTCCATCAAACTGGTAAGAAACAAGAAGCCTCACGTCCTTGTTGGAGGGCTCCTTCCATCACATGAGGAGCATTCCAGTCTCAGTCTGCTTTAGTCCTGTGGCGGATTATATCTAGGAGCAGCTGGCATTTCCAGTTTCAAGTCCTCCTTATTTGCATTGTGTAACATCTGGCAAACAAAAAAGTTTTAATAAAAAGTATCATTAGAATAGAGAGTCACATGCTGCATAAGGGATAGCTTGGAACAAGAAAGCAAGTATTGTATCCTCTTGGGTGAAACATCTCTGCGCCGCAGCCTGCTTTCCCTAGTAACAGATGTGGCCTGTTTTTAAATTTGGGTTATTTTTGTGATTTATTTATTTTTAAACAGTGTTTCCTAGTTTCTACAGAAGTAAGCAATACTGAGGCTTGTTTTGGCCATTCTGCAAGGGACACTCTGTATTCAGACTTAAACGTTTTGAGTATACCACTGCATACTGATGATGTCAATAGGATGCCTTATCACTGCTAAATGCCCTTTGTGTTTTCTGCTGGAGTGGGAAGCAAGGAAGGAGCAGTACATCAAAGCAAATGATATATTTTTGTAGCACCATGTGTATAAATATTGGTGCAGTGGTGGTAGTTCTCATATTAACTGCCAGCAAAAGGGTTTTTTAAAAATTTGCCTGAGAGCTGTAGGTCAAAAAAATGCATGGTAAGGCCAAAAAGTAATAAAATCATTTAAATGGTGAAGGTTTAAGTGACTACTGAAGAGGGGGCATAACTGCAAACTCTTCTGTGGGAGCAGGAGTAAGCCCAGATGTGATTAAAGAAAACATAAGTGAAGGGGAAGAGGCTCTTTTCCATCCCATGCTGTATAAAGTTCCTCCCTCCTTAGCTTGTTTTAATCCTCCAACATTTTTAGAAATGACTGTTTTATAAAAATGCAAATGTGATTATATATAGGGTATTTAATATTAACTTACACATAATTATGTAGTTTTCAAAGATAGGATAAAAGCCATTACTGAATAAGTAAACACTTTTCTCTCAGCTCTAATGATGTTTTCCACATCCCTCTGTTACAAAATAGAAGTGAACTGGCTCAGCATGAGAAAGCTGTGCATACATGTTCCTAACCATGGATGTGTCAGTGGAGATGAATTTCACGTCCTCGAATATTACCCTTTCCAGACTGCCAATTTTCACACGCCTTAACTTTATGTTTCCCAAAACCAAAGCTTTCCAAGGTGTTTATCTGCTCCCTCAGCAAGGTTTTGAGGCTTCACAAAGCGTTTGTGCAAGTTAGTTCAAGACCTGTGTGACTGAACAGCCCCAGCTGTTGTAAACGGCAGCTTTTCTTTGACTTCCTTTTGGAGGAGCAGAGGTCAGGAACATAATTTATCTTCTTAGTCAGTGCAGGTTTTCAGTGCCCTTCCAGTCCTGTTTCTGTCCGCTGGCCAGCTGGGTCATTAGCAGCTGATAGTCAAGCAGCAGAATTGCCTTTCTGATCAGACTGGCCAGTGCACCCTGTGGGAACCTCTTGGAGTTGAAAAGAGGCAGCTGGGAGCTCAGTCCTTGTTATCAGGTCACATTTTTTAATAATATTTGCCAAATCTGGGTAGGCTTTCATTTTGTTTGTGGTCTCAGGGCATTTATTTACCCCTTAGCCCAGAAAATTTGGAAGAGTACCATGCCTCTTCCCTCAAACTCTCATGTTTAATGTTTTAATGAAGTGATTTTGTGTAGGTAACTTTTCTAGAAATCGGTTAAAACTCCAAAAGTTGCTTGGTTTGGGTTTTTGGGGTGTTTTTTTTTTTTGGGGGGTGTTGTTTGGGTGGGTTTGTTTGGTTGGGTTTTTGGGTTTTTTAAATAATTCCTGTCATCCTAAAAGCTGGTTTTGCAGTCTGACTGCTTTTGCTTATTTGCTTTTGTGGATGTGTTCATGTGAGTGCTGCATTAGACCTTCTTGGTGACTTACACAGGATAGGGCCCTCTGTGGTTTTGCGCCACATACTATACCTTGCAGAAGTTACCTCTGAGTTATTGTAACACCATTTTCCCATTAAATAACAAACTAAAAAAAAAAAAAAAAAAAAGGTTTAAATAAAATGCCTTTGGGAATAGTAAATGACAAACTTTTTGAAATGTGGTTTATGATAGCCTTGCAGCCCTATCTCCTAAAAGAAGCACCTGCAATCAGGCTTTATAGCTGATACACAACTAGTTGGCAGGCAAAAACCTTGCTAGGATTTCAATTTACAACCTGTGATACACAGGCTTCTTTCTTTCTTGTAATGCTTTAAACTGAAATTGAATTTTAAATTAACTTGACACTGTGCTGTTTTCAAGTCAGATAAAAAACTGTTCCTTTTCCCTCCATTCATAATATATTAGATATCTTACTATGAAAGTATTTCCTGAAATGCTATTAATATTATATGTTTGCCTGTCCTTACTTTCCTTGGGGAACAAAAAAAAGGTGAGACATTACTGTGTAGCTGTAAGAAGTATTGTTTGCACTCTGACAATGATAAGTGTTCATAGTTTAGGAATTTTCCAGTTTTATTTCTGTAGCTTACTGTAAAAAGTTGAGTTTATTTCTGTGGTTTTTTCTACATAATTTTGATGAAACAGTGACCTTCAGAGTTATGTCTTTTGAGCTACCATGTGTGCAGGTCATTTTCATTTGCTTTAATTCATCAGAGGGCTTCATTCTCACAGGCAAAGGAATATCACGTGAATTGGAAAGTTCTCCTTCAGTCAAATAAGAGTGAAATACCAAAAGCCTTAATTCAGTTGCATTTCACTGTCTTACACTCCCATCATCTCTTCTGTTGTCTCCCTTTCCCCCACCATTCCCTCAAGATACTCAAATGGAAAAGCTTTCTTTCGAAGGTACATACACAGAGCAATCTGGCAGTAGATGAGATTCTTTCTGATCAAAAGCATCTTAGTGTGCTCTGATCCTCCCCAGAACTTAGCTAAACATGCAGAAAAAGGATTCTTGCTCACTACTCTTTGCAGTTACAGGTCCTTTTGATGGATATTGTCATTGCACATTCTAAGGGCATGTGCCTGCGTGTATCTAGGCATACTTGTTTGAGTCTTGGCCAGGATATATGCCAAAGAGATTAGACTTCATCTTTCAGCCCAAGGAGAAGAGAGCCTAAATGGGTTTATCATGGGGTTTTCATTCACTGTCATTTCTTCCTCCTTTATAGTTCATTGTTAGACTTCTAATTTTTCCCGACAGCAGCGCACACCCCTGCAGCTGGTCTTGCATAATGAGTCCCTCCTCCTAGACTGACAGAAGAGTGGATGCATAAATCTCCTGCCGTCAGGGTGCCTCCTTTAGCAAACACTGCCCACTCTCCCCCCTGGATAAAATCTGTCCCCTCTGCTGCACTCTCATTTACCACCTACTACTTTTGTCTGCTAAGCCAAGATGCTGCCTGTGACCATTATCTTGCCTAAGCTGGACATCAGGAAGTGGTTATTTTCTGACAAGAAATGTATCCCTTTTTTGTTCCCCCCCCCCCTTTTTTTTTTCTAATGACAATTATTAGTGGAAATTGGAATGCCTTTGGCAATGTATTTCATGAAAACATTACACCATACAGCAAACAGCTACTGTGAAAAGCAAGAGATGACTGATGGTTTGAATTAGGAGCTGGAAGATGAGAAGAACTCAGGCAAGAATTTTGACTGAAATATAGGACTTAGAGAGGTTTGAAGTTAGAAATCCCTGTGTTCTCTGAGGTCTTGCAGTAACTCAAAATTACTGCTTTGATCCATCAGGTAAGCACAGGGCTGTGAAATCCAGGGCTTCCTAGCTACTGAACTCATCCAGTGCATTGACACTTTGTAAATCAGATGGAACTTGTGGACTGTTTACAAAATATTGTTTGAAGATCTCTTCCTTTGCCCTCCATCCAAACTTATAGCAGCTGGCTAAAAATCAATGCAAGAATAGTTTAAAAGGCAGCAGTCTCTGTTCTTATCCTGAAGATGAAAACATGTACAGGACGACTGCACTGTACAGGAAGAGCTTTGTCATCTTTTACCAGCAGCAAAGGAATAGATAAAGGTCAGCATCCCTTCCAAGAGTCTCTTCCTCAAAACATTAGGTTTCTCTGATAGGTGTTTGGTGTTAGTGGTGTACTGATAACTGTGAATATCAAACTACTTTGAGAACTAAATGTTGCTTTTCTTCAGTTACAAGTATCTGGCCATTTTCTCTGCTCCTGTCCCCGTGATGATTCATATCACAGTTATTTTAAAGAGGCGGATAAACTACAATTGTTTATATACAAACAGAATATGGCATTGGCTGCTAGAAACCAATCTCACTAATATTTGGCTTGTTAGGTTGCCTCCTGTTTAATGTTTTGGCTATCGGAGAAAGCAAGCTTAAAATTAACTGAAAATAGTTTCTTTCTTTCCAAGTGTGCTCAGAGCTAGTGGTATTTTCTCCTCTGTAAGTGCTGGCAATTGATTATAAAATGTCAGAGGTGTTAGCAGTGTCAGTGACCTTCATCTAGCCAGTTGGAGTAATAGGCATGACTTGCTTTGGGACACTCTGCGGTTGCTGACAGGTTTTGATGGATCTGAAGTTGTCTGTATCATTAATGAGGAAGAGTTGCGTGGAGGAGAGTGGACTCTAAATGTAACAGTGCTCATTCTACTACATTTACTTGAAAATTTTTCAGGTTTTGTGTTTGGTGCTGTTTTGTACTCTTCATGGTCTTCTAATTAAGCCTGGAGGATTGTGGATCCAGGCCTAACTTGTGAACTGATTTCTCTTCCATGCCTTTGTTACCACACAGTATTAGGAATCCAGCTCTCATGGCTCCATGTGCAGAACTACATTCCTGCAGCAGGCCTCCCTGCCAGCTGCCCATCATGTACAGCTATTCCCAGGATAGTCACATTTGACTTTGCATCTCAAGTATTCCTGCTTAATACAATGAGCTTTAAAACAAACTGTGGGGCTGTTGAAGAAAAAGCCTTTCATGTCTAACAATAGTCTCTTCAGACTTCATTTGAGGCTAAGGCTCAGCTTTAAAACTGCTGTATTTGAAATCAAATATTCTACTAAAGAATAAAGCAGTACCTGTGATTCTTGAAAAATGAAGGATAATTGGAGTTGGAAGGGACAACTGAAAATTGTGTGGTCCAAGACCCCTACTCAGATGAGGGCCAGTGAGATCAGATTTCTCAGAACATACAAAGTATTTAGTGGTCCAGCTCAGAACTTGAGGATATAGTGATGAGTTTCTTGGGATTTCTGAAAGGGAAAAAATAAATTGAATTGTAGTATGTCTTCTTTCTCTTTGCCTTTCAGAAGGGGGTAAAAAAAGGCTGAAGAAGTTATTTACTATGCATTTCCTTTTATTTTTAGATGGAAATAAAAATTTTATCAGGCTAAACCTTACTTTCCATACTCAGTTATTCCCCAGAAAGTTGAAATATGTTTAGATGTAGGCTTTTCAAGAATATGCCCCTAGATGTGAATTTGTGAAGCAAAGGGAAAGAGTATGGTGATGTTGCTTTTGAAAATGAAGCCTTAATAAAGGGCTTCATTTGGTCATCCATCCTTGAAAATGGATGGTGAACTGTGTAAGGAGGTGAGAGGAAAAGGGGGACAAAAGAGGTGCAAGAGAATGTTAGCAGGTGAAAGTACAATATAATTTAAAACCTTGGTTAATGCCCCTATTTGAAATTAGCACTGGTTGATTGGGTCACCCAGCCATTGGCAGCTCAAAATTAAATTCTTAATGTAAAGTCTTTTTGCCACAGATTGGGCTTGAGTCAGTTTATTGTGACTCTACATTTATCTTCTACAGAAGTGGTCACTCCAAGGCAGTATTAGGATGCCTTGTAAATAGCCGTCTAGTACTTTGCATGTCCTCAGGACATCTTGAGAGGTCACTTACAGCAGAGAAAAGTAGAGAACAATGCTTATCTATAACGGTAGCTCTAATAAGTTTCCCCTTTTATAAGGCTGTATCTCCAGCAGTCAGATGGTGTAAATATCTGTCACTAAGTCTTGAATGTGAAATATTGCATCACTCTTGTGCTATGGGAGCTGAGAGCCCGTTCTGTTATTCCAGGTGAGAAGAACAAGAGGGACATCCCGGAGCTCAGTTCTGGGTCTCACCTGGTACCCACTGGAGCACAGCTGAGCAAGAATAAACACTGATACTGCCCCATCTCCTCCTGAAGTCCCAGCAGAAGCGAGTTTCTCTCTCCCAAGACTTGGCGTCCACGCAGACTTCTCATGTGATTTTTGTGTTTTCAGGTAAGCTTGCTTTTTCCTTTTAAAAATACATTAAAGTTTTCTAAATGGAAAATTATATTCTGTCTTTCTAGACAAATTTGTTGCTATTCATCAAGAATTTCAGACACTGCTGGAGCATATAATAAATGTTTATTAGTACTAATGGAGATAAAACTTCTAGGAGTCAGTCTTGCAAGAGGCATTAAAAATTAGTAAAGGGAAAAAAATAGAAAGAACAGTTTGGCAGAGGTTCTGCATTCATAAACCTATTTATAGAGGGTTTACTGGGTCGAAAAGCAGGTTTGTGCCTCTGCCAGCAAGATGCTTCAGCCTACTGCTGTGCCGGTGCTTGCCCTAATTTTGCACTCATATTCTGAGTCTCCCAGGGGAATGCTGAGCAGATGTGTGATTGACCTGACTCTCAAAGGTGTGTGGGTTTGACTGTATCTCTGAGGATAGTCGAGAGATTCGATCAGCTTCTTTTCCAGTACTTGTTCACATTGATTAGCATGTGTTGACTTGACAGGTTTCTCAAAAACCTTCTTCCAGCTGAGAATATTCTTTATCCTCAATTGACCAAAGAGACCTGAAGTGAAGATTGACAGAGGGGTTACACAAACATGGCTGATGGTCTGTTCTTTAAAACCATTTTGGCAGCTGGCTCGTTGCTGGTGTTTCTGCTGGGAGCATGGCTCGCAGGAGTGCTAGTTCCAGCCTGGGCATGAGGCTTCAGGGGAAGACAAGGGATTTTGCTGGGATTGCCTGTGCCGCTTTTATCTTGGCTGCCACCGATAAATGTAGCCTGTACTTTTTGGAAGATAGCACTTAGCCTTTCCAGCAAGAGAAACATGTCTCCTGCCTGATACCAAAGAGAAATGAAACAGTGGGATAGGGAAATAAAATTTATAAAAAGCCCTGTTAAGAAAACAAGTGTATTTATTCTAGTGTTTCACTAGTGTTTGGCAGTATGCCAATTTGGGAGTATTTTTGTTTAGTGTTTTATGAGGAGGGTATTTCTGTGTGTTATGTTGTACTTCCCCTTAAAATTTTTTGGGGAAATGGTGGGATCAAAATGCAGTTTTACATACATGGAACTGCAGAGTAAATAAAAGTGAAGACAGCTGTTCTGAAGGAATAACAAAAAAAAAAAGAGTATATTCCACATTCACATGAAATGTAGAAAAAAACCCCATGAAAATAGCCACTATTTAAGCTTACTTAGAAATATGTCTCAGGGAAGATGAGTATCAGTAAGGAACAAAGGTGGATTCGTTGGGGGATGTGACCATAAGGGTGGGCTCACTGAAAGCAGGTAATAGCAGAATAATTTTGCTGAGGAATTTTAAACCAATTATGTGAATAACAGAGGATATGTTCTGAAAGTAGCCAGAAGTGCTTTTCCGGGAGAGTAGATACATGGTTTCAGAAAGTCTCTGCATGGCCAGGGTTAGTGCTCCCCCAGCTGAAATGGCGTGTGTGCCTGTGTGCTTGGCTGTACATCACAGCCTCTCTGCAAGTCAATTCGACCTTTCTCCATCTGCCTCTCCATTGTACACTTCCAAAACAGTGCACAGAGATGTGTTCCTCGGCTTGTTGCTGCATCTGATTGGGATGTGTGATGTTCCAAAGGTGCTTGGTCTTAGCTTTTGCAATGATGAAACATTTTGCTGTTTTGACTGTTAAACTACATCAAACTTTTACTGAAATTACTAAAGGTTTCAAATAACTGGACTGAACAGAGGTCATATTTCAAGATGCCTTCACTGATTTAGTTGTTTGAAAGGAAGATTAGCACCCTTTCTTTATAAGAAACATTAACATCCTCACGCTTTTTAATAAAATAAGCCAAGTACCAAAAATCCATTGTCAGCACTTTGGCTTGAGCATCACAGTATGTTGGCTCATTGCTCTGCAGAACGTGGAGGATATTAAATGTAGATATTAATTTTGTTTGTTCCTCTTTCACAAAGAAAATAGAAAATGCTCGTACAAGATAGATAAATAGTTTATGGGTTTCTTCAGAATTGCCTTTTTGTAGTACGCAATAAGGAACTTTGAAGCATAGTGGATATGAAATGTTAGCTGTATGTAAATAAGTATAAATCAGATCGGTTGGTTTCATTGTGAGAAGCTTGGTATTGGGGTTTTTTGTGGGTTTTCTTTTTTTAATACAACTGTTGAAGTACTTGCACAATAGCGCTTAAAATGAGAAAGGAAATCTCTGAAGTCTTTACTAAACTTTCTTGGCTTTCTAAGAGCCTGTCTTAAACTTCATTAATCTTCAGAGCTTTCCCTTTAAAAGGGTGAACAGCACAATCATTTCTGCAAATTCATTTCATATGAAGATTTTGTCTCTAAAGTTGATCGAGTAAGCAGAGCTGCAAACCTGATTCATTTTTGTGGCAATGAACTTCACATGTAAATCGAGCTTCTAATAAGTCTGCATTGTGCAAGAAGGTGCTAATAGCTGCCATCAATCAGAGAGCTGGTAAAAGTTGTTCTCCTCCTCTCCCCCAGACTAAATGAGACAGCAATTAAATGCCCTTTTGTCGAGTGATAGCCGAGACAATGGAAATCAATGTCCAAAGCACAAACTAGAATGGCAAGTCTTAAGTATAAGCTAAGCCATGTGTCCCAAGGGATTGGCATGTTGATTTGCTTACAGCTGAGAGGGTATATGAAAGGACTAACTGGGAATGTAGAGAGAAGGAGAAGCAGTAATGCTCCTTGGAGTGACGCCAGAAAGGAATATTTGCTGAGAAGACTACTTAATGGCGTGGAGACTACTTAATGGGGTGGTGCTGCCATCATTTTGCCTCAGTGCAACCCAGGTTCAGCTGGCAGCACAAATTTGGTCTGGTATAGGTCCTGGAATAAAATTGTGAGCAGAAAATATGATACCAACTTTGTTTCTGGAATGTTTTTATGTTGGCTGCTCAAGAACAGGTGTGAAGCCTACTGATACAAACTTAATCTTTCAGCATTTCTGAAAGTGCTTTAGCTGACAGGGTGAGTTTATACTTTACCAGTGCTGCTGCTGCAGTGGTTTAGATCCCTGAAACAGGATTTGCTGTGTTGTCAAGCTGCATGCTGAGAACCAACATCTCCTCTCCCCAAATGGCATCGGTTTTGTTCCTGAGTGCTCACAGGTGCAGGAGCTACTCTTGCGTCTCTCCTAAATAAAATTGCACTGTAAAAAAGCCCAGTTTGCTCATACATTTATTGTAGATTAAAACAATTCCTTGAGACCCTAAGTACTGGTTAACAATTTTGTGTGAAGGCATGCAGTCAGTTAGGTAGCCAAATGTCTTTTGCTTATCTTCTTCACTCATGACCTTCTCTGAAGCTCATTATGTCAATGGGACACTTCCTTTTGACTCTAGCTCACAATTCTGCCTTTGCTTTATCGCCTTGCTGAATGGGCCTTAAGTTACTTGTCTGCACAGGGCTGGATTGTCTGTAATCTGTATGTGGGTTTTGTTTTTGTTGTTGGCCTTTTTATTTTCCTCTTTTTTTTTCCCCCTCTGCTTTTGTGCAAAACTATAAATGCATTGAGAACAAGCTATTGCATTTACTGATGGCAAGGCACACTGCTGTCATGCAGCTCATGCTGTTGGCAGGGACTTTGGCTGTATGATGCTTTGCAGCAGATCAACTAAACTGAAAGAATGTCTTCTGCATTTTTAAGTCTCTAAAGTAATGCTGTGGTAAGACTTTTTTTGTGTGTGCCTGAAAAGTATTGCACACAAATAACCAGTCATCTAAAGTAATACTAGAATTTGACTAAAGTAAAAAACACATATTGTTTAGAGAGCTCTGTATGGAATTAATTCTAAGGAGTGCTGTATCTGTCACAGTTCTCTTGAGGCCTTGAACAAATTAAAACAAAACTACCTGTATTAAGAGAGAGAACCACAGAAGTCAGCAGGTGTTAGGAATAGACTTGTACAAGAGCCACTAGCTGGTGTCCCTTGACTTTATTGCTGGGTGGTAAGACATTTTTTTACCTGTGTCCTCATCAAGGAGACACTCTTTTCAAACTCAGTGTTCTACTGCACTTTTTGGGCTTATAGTGTTGACCATGACTTTGAATGACTCATTTTACGAATTCATTGTCTTTGTATAAATTCAGGTGTTCACCTCTGATGTTACTTCTGGTTCTAGGCTTGACTTGCACCTCAGTTCTGCATCAGGTTTGTTGTAAAAGTAAAGTGGAGACCAAACAAACCAGGGGAAACTCTGTATGGAAACAGCAATGTACTTCCCTGAGTATAATATGTTGAACCTTTCACTGAAAGCCTTAAATTATTGCAGTTTTCACTATTATCAATACTGATGCTATCTTATCTTAAATATTAAAGCATTCATACCAATAAATATATAATAATAAATTCTACAGTGTGGCCAAGATGATCGTAAGCATACAGAGTGCAAAAGCAGTTTATTCTGGTTTTTATTCAATTATTCTGTGTGTAATTTTGAATAATGACAGACTTTTTTTTTTTTTTTAAATCTACCTCTATATTGCAAGTGTTCAGCAGTCCAATAAAGCAGAGCTGTTGACTGCTATTTGATGTGTCCATTACCTCCTGCAAATGCTTTGGAATACAATGGGGTAGCATGCAGACTTCAGAGCTGTTATGACAAGTATTAAGAATGTGTCAAATCCCAATGATAACTGATAACACATCTGTCATTTGTGATGGTATTATTAGGAAGAGGAAAGCCACTAGGAGAAAGATACTCTAGGATTGAAAAAAAAAAAAAAAAAAAAGAGGAGAAGACAGGAGGAGAGAGGATTTACTGTTCTTTGGAGGTCGCTGTTTTAAGGAAGCCTCATCTAGTCCATAAACTAATCTGTTAACTTTCTGAATGCTTTGGCACCTTGCACATTTCAGCACTGCAGCAGTAATTCCATGGATTTTAGGTTTTTCTCTGGTGGACAATTGTCCTATAGGTGTCGTAGCTATGATGAAGGTTCTTGACCAGTACCTGGAAACAGCTAGTGCAGTAGTAGTATATTTATTTATTTTATTTTTATCATTCATAGTTTAACAGAGTATTGTGGAAAAAGGAATTCAGCAGACAGGTAAGATGTTTCCTGATGGAAAGGTGGTGGGAGTCAGCCAAGTGCCCAGGTGTGCTCTTGGGTACCACTAGACTGTTGATGGAGGGGGCAGCTGCTGTGTTGGGCATGTTCAGCCAGGGTGGCTGGTAGCTTGGATAATACATCTGGTGGCTTTCCAGGCTGCTTGATGTCTCAGAGAGGAATACCTGCTCTGGAGTTAAGCAGGACACCACAGGGTGGTCTCAAGTTTGGGGATTAGAGGTGGAGAGCAGAGAGAGAGAAGACCTCTGTGAAGATGAAGTTTTATCAATCATGGCATGGAGTGAACAATATTTGATTGATGTTTATATGATCATTGCTGAGAAGCACACAGTAGCCTAGCCAAAAGCAAACACTGTCAGGTGGCTTTGGACCATGTACCTCAGCAGTTTGTTAACTGGTTATCCTAAGCTGCCCACGTCCACCTTGTGTCACACAGCATAGATAGGCCAAGCTCACCTTGTTCCAGGTGAGCCCATCATTTTCCTCCTGTGAGATGAGCTCTCCACTAAGGTCATGTGACCCCATGACAGCCCTAGTACAGAGCAGGGAGCACTGATGGGGTGGCTAGCCATCCTTTCCCCCCTGTATAAAGATGTGCTGGAGCATGTGGCAATGGCTGTGCAGACACCAAGGGTGTGAGCCAGCCTGCAAGCTGCAGGGTGAGCTATGGCAGGGATGGTGATGGTAACCACTGTGTGTGTGCTCTCAACAGAATGCCTCACATGGGCCATAGGGGAAGAGCATGCACCAGGATCACTGCAACATGTTTATGGGCTTACACCTTTGCTTACCTGATGGAAACTTGCTCACCTGTCCACACCCTTGGAATAGAATTTGTATTTATCTATTTTTTTTAAAATTTTATTTTCCCTTCTCAAAATGAATGCTTACCTAACTTCCTGAGGCTGGCTGAGGAAGGACCAAAGAGCAACCTGAAGCAAGGACACCAAGTTTTAAATGTGATGTATTGCAGCTGGCTTCATTTCCCAAGGTAGTTCTCTCAAGGACCTTGTGGCAACCATCCCAAATCAAAAAGTGATTTGAGTGCTTCAACCCAAAGCTGGTTTAGTTTAAGAGTTGTTAAAAGAGACCGATGTTTGTTTTTCCTTCTGCTCTAGAAACAGAACTCAGCATTTCTTCAAAGTAACTTGAACTGCGTACCCCAAAATTGTTAATCGTACTGTGAAATCGTGACTTCAACTTCCTTATTTATACATAGGCGATTACTATATGGGTTGCTAATGTGGTGTCTTACTGGCAGTACCTCAATTCATACTGATCCAGTTTGTAAAGAGGGCTGTGAGTACAGTGCTGAAGCAAAAAGCCTTTCTCCGCTGGTCACAGGTTGGCTTTTGGCCCTGGGTCGATGCAACACAGATGTTCATATGTAATAATGACGGGCAGCCTATGGAGCTGTGGCTACCCCTACAGTGGCTACCCCTTCAGGAGGAGACATGAGCACAAGCAGGGCCTGTTGACAGCATTCACTGCTACATTCATTTATTTGTTTGTTTGTTTGTTTTCCCCAGTGCTGTCATTGTCTTTCATCAACTGTCATATTTAATAGATACGTGTAGTGAATGAATTTCCTGTCCTGAGAAAAGGACTAAAGTAAAGTGCACATGAGCTTGGATTACTTCTCTGAGGGAAGCTATTCCTTCCCTGCTCGCTCTCTTTATTATGCAATTCACTAGATTTTGCCAGAGTAAAAGAAGGAATTAGAACATTTATCTGGGGGCATTGCAGAAGTTGACTTGAGACTCAGTTATTTCCTTGTTTCATTTTGCTGTACGTGAGTTGTCCAGAGATAACAGAAAATCATGAGGTTGAGGGAGTCACCTCTGAAGATCATTGAACTTTAGATAAAATTCCTTTTAGGGTCCAAGATCAACACTGCTCTGCATGGTCTCAGTTCTGTTTCACATGTGCTTACACTTAGCTGCAGCTGAATTGTTGATTTATTTTTTTATTTAGTGGTAGGATTAGAACCATCCCTTGAAAACTAAACTAAACCACCACTGCTATCCTGTTCAAATACACAAGGATATCTTTATCCTGAGAAGAAAGCCCTTTGTAAGCCTCACTCTTGAGTTCATCACGTAGTTGAATGAAAACTGGTTTCAGTGTTTGTTTGGACAAAGTAAAACATTTCAAAAAATTAAAGAAATGAGCAATGGTGGTGGTGGTGTTTGGGAGAGGGGAGCTGGGAGGTCAAATATTGCAAAACAACTTTTTGCTGATAGCAATTGAAAGCCCAGTGGGAGATTTCTGTTTTAAAACTATGTGACTGTCGACATGAAGATGTTTGTTGGAATATTTTTAGCGCTGATAAAGGAAAACATTCATTTAGTAATCTTGAACAAAACCACATGTTAAGCTCTGGTTGCTGTGTTCTGGATGGTAGCATTACACTGTATGTAGAAAAGGTTTCTCTCAGTTAGCAGTTTCCTCTATTGTTTCCACCTCTAAGCTTTTTATATTGTATTTAGAGGAGAGGGAATGACAATGTGAGGAGAATGCTGTGCTACACAAGTCTGGTAGGACTTCTGTGTTGGTGTTTGCAAGTTTGAAAGGTGGCAGCTAAGCCTAGATAAAGCAAAAAAAATAATTGTGCTTATTTTAATTGCGGTGTGCAGCATCAGAATTATCACATGAAAAGCACCAGTGATGCCTTGACTTGCGTGATAAAATAAGAATCTGTTCATGGTAATGACCATTAACTCACTGACAGAATGATAAAGAGATTACAGGGTTCAGCTTCCCAGTTATAAAGAATTAGTTGGTGCACATGCTATTCTGCTAGTCCCATCTCAGTGTATGTTGTGCAGCAGCCTTGGAAAACATCTTTAATGTTTTTAATGTGCTACCTGACAGCATGATCTCTGTAGTATACAATTTTCGATTCCTCTGACCTCTCACAGACCAATTGTATAGGGAAAACATTAATTAAGCAGGAACAATGTATTTATTGTGACTTGAAGTTGCTTTTGTCACAGTTGCTATTGTTCAAGTTCCCAAACAGGACTGAAAGAACCTGCTTAAAGATGCTCTTTTTAAGGATGGCTCACTGTTCATCACTACCAAAAAGGAATAGCAAACTCTAAAAGGAAAAAAAAAATCCCTTCTTTTCTATTTCAGTTCCTTGAGTCTTGATAGAAAAAAGGTTTATATCAACTCAATTCCAGATTTAGCTTAGTTTAATTTTAGCCTCAATCATCAGACTCTTCTTTAAATGGACTACGCATTCCATGGTAACGCCTTGAAAAGAAAGTAATTTTTGGTGTGATAGAAAAGTAGGTAGGGCCTTGTGGAAATTAAGTGGGAGTCTTGTTTATACTCTAACCTGTGATTTATTTTTTAATTTTTTTTTTAATTATGGTATGGTACCTTGGCTAAGAATACCTCAGCACCCTGAACAGAGACCAGTGTCTATAGAAGTTGTAATGCTGGCAGTGGCCATCATCTAAAGATCATGAGGCAGATAGAACAGTTCAGAGACAAGGGATTAGATTCTGAGTTCAGAGTCCAGAAAGTCATGTCCATCTGAAACACCTTGGAGCCCCACTGTTTCCCTGATGATGTAATTTTGCATGTCAAAACTGATTCTAAGCCCTGCCTTTCTTATGGTATGACATAGTGTCTTCAAATGGGAGACGAATAATTCTGTTTCATTTCCTAAAACAAAACAACAACAAAAAAAAGGTTTGTGTTAGCCATTATAGCTTCCAGAAAGTTGCATTGGATCAAGCCTTACCCAGCAGAAACATTACTGCTCTGAAGTGCTCTATTAAATTCTTATTCATCCTGTTCCTATCTTTTTACCATTCCTGCCTTTCTATTATGGAGTCTTGCCTTTTGATGCTTCACAGTAATTACAGAATCAACCAGGTTGGAAAAGACCTCCAAGATTACCAAGTCAAACCAATCATCCAACTCTATCTAATCAACTAGACCATGGCACTAAGTGCCTCATACAGTCTTTTCTTTAACACTTCCAGGGATGTTGACCCTACCACCTCCCTGGGCAGCCCATTCCAATGGACAATCACTCTTTCTGTGAAGAACTTTTTTCTAAGATCAAGTCTAAACTTCCCCTTGCACAGACTGAGACTGTGTCCTCTTGTTTTGTCACTGATTGCCCAGGAGAGCAGAACAACTTCCACCTGGCTACAACCACCCTTCGGGTAGTTGTAGGCAGCAATAAGGTCTCCCCTGAGCTTCCTCTTCTCCTCTGTAACCCTTCTAAATATTCTTCTACCATTTTTGAGCATTGCCACAGCATTTGTGTTACTCCTAGTATTGTGTGAAATTCTCTTGTTCCCTTTTCCTTACCAGCCCCTGGTTACATGCATTCTTAAGAAGCAGTAATGTTGACATAAGGTACAAGACAGAGACCATTGTGTTAAGAGAGTCTGAGAACACCACCTTTAAGCCTTTTAGTCAAAAAAGGAGTACAATAATTGATCTGAGTTGCTGGATGCCGCCTGCTGCTTCAAAAAGCTGGGGGACCTGTTGAGATCCCACTAATGACTGAGAAGAATGTTTACTCTGAAACACAGGATGGGAGTAACTAAGCTCTTAGGTTAAGCATAGGTGTTGGAGAAGCATTGCAGCTGTGGCTTGCTTTAACCAAGACTGCTTGGAGTCACGTTAACCTGTGTTGCAGTCACGTATCCTGATAGCAGCTCATGTATGGTCTCAGTATTCAGTCTGTTATTCCAGACTTACAGGCTTTTATAAACATAAATCTTATTGGCTCTTTTAATGTACCAGGTATCTTTATCCCCATCCGTTGCCAAAATATCTAAGAAAAAAATACCTCCTAAATTTTGGTATAAAGAGTTTATCCCACCTGCTTCTTTTGTTGATGTCTCCACTCATTGTGATCTTATTTCTTTCTGGTGACAGGCATGCTGAAGTGTGACTTTAGGCTTTGCAATATACACAATTTGGGAGAAAGCTAATTGAATTCTTTCTATGTATGGAATACAGAATACGGAAATACAAGCCTGTAAATTGCTTTAAAACCTATTTGTTGCTCTGCATTTATCTGTAAGGTCTGCTGCAGAGTCAGCCATTGGTACAGTTACTTACGTTACTGCATGTTTCATATCTGGCATTCAAAAAGTCATGTTATTCTTTTATTTTTCTTCCTGATGTGAAAGCCATTTTCAGGCTATAAGCTGTCAAGCTACCTTTTATCATCACTACTGCCTAGTTGTGTTCTTTCACACTGAGTATCCTATATCTTGTTGGCCCAATCTGTTAAATTATTTGACAACAGTGTTCCAGTTTTGGAACACTGACAGTTTCTCTTGGTTTTCTTCATGAATGGAATGAAACGCTTATTGGTAAAAATGCAAATGCAGCAGAAATGGAAAAAATGAGGCTTGCTTTATGATCAATAGGGGGAAAATGGACACTTCTGGAGTGTTAGCCACTGCAGCCCTTGAGCTGTCCACCTTGGAAAAGATTAATTACATTCTCCAAGTGCCTGTTTTTCTTGGCTCATAAAGAGAGGTTAGTTGGTCCAGTGTGAGAGCTATTTCCACGCTGTTGCTATGGAATTTTAGGAAGGACGAGCAGTGGTTTCAACAATGAATAGCACAGCTAATCAAGGATCTGTATCTCTTCTACTGTGTTTCCATTTAAAAATAATTTTTTTTTTTTACAAGTCCAAAAACTATTGTGGTTCTGCATCAATTTACATGGCAAACTTGATCTTTGAGGTCCTCTCTCCTCTTCTTCCCCTTCTTTTTTTCTTGGAGGCAAGCTTGGCTAAAAAAGACTGTTTTAAAGCTTGAATATTAAGACTGAATCTGAATTTGGTGAAGTACTTCAAATACAGGCTATTCTTAATCTCTTTCCATAGAAGTATTGCACTGTATTGCTAGGAAAGCTTTACCAAATACGTTTGTAGTAAACAGATTATTCTTCTCTAACTTCCTTTCCCTTCTGTGCTTGGGAAACTTGGTCCAAATTGACTTTTTGAAACAATGTTATATTTTACTTATACTTTTAATAAAGCAAAAATGGGATGCATTATTTAAGATCAAAATAATTTTGACTTCTGCCTTCCATGAATTCTATTTAGGGCTGTGGATGGCCTTATGAAACGTTGTTTGTCCTAGAGATAATCTCAAGCTTTGCACAGAATGCAGGGATGGAAAATGTGTAGGACAGTAACAATTTCTGTGTCTGTGATATAAGTGATTTTTCTCTCCATATCAGTGCAGTTGTCCACCTACATTTATACTCACAAAGTATGGCACACTTTTATAAGAAAGCACAGCATATTCTGCAGGATGCAATTAGGGAATGCTGTGTGCATTGGGCTAAAGCCCTGTGCTTCATGAACAGCTGAGCTGCTAGAGGACACTGGTGTGGCCAGGCAGAATAGTGGGTGTATTGTTTATGGTTTAATTGTATTAATTTTCTTTCTTGATTAAATGTTCTTAATTTCTTCAATTTTGTTTCATATGGAAGCTTTCTAGAGCTGTGTTGTATGTGTTTAATTAATTACACATCAACTAGTAAGATATATATATATATATGTATGGATGTATATAAATACCTAAAGCTAATACCTTTATTCACTTAGCACTGACATGCACTTTTCCAAAATGGTAGGTCTATAACAGGTTATTTAAAGGGCTGTGACTGCTGGTGACTGCAGACAGATTTCTCTTCCTTTTTTTTTTTTTTTTTTTCTTTTAATACAGGGGACAGAATAGCAAAAGAAGCAGGCTTTGATCTGTTGCTTTTCGTGCCTGTAAAGAAACTGTTCCCTGGACTGTGTGTATCCCTTCCTTCTCTCAGGCTCTTGCTGGGTACTGGATCATGTGAGAATGTTTTGCACGCCTGCCCAAACGTATCCTCCAATAGCATCCCTGAAGGCAGGACTTTATGGGGTGAAAAAACCCTGGGCAGTGCCTGAGGGGGTCTTGGCAACCCTGTCAGGGTAGGCGCCTATATGCACTGCTTTCCCCTTGAGAGTCTCACTGAACAGATGACTGGAGTGCGTGGAAAAGTCCTTCCAAAGACTGTTACTAATTCTCTTGCAAAATTGTGTTTTGCACTTAAGCAAAGCAAAAAGGGAGCTATATGCCTCTACTTCAGGCCAGTCTGACTTGTGCATGGCCTTTTTATCAGATGATGGAGCTTTTCCTATAGTGCTGCATCCAGACATCCAACTTGTTTCTCTGGAGGCACAGGTCAGTGTTCCTGAACTTGTTCAACACCTGCCTTGTCTTAAAGCGCCAGTGTCTTTTGATCTTCCTTCCCCAGGCTTGGCAAACAGTCCTGCCATCAGGTTGGTGTGAGGAGTCCTTCAAAGCTATAAACCTGGCTAATTTGCTGGAAGGGAGGTTTCTGAGCACAGATTGCTGTTTCATGTTTCCTGTCTCACAAGCCTTGTGTGACTTCCTTGTGTTTTTTAACTGTGTGTTTGGCCAGGCAATGAAACAAAACAGACCAAGAAGATAGAGAGATTGAAAGTTTCTTTGTTTATTAAAAAAAAAAAAAAAAAAAAAAAGAATAAAAATAGACACAGATGCTTCCTTAGTTCAACCTACACCGATGTAGTTATTTTCTTCCCTCTCAAAACCTATCTACATTTGTATGGTGGGAAGATACCACTCATCTTTATTTGAATGCCCTGCCCTACCTCAAAGTCCAAATCTGTTTGTTACTCTACCAAGTTACCTTTTGCCCATAGTTTCTGAACACCACCCAGGCTTTTAAAAACAGAAATGATCACAGTATAGAAACAACAAAGTCTCTTGCGTAATTCATTTGCATGTGTGTGCGCATTATCCGTGAGAAGGTATCTCCAGATGCAATCCATTGTGGTTACTTGTCAAAGTAGTTCTATTTTAATCTCCTTCTGCAGGAGGGAAGTCCCATGATCATGGCCAACCAAAAAAGTTCTCCCTTCTTTATGCATGGACTTCTTCCAGTTTAAACCACCCAGACGTGATATCTAACTTCCTTTGAAGTTGATGGAAAGAGTTTTTGCTCTGTGAATACTCGGTATGTGGCCTAAACACGCACTGCTCTGGCTCCCAAAATAGTTTGCAGTGGTTAGGATTCCTGCATTTTTTTTTTTTTTTTTTTTGACTTGGCTACATTTTTGATATAAAGACGTGGCTAGGCCCAGGCCCAGTATTTAAAATGTGTGTTCACTGGTCCCTGACAGCACATGAGATCATTTTCTCTGATGTTAATATCTGGATTCCAACATGACTGGTGCTTCCAGCTTTTTTGTTTTCTTTGCATTCCTCAGCATGAAGTTTACCACAATGAAGAAAAGCTTCAGTGAAGCCTGTAATGGATGCTAAGAAAAGTGTATAAGTGCTGTATCACTTACAAGATATTAGATGAATAGCTTCCCCTCACCTTTTCCCTTGTCACTTTTGCTATTAATAAGAAACTTTCATTGCTGTCTCCTATGCCACTAGTTCCATGGAAAAAATTCAACTCTATCTCAGAGGGTAAAGATAGCTTGCAGGTCACCCCAGACTGGCAAAGAAGAGGTCAAACAAACAAAAAACAAGCAAACAAGAAAAAGAACCAACCAAGCTAAGCACTGAGATTTTACCCTGGCAAAATTGCATTGGCATTACAGGCCATTGGTTTGAATCAAAATTAATGAAAGGATGGTGTGGGGCAGTACAGGGCTGGTGGTTGGCTGATTCCATTGTTGCTCATTCCATACACAGTTGTATTTTCACATACTCTTTTTTTTTTTTTTATATGCCTTAGACAGTAGTAATTCAGACAGCCAAGAGGCAGCTTCTTTGAGGGCAGCAGTATTAAAAATACTGCTTCTTTTTTGGCACACTAGAAACATTCTTGTGTGTGTTTAAGAAAGATGGGCTGGATATTTTTGGACGCTCACTAATTCAGTTCAGCTGTCATTATTGTTTTGTTTGCTTGGGTTTGGAAAAAGAAAGCAAGGGAGAATATATAGAATTACAAGAAAAGTAAATCTTTATGGAGCTGCAGACCACCTTGTACATATCTTCTCCACATATCAAGAAATCCATCATTTACTGTGTCTTTTAATTCATAATTTAAAACTTGTAAGGGGCAGGCCAATTCAATTTTATCAAAGTAAGCATCCAAGGGTAATATTCTGCTCCATGGCTTCTGGCATACTGACTCTTGTATCACCAGCGTTTGCGTATCTTTGATGTGTTTATGAATTTTCTTACACAGCAAAAGGTAAGAAAAATTATGGAGGGGAAAAATAATAACAAGAAAGAATGGTAACTAGGCCTGTGGAAAACATTGCTGCAGAAACTCCCTCTAGGGACCCTGAAGCAACTGCTCGCTGTAGAATTAAAACCACGTTATCCTGAACTGATGGATGGGTTTCCATGCTTAGGGAAAAGAAAAAAAAAATGGGGCTATCTGTGGGACAAGCAAAGGCTACTTTTCATCTTCACCCAGAGGCAGCTGCTCAGTTTGCTTCATCCAGCAAGAAGCAGAGGCAGGAGCAGACAGGATGCCAACTTTGTGCGTGGTTACAAAAGGATGAAATATGGTCAGGGAGGAGAAAAGGGAAAATGAAAGTCAGGGAAACAAACAAAAGGCAGAAGGATAAAAATCTACTTGAGTTAGTGTGAAGCCCCAGAAAATCTTTAGGCCTCTGAAGATAAGTGGATGCTATTCTCCTTGGGTTTGTTTTTCTCTCTGGTGGTGCTCAGCATTTCACATCATGTGTCCTTCTTTGTTACAAGTGAGTGAGAGAGGTTATCTCTGCTTTGAGAGGGCTCTTTCTTTTTCAGCCTGAGAAGGTGATTACTCAGGAGAAGGTTCTTAAAACCTCAATAAATTCTGGGATCCCAAAAGGTAATCCAAATATATTTACTGTTTTAAGCTTTGCTTTAAGATAGTATGGTTCTACTACTCCTTTACCTCTAGCAGGGACACACTTTTTTTATGTTGCATCTGTTAGCAGTCAATAGCTTAGCCAATAGTATTCCCATTAACAGAACTGGATTATTTTAATTGACAGAATGAATTAAATGTACTGTACAAAGAAGAGACCTTTTTCAGGTTGAGGCATGTTAGTTTGCCAGTAGTATAACCTAAATTGCAGTATATTGTGTAGATATCCCTAGAAGATACTAGGTGATAAGGTTGTGCAATACATCCCTGCTCACAATGGCATGCTCCAGGTTATTACCTTCTCAAACCTGCTCTGAGTACCCGGAGCAACCAGGGGTTTTTCTGTATGTGGTTTTCGTATTTTAAGAAGTAAGTACAAAGGGACCTCATCTAAATTTGGTGGTAGTTTTATGGTGCCTCAGATAGAGAAGGAAGTTAGGACAATCACAACACTTTCTTTAAAAATTGCAGCCTGCTCTGACTTTTCAAGCTATGGAGCAAGTTCCTTTCTGCAGGATTCATTTAGGCTGTGGCATCACAGTTGTGGATGATAGGTACAACTGGCATAACCTGCTGGTTATGCTTCTGGGGTGTTGATTTTGAATACTGTTTTGTCTGTCGGAAGGAGTGTGTGGGTGAAGCATCATGTGGGTGACTGCAACTGAACACTTGCTCCATGGTTCCAAAATTGGAGCACAGCTGAGAGGCAGGAGGACTTTTAGGCATGTATGGAGATCCTGCCTGTTTTTAAAATGTACTTCCAAAGTTGTTAATGCATATAAATCACCTAGCCTTTCAAGGACAGCTGGATTGCTTTTAGACTTCCTGCGTATCATATGTCAGTGTAGAATCAACAGGCAAGGGATCTGAGAGGACTCTCAGGCTTGCAGCAGGACACCCCTTGTAGAAAAGATGAAACCTACATAAACACTGAATTTATATGTTTTGAGTTAACTGCAGAAGAGCAAAAAAATTAATAAATATATATATAGGGCAGCTGGCTGGTCAGAAAGGGAACACTGCAGGGAGTGCTGCTTGCTGCTTGGAAAGGGAAAGCAGATCTGGTGGGGTATCTGCCAGCCACCCCATAGACTGAGTGCTGGACCAGGTGTGATCCTGACTGTCCACAGCTTCTGTCTGGTGGTGTGGAACACAGAGAGAGATGAGAATAGGAACCCTGATGTGACTGGGGGTGGAAGAACAGCCTGCATGGGTGCTGTGGGGTGCCAGGGACCTCCTGCAGCTTGAATAGAGATTTTTCTTGCCTGAACTGCTTGGCTTTTCCTCAATACCTCCTTTTACAGGATCTTGTTACATTAGCTCCCTCCACTCCCTTCTCTCTGTATTTTCCTCTCTGTCTGATCCTGACTCACCCTTGGGTTAGGAGGTTTGCTGTCCTTGCACCATGTTCACTTGTGCTTCACTCCCTTTCTCTTTGCAGTTAAGTAACCACATGTGTAACCTTACTTTGCTTTTTATATGAAGAGATTAGCCTAATGTTGATAATAATTAATCACAGCCCTTTCTTGCTTCAGAGCTGCATCCATTGTTGGGTGTGTTGAGAGGTTGTGGTTTTTGTTAAACTGGTTACATCTTAACTAGATGAAAGGGCAACAAGTGGTTAAAAACAGCATCAGGTCACTGGCTTGCAAAGGCTTACATAGTATAAATACACAGGAATAATTGGAAAGGTGTCTCAGGTAATATGAAGAGGTATATATCTGCTAAGTGCTTGGGCAAATTAGAGAATTAATTGAAAGCCAGTGTTAGCTTGTTAGCTGAGCAAGCTAATGTCAAAAAAGCCTGCATCTTTCTTTTAAGAATTACAGCAGTTTTCCCCCAAAATAACTTATTAATGAAATGGTGCTCTGGAAGGTGTCCTCAGAATTGAGGCAAGTGTTCAGATCAATTACTGGCATCTGTGTGTTTTTTGCATGCTGGGGTTAAATCTCACACCATAGAGGGAGGCTCCTGCCTCCCTGCCCCTCCACATTTGAGATTAAACACTATGCTTTAAAACACCTTTCTGCATATTAAAAAAAAAAAAAAAGAGAGAGAGAGAGAGTAGAAAAAGCTTTGGATCATTGGATCAGTCCATAAACATGTGCAAGTGTTTATATATTTTTATATCTTCTGTGAAATTACTAAAATTTGTTCAAGTAAGAGTCTGTATGCTTGTGGTCAGAAGGAGTACTCAAAATTGCTCGGAACAGAAAGGGCACCTTCAAATATATACTCCCATAAAGGAAGGATGGGCATCTTTTGGCTGTCACGCTATGTGAGAAGGAGGAGAGATGAATCTTCTGTAAGCATTCATAAGATTGAGCCCTGAAAAGTAATGCAGAGCCACCCTCCTGAAAAGAAACTACCTTGCATTATTTGTTCCTGGTTTTGGGACCTGGGTATTATTTATCACCTTTTCTGATAAAATTGCCTTAAGTAGAGAGGAGGGTTTCAGAAGGAGGGTGAAATGGTTGACATTCCCATGATCCTGTTGCTGCTGGACCTGGGAATTTGCAAGAAGACATTGATGGAAAGCAGGAAAGCAGTACAGTGGTTCCAAGTGTTTTTGGAACAATAATCTGAATTCATATCCAACTCAAACTGAATGCATACCATGGAAGTTAGCCTGTTTTAATAATTATTTTTGCTTTGCTAGGAGAACAGAATACTCTTAGTCAGTGGCCTAAATATGCTTTCAGGTGCCCTAAGCTAGCATTTGTCTTCCAGGATCTGATAGAAAGCTACTGCAATTACAGTATCACAGTATCACTAAGGTTGGAAGAGACCTCGAAGATCATCAAGTCCAACCTGTCACCACAGACCCCATGACTAGACCATGGCACCAAGTGCCACGTCCAGTCCCCTCTTGAACACCTCCAGGGACGGTGACTCCACCACCTCCCTGGGCAGCCCATTCCAATGACGAATCACTCTCTCGGTGAAGAACTTCCTCCTCACCTCGAGCCTAAACTTCCCCTGGTGCAGCTTGAGACTGTGTCCCCTTGTTCTGGTGCTGGTTGCTAGAGAGAAGAGGCCAACCCCTTCCTGGATACAACCACCTTTCAGGTAGTTGTAGAGAGCAATGAGGTCGCCCCTGAGCCTCCTCTTCTCCAGGCTAAACAACCCCAGCTCCCTCAGCCTCTCCTCATAGGGCTTGTGCTTGAGGCCTCTCACCAGCCTTGTTGCCCTTCTCTGGACACATTCAAGTGTCTCGATGTCCTTCTTAAACTGAGGTGCCCAGAACTGGACATAATACTCAAGGTGTGGCCTAACCAATGCAGAGTACAGGGGCCCAATGACCTCCCTGCTCCTGCTGGCCACACTATTCCTAATGCAGGCCAGGATGCCGTTGGCCTTCTTGGCCACCTGGGCACACTGCTGGCTCATGTTTAGGTGGCTGTCAATCAGCACCCCCAGGTCCCTCTCTGTTTGGGAGCTCTCCAGCCACTCTGACCCCAGCCTGTAGCTCTGCTGATGTGAAAAGTATGAACAGATTATCTGTAACAGTACGTGAAAGAGAAATGACTGACTTCAAAGTCAGCCTCATGATCACAGATTTATGATTAAGTTGGAACATTGGGAGGGGGGTTGGTTATTAAATGTTACTGCATTCCTGGAAGTGCAAAGAGAGTTAACATACTGTGGTTTGATCATCACGAGTGACTATAAACGTGCAGCTTTCTTGAGCTGCAAACTGCAGATGGTGAAAGTGTTTTGGAATACAACATTTGGACATTTGGTGTTCCACACTATTGCTAATTTAGACTAGCCACTGGAAAATTATGTTTGCTTTATTGCCTATTATTAAAACATAAGTGTTGGCATTTGGTTTTCTAAAGACTAATTTAAAAAAGGGTGGGTTTAATTATTCTTATTTTCTATAAAAATATGCCAAAATACTTGTCAGTCTCTGCTGTGATTTGCAGCTCTGTGTGCAGGTGCATTTTCATTTAACTGAAGATTACTCCAAACTTGAACCTCTGCCTCTTAAGTAGACAGAGAACTTGGAAGACTTAGAAGTCAAATAGGGCAGGATACACAGGTTTGTTGGTTTGGGGTTTTGGTTTGGGTTGGGCTTTTTGGGATTTTTTTTTTTTTTTTTTTTTTTTTTTTTTTTTGGTTGGGGTTTTTTGGGGTGTTTTTGGTTTTGGTTTGCATAATTGGGCATTTGGACATGTAAATGTTTGGGAAAGTGAAGGTAAAAACAATAATGTTTTGTCCCAGGATAATAAACTAATTTCATGATGGCAAACGATGTATTTGAACAGTACCTTGATTTTGCCTATTTATTAAATGAAATGTACAAGATTATTAGACTACCCCTTGAGGGAGGACACCTTTTTGCTTTTCAAAAATATTATGATTTTATGCAGCATCTCAATGCATTACTTATTCCTATTTAGCCTTTTATTAATGCCTTTGGGGAACAATGGGCTCTTCCCTTAAAACTTGCTAAACGTGAGCTCTCAGTATCAATCTCCTGTATTTTTCACAGCTGCCTCAGATCTCAGTGCTACCAGGGGATTTCTCACTAGTTTTTGCCTATGTGAAATCATAATTCCCCTCTTTACTGGTCTGCTAACAGGAATGCCTAATGTTAGGAGAGTACTTTCCTGTCAGCATTTGTGCTGATCAATGGCAGGGGGTGGGGAAATGGTGTGTTTCTTAAAGGAGAGAAGATACAAAAGCTGATGAATCCTCTCTAAAGAGAATCTAATTTAAGGACTGAATGTGGCTTGACCAGATATTATTGGCTTGATGGATGACAGTTTCTCCAGAGCATATACAGATAAGCTGCCTTCATTATTTATGGACATTCATTAAAGTAAGCAGCAAAAACCTTATCGATCTTCCAGATTCACCACTGTGGAATTAGATGAGTCTATTGTACTAGGTGACAGTCTAGAAATATTTAGGTAGCTTTTATGAGAATGGAACAACAAAATGTTGTAACAGTGTATGTTATAATATTATTGCCTAAATGAGCAGCCTTTTTCAAAGTATGAATTTTTAATTTTATGGAAAATTAGGGAAAAAAATTTTGCAATCTAGGCTGTAAGTTAGTCAAAAGTGAACATTTCACTTCAACAATTTTATGCCTACAGTCCTCACCATATTGATTTGGGACATTAAATTAGACTAGACTATTCTGAAGAGTTGTGAGTTGATTTACCCAGATTAGAGCAACCCATGCCAATTCATGGTGCAACCAAAAGCTTGTTTGCTAACTCCAGGCACACAATTTGTGGAACAGTACGTCCATGAGAGTTTAGGGGTGGGAAATGAGCAAAAGCATTTTGTCTGCCGCCTTTCTGTCAGTGTACAGTATGCCAGGGAAAAATGGGAAATATTTTGCCTGCAAGAGAAATGAGCCTCACTTCCTTAGAGTTATGTTTAATAGCTAGATTGTAGATGCCAACTAGCTCTTTAGAAGGACCATTTCCAGTAAAATACATGGTGTGATGAGGAGGGGCTGCCAGAAGGCTGGAGCAAATTTTGGAGAATGCCAAGCCATGTGTCTCACATCCTGTTTCCTTCCCCTGAATTTCTTAGCTAGCTCCTGTATATGTCATGAAAAGTGGAGATAAACTAGCAAGTAAACAATATTCTAAGCAGATAATTCTGTTCCATTTCCATCTAAAGTAGATAAAACCTATCAGATCTTATTAGGAAGGGGTGGGAAGTGTAGGTATGTAATTAAGCCAATTAAACTTTTACTTTCTGACTTGAAGTAGCTTTCAATACATTTTTTTCATTGCCATATGTACATTTTTTTTTCCATTGGCTCTCATATGCTCATCATTATTGTACCATTCAAATAACTCTTGTTCTAGATCTTCCTTCATCCTTCTTTTGTGTATTTTCTGTGCAGGCTGCATATCCTGCTGGATAACATGTTGGTATAAACAAGCCACACAGTCCTTATTCCTTTCAGAGAAGCGGTGTAACAGTGTTCCAGATAGGGATGTTCTGTTTTATCTTCCTTTAGCAGGAAAAGCACAGCTCTTAGAAATGCAGCTTGATTCAAGAGTGAGAACATGGGGGTATCTGGTCATAATGGCAGTACCAAGCCTGCTTGTCAGTGCCTCTTCAAACACTGGATGAAGATGCAGCTGCTCAGCGCCCTGCAGTTCCATCATATTAATTGACCCCATTTTGTTTGGCTCCACCTTTTCCTGGAGTGTGACCATATTTTCTCAGTCAACATAGCATTATTAATTGCTAATGTTGAAATGGATATACTCAAGTCAAGTTAAGTACCTTTAATGCTTACTAGTGAACATTGTAAAATGCCTTACCAGCAAAAAAGTACTGATCTATTTTTTTCATAAAAGACAATGTTGCTCTTTTTAATTGTGCTGAACATGCTACTGCTTAAATGATGCCATAGGGGGTCCAGGACCCTGGCCAGCCTTGGGTAGGGCTGAGGTCAGGACTTCCTGATTCCTGGGACGAAGGACCTCATGGGAGGGAAGGAGCTTGATTCATGTGGGCATAAAATGCACAATGCCCAAATTTTAAACTCAGATTTCTAGGGCTTTCCACAGCAGACATGATACATGAGTACATGGTAACATAATACAGTACCATATGTTGTTTGTTTAGAAAAATTTTAGATGCTACTTTTGGATGGCTTTTAAACTTCTGTGTCTGCTGGAACATCCTGTGCAAGGGTGGCCTTCACACTCTTCTGTCTGTTCATCTCCTTATTTAGTAGTTAAGAAGAATTCTTCCCCATTTCTGAATTTGCCCCTGGAGAAGTGCACAAGCAGCTGTGTTCTTCTCATTCTTCTTGGCATGCTCCTGCTATGTGGCTTTTGCTCCTTTGCTGGGTGAGCAAGCAAGAACTGCAGCTCCAAGTTTTGTCATCTCTCATGCATAAAACCAGTAGCCAACACCTTATCAGGACCATACCCTCCCATAACCAGTTCTGGCATCAGTTTCTTAAAGAGTGTGATGGATGGGCATCCCTGATAGAAGAAACCACACTGCGTATCTAATCATATAGTAGCAGAGAATGTAGGATGCAGTTCAGCTATAGATTGTGAAGCAGAATACACCATGAAATTTAAAACAAACTGCATCTCATTTCAGTCAATTTGAACAATCTTTTTCAAAAAGCATTGTTTTGATGACTGTAAGATGCATGAAGTGTTGCAGTCATTCATGTTATATGGTTTTACTTTCTTCTCAGTCTCTTGTAGGTATTGGCTGTCTATGTGAAAAGTTTATTAGTGGAGAGGTGATGTGCTGAAGTTCTTTAGCTGTAAGTGTGTGCTCTGCTTACCAGCGCCATGAAAATGTTTAAGTGGTCAATGTGTTTGTGATTAGATTTCAAATTACATTAGTCATTCACTAATTACAGAATGCAAACTGATCTCTTTTTTTTTTTTTTTTTTTTTTTTTTGAGAGCTTGTGTAGGTACTGAAAACTTGTTTCCCAGACAGTCCAAGAGGAAAAGTCTGTGTAGTGCAATGTCTGCATCTCAGAGGGGGCTAGTTTTGCTTGAGGACACAAGACTGGGTTTTATTTTTAAACAAGGTAGAGTGATTCACGATGTCTCTTGATAAATGATTCTCTTATAAGTGTTAGATCTTACATGTCCTGCATCTTAAAGTGACATTGGGTATATTCTTGTTGTGTGGCTCTTCTGAGGTTTGTTGGTGGTTTATTTTTAATTCTCTCTGTTTTTACAAATTCATAGTTAACCATATTTTGTGCCAGAGCACCATGGAGAGTAAATATCAGGGAGAGCTACCCTCTAATCAGAGCAGCTATGCAATATGTGGGTGGGGGATCCATGTCTCCTCCTTGGTGCAAGGAGAGGCTGCAATCTGGTGGGAAATCTCAGCCACCCATGAAATCACAAAACCTCTCTCTGCACCCTGTATTTCCTCATTCCACCTCTTTAATTAACTTGTGACCTTGCCTGTGTAGAGGTGCTACTCGTTGCCATGTCCAGCTGTGTCTACAGCCTGCAAAGTCCCACAGTGATTGCTGAGGGAAGTTGCTGTTGCTCACATTCTTGGTGACACACTATGTTCTTGTTCAAGTGCATGGTCACATTGGATTTAGTAGTGGATTTTTATTTGAAAAGGGGAAGGGCTGAAGGGTGTTGTATGCCACATACTTTTCAGATTCCTGGTTCTCTCTTTGACCCTGGCAAATTTTCTTAGTGTTTTGTTGGTTGGTTGGTTTGTGAGGTTTTTTCCCTTTCCTTGCTTATAAATTATATCTGCTAATGGTCTAATGTAATCTGCAAGAGTTTTTGCTTGTATTGTGCGTAATAGATAGGAAAGGAGCTTTATTTCAGAAGAAGTAGATCGCCATTGTTGTATATCTAATTAAAGTTTAAAATTTCAGCTCACAGAATAAATTGGTGCATTTGATTTTATTCCCTTTAAACCACACTGACTTTGATCAGTGGTGGAATCTCTGTGCATTTGAACAGCACTGTTTTGTCTAAGTCTGTTAAACAGGCTTTTGGCAACTTTCACACTTTCTAAGTAAAGCTTTTAATTTTTGCTCCTACTAGGCAATAAAATTTTTGCAGAATAATGTGAGGTGATTGTATGGATGGGTTGATTTGGAGCTAGATAATTTCACCATTTGTTCACTTGGTTAGAAAACAGGGAGATGAGGGTGAGAAAAACAAAGAGAAGGTGCTTTAAAAGTGCTTTTCAAGTTTCTTGCCTAATAGTGGCTGGTACTGGTGTTTGAGTAAAGATGCATAATTTGAACTTATATAACTTGACTGCAGTGTTTTTGTAGATACTTCTATTCTGGAAGATATTTGTGTTTGGTAGGTGTTTCCTGACAGTTTTCCCAACTTTCTTCTGATGCAGCTTCATTTGGAAGTTCCTTGTTTTCATTTTGGGCAATTTTCCCCCTAAAAATACCGTGGCAAGTAATAACCACAAAAAAAGTTATTTGAAAACCTTCCCACTTGAGCTGTTAAGAGCTTGAGTAATATTGTTTAGCACTTGGACAAAATGCAAGATGGAAATTATATATTTTACTCAAGGATTGTTGCAGGGTGCTTTTTTTGTTTTGCTTTTTAGACAGTTTGTGACGTTTGCTGCAGATGTTAAAAAAATCTGCTCCCCTTTTCAAACTGGGCAATAAACATTCCGTTTTTACTTGGTCAGAAACTCAATTGTTTTGATTCATTCTGGGGATGAAAACTCATGCTAGGAAAGCTTATGATTTCCTGTTTAAAAAAGGCTTGAGTTAGCAAAAGGTCTTCTAGGCAATGCTTAGAAATTTTGCAGTGTAGTTGTTGGTCAGGACAGAGGGGATCATCATAACTTCAACCAGCTACACAATGTACACAGTATTTCTCTAATGTAGTTTTAGAGATCTTAAAGGATGAAGTTGAAAAGAGCATCTGAGCTTGTCAGGGCTGATGTCTTGGCTCAGCAGGCTGGGGTGGTGAGCTTGTGCAGGGATTTTTCATGCCATTGAGCACTTACACTCGCGTGAGCAAGATCACCCTGAGGAATGAGAGCGACAGATGCCGGAGCAAGGGCAGCTGTAGCAGTTCAGGAAGCCTCAAGCTGCAGGAACTGAGCACATACAAAGCTTTTTCTGCAGCCAATGCTCTTAGAGCTCTAAAATAACTACCTCAAGATGCATTTAGGTAGGCCAGATTTGCTCATGTGTGTTTCATAGGCTGAATGGCAGACCAGAGCCAGTACTACATTTCCCTTATTTTACAGTTCAGTGCAGAATTTTGGAGCTCTTTGATCCATGATGATAGAGGGAAGGAACCGGTCCTTCTGTCATGACAGTTGAATTTTTTAAATTTTTTTTTTTTAACAGTTCTGTGTAGGCCTATGCAGTATTATGGAGTAAACCCCTTCTCTCAGCATCCTCTGCTTCCCTCTACCCAAACTATATTATAGAATTATGGGAGGGTAGGGAGTGGAAGGCACCTCTGGAGATCATTGAGTCCAACCCCCCTGCCAAAACAGGATTGCCTAGGGCAGGCCACACAGGAACACATCCAGTCAGGTTTTGAAAGTGTCTAGAGAAAGAGACTCCACGGCCTCTCTGGGTAGCCTCTTCCAGTGCTCCGTCACCCTCACGGTAAAGAAGTTTTTCCTGGTATTGAGGTGGAACTTTCTGTGTTCTAGTTTGTAGCCCATTGCCCTATGTTCTATTACAGGGCACCACTGAAAAGAGATTGGCTCCTTCTTGGCACTCACCCTTCAGATATTTATAAACATTGATAAGATCCTGTCTCAGTCCTCTCCAAGCTGAACAGCCCCAGGTCTCTCAGCATTTCCTCATATGATAGATGTTCCAATCACTTAATCATCCTCGTAGCCCTTTCATTGGACTCTCTCTAGTATTTCCCATTCTTTCTCTCTCTCTAACTGGGGAGCCCAGAACTGGACACACTATTGGAAAAGTTTTCAAAGAAACTTTAGAATTCATCTGAATGTCTTTGATAACAATAATTTCATCAGAGAGGAAAAGACGTGAATCAGCCAGATTTCCAAATGCCCTGAGCAAACTTGTTTGTCAGACTGAGAAAATGTCGAGTGCCCCTATGGCTGAGTGAAAAGTCAACAAGGTAGTTCCTTATGCAAGACAGGCTTGGGTATTATTTTGTTTTCTTCATAAAAGAACTATGCTACCTACATTTATCCTCCAGCCATGGGCTGAATTCCTTTGTAATGAAGTGAAACTGTTCCAGTCCTGTTTTACCTGTTCTTCAACTTCCTATGTCACTTTTATTTTGCTCATAATCTTTTTTTTTTTTTCCCATGCATGTTTTACTCTTGTTCAGAACATGATAGTCACATAAGCAAAAGGAAAAAATCACCAAAAAAAAAAAAAAAAAAAAAGTGTACATGGGTTTTAGTTGTTGATTTTATCACATATAGACTGTCCTGAATTTGTACTGGTAGTTGCTTCTGGTCTAGCTGTCCACACAGTTCAAGCTGTGTTTAGACTTAAACCTACATGCAAAACGCTGCTGTCAAACACTGTGTTACCAAAATTATTCAAAATCAGATGGAAAATTGTGATCCTTCAGGATATTCAGATAAGCATTGTTGACATCTGTGTCATTTGTTTCTTCTTTTGTTAGTGTTTCAGACTCCCTGGCTGGAGGGGTTCAAGTGACAAAGATACAGTCTTGGAATATGTCTATGTATCTGTCCATATGTGTGTGTGTGTATTTCAGGTTTCCAGTACCAGGATGCTATAATTGATAGACAATTGCTAGTATTTCATTGGGCTTGCTGAACTATTTCTTTAATGTAGTCCTTTAGCACTCATCTTTCCAAACTCTGCAAAGTGGTCCCGCCTCTTACTCTGTACAGCAGCACAAGCTGTCAGGACAGGTTTTTGACTCTGGCATAGCAAAACCTTATAATCTGTACCAGGATACAGAGCAGGAGGAAGAGAAATGCAGTATTGGGAAGAAAGGGAGTTTCAGTCAAAGCCCTGAGCCCTGCTGAGTGTAGGAGTACAAGTCATTTTCATTTATTATTCATGTTGTTTGAGCATTAGTTTTCCTTCAAGCCTTGTTGATAGAAGTTTTGAATATGTGCCCTTATAAGTTAGTTAGGAAGTTTGTTACTCTCCCAAATAGCCATTGGCTAAGAGCATCTCTTGCCTGGCTGAGCTGGTCCTTTAGGAATACATTTCTCAGAGCTGACCGCAGAAGTGGGTCTCCCAGAAGATGTCACCATCATTTGCCCACAGACAGGAATAATAGCAGGCAATGTTCTTGGGCTGCTGACAGGGCACCTATGATATATCTGTCTGAACAGCCAAGTCATCCATAAATTACTTCTGAGCCATTCAAAACACATGTAATATAGGGGGAGAGGGACTAGAGAGATGCCCTGCCTGGCGCTTTCATTCACCCTTGCTCCCTGCTCTTTGGGTTGCATTGGTGACATAAAAAGAGTTTTCCTCCTTCTGATTCCTGGGGGCATCCAGTACTCTCACTTTCACCATCTTGCCCCCAGCATGAGGAAGTGTGGATGTCCCAGCAATGGTGCCTGACCTTTTACAACACCTAACAACACAACCAGTCCAGAATTTCATGGTGGTTCTGCTCACTTAGCCTGCATGCTGCAGAACTCATTTTTCAGTGTGCATTAAGATCATCTCTTTCACATAAATTGAAGCCATAAGGGCTGCAATTCAGTCCTTGCCGAGTGAGCTCTGTGGGCTGCCCAGCATGCATGCCAAGGAGCCAGCATGCCACTTAAGAAATGCATGAAGTATCTATGTGCGCCTGACAGTGTCGAAATATTCAGTGTCTGTCTCTGTTTTCCCTCCAGATCATCCTTCCAAATAAATAGCTTGCTTCACACACACACACACACACACACACACGAAAAAAAAAAGAAGGATGAATTAGCTTGAAGCTTGACTAGGAGTCAAAGTATATGTACCATTCTGTGTCTGGCACTGGTGGGGCATGTGAGTTGCTGCTCCTCTGATTCCCAAAACCTATAGCCTGGAGAGTGTCGGCACCGTTGTCAATACCCCAACACAGCTCCTGGCTGCCATTCTCAGACCTGTAATTTCTCCTCTGTCCACTGTATCCACATAGCTAGCTGCTCCCCTGGCCTGTCTCCCGTGTCTCCAGCCTGTATCACGCCAGGCTGGTCTCACTCCTTGGTGAAGTAATAAGTAAGGAATGTTACACACACTCGAGTTTCTCCTTCTGGCAGGCAGACTCTCCTTGCTGTTTGCTGCTTGCCTACCAATTACCCAGCTATACCTCCCTTTTTTAAGCGCCAACTGTTAACCACATGGACTCTCCTATATTTTACAACCTGCTGCAGACTTGAGTCAGCTGAGGGATCCTGGCCAGCAGCAGAGAATTGTTCAAGCTTATACTACAGCTGCCATTACTGTAGTACATAGAAACCCCATAGACTGGCTGAGGACTTCATGGGAAAACACAGCTCTCTCCTAGAAACATCCGGCATCCCTCTAGCATTTATACAAGCTTCCCCCTTATGCAAAAAAGAAGTAGGATGATGGGTAATGCTGAGCCAGTAGACATATCTCAGACAAGAAAGTCAAGTTCAGCCTGCAACTCAGCAGAGTGGTGGTTTTCACTTGGCATCTTCACTGGCATTATTGTAGTTGTGTATTTACATCATATGACAGAGGGATTTTGAATATACTTGCCTTCAGACAGAGGTTCTCTTTTGCTAATTGCCTGATCTCCATGTTTTGGGCCTGAAATGTGTGGAAAGTATTTTCAGCAGGAGAGGTTGCCTGCTATAGGTGGCTCCATCTGCTTATTGCACTGTCTGGAAAAGGAGCTCATTTGAGTATTATTTTAAATTCAAAACTGTTGGGTGGATGGAGAAGAAAAATTTGTTTCTTGCTGCTCTATTCGTCTCTCTTTCCTAATATCCATCTACACCCTGGATTTCCAGCCTTTTTGGTTTTGAGTGTTCCTGCTATTCTGATTTTCTCTGGTTTGGTTCTGTTACATTTTATAATTAATTCCCCCCACCATTTTCTTCCTTCTACATCACCTAACAAAAGTAATTGTTGTGGGCTGATCTATGCAGGGACTCCCAATTTTTTGGTACTGTATAGCATCATGCCTATGCTCTTTCACTGTTTTGCACTGCTATAGACAGAGAGATTGAGTGCACCCTCAGCAAGTTTGTTAATGATGGCAAGCTGAGTGATACAGTTGATAGGATTGAAGGACAGGATGCCATCCAGAGGGAAGTGGACAGGCTGGAGCAGAATCTCCTGAGGTTCAATAAGGCTGGGGGATGATGAAATTGAGAGAAGCCCTGCAGAAAAGGACTTGGGGGTACTGGTGAATGAGACACTGAACATGAACCAATAATGCGCACTAGCAGCCCCAAAGGCAAATCGCATCCTGGGCTGCATCAAAAGAAGCATGGCCAGCATGCCATCAGGAGAGGTGGTTTTGCCACTCTGCTCTCGTGAGACTTCACCTGGAGTACTGTGTCCAGCTATGGGACTCCCAGCACAAGAGAGACATAGGCCTCCTGGAGCAGGTCCAGAGGAGGGCCACAAAGATGATCAGAGGGCTGAAGCATCTCTCCTACAAGACAGGCTGAAAGAACTGGAGCTGTGCAGCCTGGAGAAGAGAAGACTCTGGGGAAACCTAATAGCTGCATTTCAATATCTGAAGGTGACCTACAGGAAGGCTGGGGAAGGAATGTTTAGAAGGGCTTTTAATGATAGGACAAGGGGCATTGACTTTAAACTAGAACAGGGTAGATTAAAGTTATACATAAGAAGGCCTTTACAAAGAGAGGGGTGAAATACTGGAACAGGTTGCCCAGAGACATGGTTGAGGCCCCATTCCTGGCAACATTCAAGATCAGACTTGATGTGGTCCAGAGCAGCCTGATCTGGTTGGAGATGCCCTTACTCACTGCAGGGGTTGGACAAGATGACCTCTGAGAATCCGTCCAACACGACGCAATCTGTGGTTTGTATGTAACACAAACTAAATGTTGTGTGAATCTCATCAAGACCCTGCTAAAGTATTGAAGAATGAATGATACTGGTGCTTTAAAGAAAGTCAGCATCAGTCCTGTTGGCAAGCTTTCGCTTGGCCTGCTCCTGCATTCCTTAATTGTTACTGCATCTGCATTGTAAGAGGCAGCCCCTATTGAGCGCTTTCATACCCAGAGTGGACACATTTCTCCGCCCAGAACTTGTTGTGACACATCTGGTTTATATTGAGACTAGTGGGTTTCTGCTAAGCCCTCCAGCACAGAGAAGTCTTTGAGACATTTATTCTGCATTCCAGCTTAGAGCTATTTGCTAACGGAACAGAAACCAGTGCTACATCTTTCATTTGAGAAGGAAAAAAAAAAAAAAAAAAAAACAAAAAAACCCCCCACAACCCACACAAAAAAAGCCACAACAAAACACCAGCAAAAAAAAAGTATCTTTTGGAGTGCAACTTGCCTTTTGTTGTAATCCACATGACGGCGAAGGTTGTAAAGACGACAGCCAGGGCTCAGCCTACAGGATGGAGTAGCTGTATTGCTGCGGTCAGCACGGTATCTTAGTATTTCTCCTATGTCTTCCAAGGTG